>WFKH01010931.1:31688592-31707012 GCA_016163765.1 Magallana hongkongensis
ATGTGTACAAACTGCATGGTGTTAACCGGGGGATAGTAACCTAGCCTGGGGGCATGAATATGGTAGCACATGCAACCTTGTGTTGTTGGTTGAGTTTAAAACATTAATTAGTTCACCGGAGATTCATTTCACCCGCTTATGTTACCGCTATAAATGTTACAGTTCATCTATCGTCATTGTAATTATTCCTCAAGATTTTTTTATATATCCTACCGTATGGCTTAAACAATGTGTACATAATCATGATAATTGTTCACACCTCTGTGTGACTTTTTACTGTGTATACAACACATGGGTCAAACTCTGATCTTATCGAAGCCTGCGGGCACGAGTAGCCATGGTAGCACGTGCCGAGAGTTCAACTGTGTATAAACAAAGTAGGCCCTACCCAGACTGATTTCAGAGACACCTTGTTTAGATTTGAACGAGAGTTTTATTTTGAATCTACAGAAAAATAAACTTGTACATGTATTCTATTATAAAAACAAATCGGTTTTTTTTTTTATTTCAACCCTTATGATATTTTTCTCCCGTAATTACCCTTTGTACAGTTCTCATTTTACTTTTACCGCGCGAAATCTATTTCCTGTTTATCGTAACCACACGATCAAAATGCATGACAGCATGTAATAAAGATCAAAAGATGATTCAGTCTGAACGATAGAAGTAAGAAATGTAAGAAGAAATAAATTTATTCACATTTAATTTGTGTTGATAAGTTACTACAAAATATTGATAAAAATTCATACGATTTTTAAACAGAATCCAAGCGGTATTATAGTGAACTCTCATGATTTTATTGGAGGTTTGAATGAATTTTTGCAAAATTTCACATCAAATTAAAAAAAAAAAACATAAATAGGGCGAAGCGATGAATAGGGCGAGGTCCACGTCCCAGAGAAAAAAAGTATCGACCTAAATTCCGAAAAATACGGTAATATATAATCCTGGCAATACTGCTAGGCATCATATTTAATTTCTGCATTAATTATAACAAGCTGCATTCCAGCTCGAAATAATTTGTGTCAAATCTTCTCTGATCAGAATGCAAACATGCATGTACTTTATTGAAAAAAAAAAATAAATGCATAAGTAATACAATAAAAAGTTCATTTTATTTATTCTAACAATAATAAACATTTTAATTTAAGGACACTGGAGGGGGTTAACAAATTGTCAATTATTCAGATATGATTCAAATTATAACACAAAATTTGCCAGAAGTTTACCACAAACTTTTGTTTTTTCTCTGATTGATTATACTTACTGAGCTTGCCAAAGCTTTACCAGAATTTAGACTTATAAAATTTTACACATTCAGCACAAGTCTAAAACTATCAATTATTTTGTTTTGCTTTGTATATTTTTCCAAAAAAAAAAAAAAAAGTCGAAAAAGTTAAATCTAATAAATATTTTATGATTAAAGTCTTATTTTTAGAAAGTCTCAATATGTGTTCAGATATCCCTTCAATCGCATATAACTGTTATGCATCGTTACGATGTTTCAAAGACTGTTTGAATCAACACACCCCCCCCCCCAACCATGTTTTACGTAAATACCGACCTGTCTGTTCTTTTGTAACGGTATATTCTTTTTTATTAAGTTCACTGAATATCAGTCAGTCTACTTAGATCTGAGTATCTAAACTGCTCGATGCATGCTGAATTAAGAATTTTCGTATGCTGTTTGTTTCCACTTTTACTTTTGTTTCAATGTTAAGTTACGCGCACGCTGATTGGTCGATCAAATCGCTAGCCGCCAATTTTCACATTCGATGCTGCCATGTTTTTCTGCCATCAAGCCTCCTGCCATCACTGGAGATTGTGAAATGAATGAAATAGTTAATACGTGAATTATCTGTAAACAAGGTTAAAAAATACACTGTCAATGGATTGTTTAACTGTGAAAATATCAACGGCTGAACTGAGGACGAATCTGAGTGAATGAATCGAGTGTCGACACCCCCTGCACCATCTGAATGAGCACGTTTTTCAAAAAGTAAGTTTAGCAATAAAAATATATTCATTGAATGGCAGTTTAAACATGTTTGTTATAAGAATATAAGCCGAAAGACTGTGATCTACCTTTATACTAATGGGTTTAACCATAAGAGTCGGCAATTTTATCCATAAAACAATGTAAACACTGACCAGTGAGCTTTGCGAGCGTAGCGAGCAAAGCGTTTTTGGCGAATTCTGCTCTGGCGCTTTATTTAAGAAAACTAACAACAACACGCGGTGTAATTCATGTCAGTCGACATTTCTAACCTGATATCTGGTCCGATTACCCTCTGAATTGCCGTAATTGAGCCTTAAATCTAACATAAACAACTCTTTCAAAAGAATCAGTCGCCATGAGGGTTTTCGAGTGACATCACGATGGAACTGTATAATGGAGTCAAGTGAAGTCGTACCCAAACCGACTCGTACCCAAACAGACTAAAAATCCATTTGTCCGGTGGTAAACAATGATACATGGGTTGTAAATGTAAAAGATAATCTGTTAAGGTTAGGTTTTGATATGATTATAATAATTAAAAAATTATGAGATGAATGAATGAAGAATTTTTGATAATATAATGTCATCTCCTATAAGTTTGCCAAAAGAGGTCCCTATATCAACATTTGATAGAAAATTTCCGTTTACATGCAAACTTTTCTATAAAAAACGATTAATTATAACGACAAATTTATAAATTCTTCTCACTATTTGAAGGCAGGCATAATATTATAATTGAAGTCATTTTTTTACTCGACAATTTGCTTACAAGTCTGTTTGGGTACGAGTCGGTTTGGTTACGAGTTGACTGTAATTCTGTATAATAACCTGATATGTTTAATGTCCTGATGACCTGATGGGCTATTAAATGAAAAATAAAGATTGTTATGATAAATATTTTGTGGTCTTTTTTATTGATTATTAAAGTAAATAGTTTTATTACTATAAAAAATTTAAAAAACAATAAAATATATTTACAGTAAGATCATCAGGACATTATACATATCAGGTCATTATACAGTTCCATCGTGACGTCACTCGAAACCCTCATGGCGACTGATTCTTTTGAAAGAGTTGTTTATGTTAGATTTTAGGCCCAATTACGGTAATTCAGAGGGTAATCGGACCAGATATCAGGTTAGAAATGTCGACTGACATGAATTACAACGCGTGTTGTTGTTAGTTTTCTTAAATAAAGCGCCAGAGCAGAATTCGCCAAAAACGCGTTGCATTCCTGTCGCTTCGCTCGCGAAGCTCACTGGTTAGTGTTTACATTGTTTTATGGATAAAATTGCCGACTCCTATGGTTTAACACTGTTTAAGACCCATGCACGGATCCAGAAAATTTTTCCAAGGGGGGGGGGGGGGGACGACGGTTATTTGAGTTTGCCAGGGGAAGGGGGTCCGAGGCATATTTTTGGTAATTTTATAATGTAATTTAAAGAAATTTTAATTTTGCAGGGGGGTTCTGGGTCCCCTGACCCCCCTCTAGATCCGGGCATGAGACCAACCCAAAGAAAATACCGAGTTCCGGATCGAGCAAAACGCCCGTTATTTTTTTAAATTTTTTTTTACAATTTACTTGTATGAACAAATAATCTACCGTAAAGTCGCGTGTATAACACGCACTTTTTTTCAGCCAAAATTTGATCAAAAGTGGGGGGTGCGTGTTGTACATAGGACCAAAATTTTACCCCATTTTTTCAAGCCGTGATTCTTGATACCACGGGAGTAGTGACTGCCGATATAGCGTGTTATGCAAGTTGTATGAGTGTATACTGCCTATATAGCGTGGTATGCAAGTTGTATGAGTGTATACTATATTTACTGCGTCAAAAATACCTTATTCTTAGTTTTATTTCCATGTATTGAAATATTTATCCTTTCTCAACACTATTCCTTGCATCAAACAAGTTTTAAAATTGCCAGTGTATTCGCCATTACGTAAGCAGCCACCTGTTGACTCGGCGCGTGGTCAATGTTTGTTTAACAATTTCCGGTGTCAGAAGCATGCACCTGTCTCGTGTCGGACTTCACAGGGTGTTTTCAAGTCCATGAAGATTAGCAATAATTATTATTTTATTTAATTTGATTACTTTATTTCCAGTTATGCAGTTAAACGTGCTTTACATAGACACTGCTAAAAATACATCGATCATTTGTACGACTTGATAATGACGATATACGACATACATACGTTTCTTCACAATGTTTATTTAACAACAATCAAACAGTTTAACTATAATTAATCAATTAAATCATTTCTCTTGATGTTTTGGTTTATATCTGCAAACATTATTACTTTTAAGCACAAAGCTCGGTTGCCGTTCTTCTCTACATATGATGATTGATCTTCAACTTCTCCGACGTTGTGTAACTATAAGAAACTCTTACTGTACGAAGTGTCAAATGATAGGCCCCATTTGATACCACTTTTGTAAATCATACCGTTTTTTATAGTAAAATTGTAAGAACTTTGACTGTAATATCGCTTGGGCCATGTTCCGACCACAAAATTACAGTAATTGCACTTGGGTTATAAAATTATCATTAAACATCGATAGTTATTTGGAAAAATGGCGGCCGTCGATTTTCATCGTCTGAGCTGTGTTCCGATCACAAAATTACAGAAATTGCGTATGGATTTTAATATTATCATGAAACATCGATAGTTTTGGGGGAAATGGCGGCCGATGATTTCGCCATTTTTTGGGTGCGTGTTATACATAGGACCTGCTGTTTTTTCGCCATTTTTTTGTCAACTTTGGGGGTGCGTATTATACACGAGTGCGTATTATACACGATACTTTACGGTAACAAAAACTTGATTTTAACAATTTCAAATTTAGAAAATTATAATTTGAAAATGTATAACTATACAGGTAATTGCATTTTATAAAATTTACATTTATATGACATAAACAAAAAAAGAATTCATGTTCTTCTCAGAGTTAGTAGAGCAATTTAATTGTAGCTTAATAATTAAGTTGTTTTTCTTAGAAACTGCTTAAAATATGAAAACAATTGTCAATGTGCTTATATGAAATCCATTTATCTTTCCAATAGGTCTGTCCTGGGTTACACAGACCTGAAGAAAACCATGAAAAAAGCTGTCGCCTCACTGATTAAATGAATGGTGCAACTGGCAACCAAAAAAGAGTGATGACGTAATTTGTTTAAGATTATGGAGAGGAACATACACACAACAGTGCTGAATTCCGATGTGGATATTGTTGTGATATTCTGATAGCTGTTTTTTGTGATTGTTTATGTGTGAAATCAGAATGCCCACGAGACTGTCAAATAAAAGGACATTTGGAATGCCTAGGACGAATGTCTCGATCAATCAAAATACAGCAAGTGGTCGTGCAGGACTTGTGAACTATATGATTTGAGCTTTGCTTACGCTTACGGTGAACAGTGAACTTTTGTCCATATCCATCTGTGCGCGTTGTGTCAATCAAACTGCAATACATGTTTATCTGCAGCAACAAATCGTCACTGATCAGCTGAGTACTTTTAGTCAAGTTTCATCATGATTTGTTCATCATATTTGTGTTTATTGTATTTATAAAATGTGTTAACCCTTAGGCTGCTACGCGCGACAATTGTCGCGCCGATATTTCAGGTCCGCCACTGCTACGCGCGACTATTGTCGTTTTTCATGTACGTGTTATCTAAGACTTCCCCAAGCCTCGTTTTGAAAAAAAATCACGATGGCTATTGTTAGGAATGAAATATGATTGGTCAATCGATGTTTTCGGAAGGTTTCTAGAGTTTTCCAGAGTTTTAGATAAAGACTAGAGAGCGGTAAACTTCCGAGAAATGTTTTGAATTTTTGACAAAATGGCGAATGTAGACTGGAGCGACGAGGAGGAAGTTTTGAACTTTTTTAACAGTGATAGTGAGGACGAAAATGATTTCGATGGATTTAATGATGTAGTGCTTGACTTTGGAGACATTAATGTGTTGACTTATGTTCCTATGTCGGACTTTGTGCCAGGGAATGACCGGGATAATGACGACGATCTCGAGGAAGGCTGGTCGCGTACAGACTCTGCGCCATTGAATGCCCCATTCACCGGAGAAGAAAAACTAAACGTTGAAATGGAGAATAACGATCCTCTATCGTTTTTCAAACTGTTTGTTAGTGATGAGTTCATGGAAATTCTTGTTCAACAGACCAACATTTACGCTGAGAGACGCGTGCAGTCCGAGAATGTTAGCAGGAACAGTCGCTTGAAACAATGGCGTCCCGTGAACCTCGCAGAAATGAAAGTGTTTCTCGCCATCATTATCAGCATGGGACTTGTGCAGAAAAGTGATGTTCAAGACTATTGGTCAACAGATGAAGTGCAGGACACTCCATTCTTCCGGAACATGATGTCCAGGGACCGATTCTTGTCGATCTTGAGTAATTTCCACATCACAGACAACGAACAACAAATTCCCAGAGGACAAGATGGTTTTGATGCATTATACAAGGTCAGGCCTTTCATAAACAACGTTATGACAGCCTTTAGTGATGTTTATTCCCCTGATAAAGACCTGAGTTTTGATGAGGCCACTTGTGCATGGAAAGGACGCTTGAGATTTCGTGTGTACAACCCAGCAAAGCCTACCAAGTTCGGGATAAAACTGTACCAAGTTTGTGAGGCCAAGTCCGGCTACTGTCTTGGATTCGACATCTACACGGGAAGCACACCCTGTACCCAGTATGCTGAAGCTATTGGAATTGGTGAAGATAAAACTGTTACAACAAGAACTGTGGTTGGACTTCTTACCAGATGTGGACTACTCGACAAGGGACATCATGTGTACATGGACAATTACTATACGTCTCCGGAGTTATTTGAGGAGTTGAGAGTCCACAACACGTATGCCTGTGGTACATTGAGGAAAAACAGGAAGGGTGTCCCAGAAGCCATAAAGATGAAACAGAAACTACAAACATCACAAGTAATCTTCAGGAGGAACGAGGAGTCCCAGCTGTTAGCAGTGAAGTACCACGACAAGCGGGATGTCCACATGCTATCCACCATTCACGAGGCCACCATGGCAGTTTTGAGCAAGAGGGACAGAAACAACAATGAGTTTGTTGCAAAACCAGCCTGTATTGTGGACTATGTGTCAAAGATGGGAGGTGTTGACTTATCTGACCAGATCAACCAGTATGATTCGTGCCTTCGGAAGACCACCAAATGGTACAAGAAATTATTTTTTCACCTGTTCAACCTGTGCATCGTTAACTCGTACCTCTTGTACAAGAAGTTCGGTGAGAAGAAACTTGACAGCCACGACTTCAAGATTGCCTTAGCTAGATCACTGATTGAAGAAGCCCCTGATGCACCAAAACCAAACACATCCAGAGGACGAAAACATACCGGTGACAAAGCTGCCCGTCTAATGGAACGCCATTTCCCAGAAAACATACCAGCAAAACCAGGTGCGAAACGACTAAAGCCATGCAGAGACTGTTATGCCTGCAATCCACAGAAAACTGCCAGACAGGGCTTCAAGAGAAAGCAGACTTCATTCTGGTGTCCTGACTGTGAAAAAGCTCTCTGTGTTCCTGACTGTTTCCGTGTGTATCATTCCATGCAGAATTACCAAGCTGTGTTATTACCTGGCGCAGGTAGTGACTCTGATAGTGATTGAAAACTGTGCGTGAAACTCTGTGCAAAACTATGTGTAAATCTTTGTTACATGTGACAAACTTTCCATGGACAATCACTGATAAACAATGATAAAATGTATGAATAATTTCTTTATTTTCTGTTATTTTACCTGTGAATTGAATTGTTTACCTGTCGTTTAAAAATTATCTGAATAAAAAAATTCCAACAATATATGACTTATTAATATAATGAGGAGCTGTCACAGTCATTTGGGGACTGAAATATGAAAGTAGAAGAGATTATATGAATGAAATAATAGATGGCATTAATTTTTAATTAATTTTCACCTTTGAACTTACCTGGATTGATTAATACAAATATTATGAGGAAAAGGAGCATTGAATTGAAGTCTTCAACATTTTCTCTTACATTTTAATATAAGTTTGGTACCTGTAGCATTAATAGTTACTAAGATACATTATTTTAAAAATCAATGGTCAATTATCATTAATTATCAATAATTAATTCAGCAGTGGCGGCCATCTTGGCGAAAATTAATTCAGCAGCCTAAGGGTTAAATTTAAAGATTATTAATTTTAACTGGTGTCCTTTATAAGCATGTTGAAATTACAGTTTCAGATCTCTAATATTATACATTATATTTTTAATTCAATACTTATTTTGTGCATATTATGTTGAATAATATAATTTTTTGACTTCTTTAATATTGTGTAATCACAAACTGTCTTTTTCATTTTAAAAAAGTCCAAATTTAATGCAAAATGTTTGTCTTGTAACCTTTTTGCATCTGTTAAAAAAATAAAACTGTAATGGCATTAAAGATATTTTTTTTTCATTTTGGTTGTAGATTAATGTAATACATGATTGCTTTACTGTATACATTTATTATTTATAAATATTGCATATATTGTACCATTGATGCCATCACAGAAAATGCATTGAACCAATATTTCTGCAATGTCATTTTTTTTATGCAAATGTATTGCCAGAAAGGTGTTGCAGCAAAATTTTTGCCGTAACACTTTTCTGGCAATATTGCTGCAATCTCAAGTATTGCCAGAAAGGTGTTGTCACAACAATATGTTGCAGCAAAACTTTTGCGGCAACATCTTTCTGGCAATATTTGCATACGAAAAACGATACAGCAGCAACATTGCCGCAATGTATTGCCAGAATGTTGCTGCAATATTGCTGCAATAATGCTAGAATGTGTTGCCAGAAGGTCAATATTTTGGTAAGGGTTGTTAACGTTATTTGCAGACAGATAAACTTAGATTATCATTCGTTAACTATAGTTTACAACCGTTAAATATAGTTTTACAGATGAAAACTATAGTTAACGAGTCTTTAACTATAGTTTGCGGTTTGTAAACTATAGTTAACGGTCGATTAACCTAGTTTATCGACTGTGAAACTATGTTTAGCTTATTTTTGTGAATTTGGCGTGCCATAGGTTTGAGTCATGTTTTTGTTCACATGACTTTAAATTATTACATTCAACTTAAGAATTTTCAACTTGGTATTTCCTATTCAGCATTTAAAATGTTAACCAACAAAAACATTGGCCTCAGCTGTGTACAAACATAGAATTGTGAGCAAAGCTCTGTATCTTGCTTATAACTCGAAGCTTGACACTCAAATATGATTAGTAAATTAGAAAACTGTAAACAATAAAAACAGAGGAAAAATGCACTAAAACGAAGAAAGAGCACAATTTATTTTTCAAATCATACATATACCTACATATTTCCATCAGCGAAAATAATGTCTGTTTAGACTGAATAGACTCGAGAAAATGCTAAGCATCTTAACAAAACACATTGCATTAATCAACCATTCCGCAGAGGTAATACCGAATTACCAATCGAATGAATTGTCTTTTAGCATGATGTTAATGCATCAAATTTTGCTCTTTTTGCGCAGGTAAACAATCAGCTGCCTGATTTACCAAAGTCTTTGTTTGATTTGATACGTAAAAATTTCAAAATACAGGCGATTGTTCCCCAAGTTAAAAAGCATAATTAATGAAAATAAAATGAAAATCAAAACAAGCTAAAACCACCATCACAAGTGAAAATGTCAATGCATTGAAATATTAAGCTCAATTTACATCACAAAATCGGCACCAATATATCAGATTGCATGCTTCAAAAATTAACTTCGCATGTGAACTGTTTCACAACAGACAAAGAATTCAAAAAAAGTTTTCGTGTTTAGTTTTGAAATCTATAAAATGTGTAAAATTAAAAGAAAATTATTAATTTTAACTGGTGTCCTTTATAAGCATGTTGAAACTCCAGATTTGATCTGTAATATTGCTGCAACTGTTTATGTTAGTTAACCACCAGCAGAAGTTATTTGTAAATTGATTGAAAAAGCATAGTATTAGTAACCATAATTAAATGATTATTAGTGTTTATAATTGTTTTTCTTTTGTTGTAATTATCTTTAGGTTGCTCATTGCACTGTTTATCTGTAAGCTTGCGGCAAATTTGCCACAAACAGTTTCCCAGAAGCTAATTTGCATACGAATTCTGAACTTGCGGCAAATTTGCCGCAAACAGTTTGCTAGAAGCTATTTTGCAAACGAATTCTAAACTTGTCGCAACATTGCTGCAAACTGTTCACCAGAAGCTAATTTGCATACGAATTCTGAACTTGCTGCACCTTTGCCGCAAACAGTTTGCCAGAAGCTAATTTGCATACGAATTCTGAACTTGCCGCAAATTTGCGGCAAATGTTTGCTACAAATTTGCAGCATACTTTCCACAAATTTGCGGCAACTGTGTGCCAGAGGCCGTATATTTTGGTAAGGGTTACATTGAATTTGACGAAGTAGTTCTTGAGAAGAAGATTTTTAAAAATGCACCCCCCTTTTTTTAACAGTTTCGAGGTTTTCTCCACTTTAAATTTAAACTGGCCTTTCATTTCTGCAATTTATATTCACCTTTCCATAAGGATACTTTGTGCTTAATTTGGTTGAACATTGGCCAAGTGGTTTTAGAGATCAAAGAAGTTCAAAATGTGAAAAGTTTACAGACGGACGGACAGACGGACGATGGACAAAAGGTGATCAGAAAAGCTCACTTGAGCTTTCAGCTCAAGTGAGCTAAAAAATAAAAAACTGGCATGCACCGTGAAGCATATCTTATCATAATAATTAAGCTGTATATTTTTTATGGTGCATTTTAAAAATTCAAATCTTTACATTTATTAGAAAATATGTCAAGTTTACATCTGAAAAGTTTCGCTGGTATCATGCGAATAGTCCACTCACAATCGAACTTGTTTGCGAAATTTTTTTAACAACCATTTTTTAATTGGGTATGGGCAGTTTACGCTTTAAGCGGTTTATAAAAAAAAACGTTAACTGTTCTAACCCAATTTAAATGAGTATAAATTGGGAAGCTATTGAATTTATTCTTTATAATTTAATTTAATTATTAGAATTTAATTTTCTGCTATTAATTGTAAAAAAAAAACCAGTCATTTGACCTTTAAAATGACATTAAATTGTACAAAATTCAAACGTTACATCAGGCGGCTTGATACATTTTACTCTGACGTTGGCAACATTCTTTATACGATATAAAGTAGGGTTTTTTTAACCAATCAGAGAGCGTGTTACAACCACAATTAAATTATTTGGAAATACATTTCCATAAAAACTATACCTGTGTTGGAGCTGCACTGAGGGTTGCTAGATATCTTGCATCAGGAGTCATTGCCATGGCTACAACACCACCTTCTGGATTGGTATCAAAAATTGTTTGAACTGGCACCCTGAAATGTGTTATAGGTATATATTTCATTCAAAGATTGAGTTAAGTTGAAAACATGGATAAGTCTATTATGGTTTGGCTATTGGCTTCTAGAATAATTAAAATTTAAAGATGATAAAATTCTGAATTACCCTGTGTATGTGTCCCAGACAATGACTGTAGAGTCAGCTCCTTTGTCCCCAGTGGCAAGCCACCTCTTGTCTTTACTGACACAGGTACAAGTTATTGGATTTATCTGAATAATTTAATTTCTCAATTTATGTATCTTATACATCATGAGCACTCATGCTACATACTCTATAACACTATTTGCACACCTAAATGATGTATACAAATCAGGGCTGTTACGTACAGCACTTTTTGGTACAAGGACCAGGTCCCTCTCCATTGGGAAAATTATCGACAATTTTTTGTCAAATTGGGAAAATTTAAGATACTTATATCATCAAAATGACCTCTATATTTCATAGCATAATATTTTGTTCACTTCTTAAAATTAAAGTTTTACAGCTCATATGGTGTTCTCAGGAACCAACCAATGGTAAAAAGAAGAACTTTTTTTCCCTTTACAGAAAAATAGGAAAAATTTCAAAATTAAGAAGACTTCAATTTTTTTTTATTTTATTTATACATGTTGATTTACAAATTTAAAAATTTTGATTTGAAATTTTATAGTTACTAATATTACAGAAGACTTCGTTTTTTTCCCATAAGATTAATACATGTTGATTTACAAATTAAATCAAGGTAACCAGACAATATATTTTAAAAAATTCAAAAATAATAATAAAAAAAAATTAAATTTAAATTTGGAAAAAAGAATCAAATCTCTTTCATGTGAAATTATTTTATTACATTTTATAGATTAAGTATTAGCATCATTTTATCAACAAAATTCTGTGTAATAAGTTATTGACATCTTGTGTATTTACAGGTATTAGCAAAACCTTGTGACCCATGCCAATTACAGCCGTAATGCAGAAGATCTGTCTTATAAATGAAGTCTAAATGATTTTATGATAATCTAAGCATTTACTTGGAAAATTTATTATCTAATTACAAGATATCAACCAATACTACTATCAGCACAATAATTTATAAACATCGATCGTAAATTTCTGAGCACTTTAAAATGCATCACTCATAATGGCGTATTTATATTTATAACCTGACCCGAAAGATGACTCTGCTTAAATTAGGCTTGTTATTCACCACAGGGATTAAGTCCAGTTGTTAAACCTTTTAATTAAAATAATTATCAGTGTCTTCCCAATTACTTGATCATTCAGAATACAAATTAAGCCAGCTAATTAATCCATTACGGTAAAATCTATACTGACCAAAAAGCGAACAGTTCGCACAAGTCAAACAGTTCACACAAGTCGCAAGTTGTAAATCATTAATGCATTTGGGAATTTTTATCATGAAATTGGGAAAATCTGTGGCGTTATTTTTGCCATTGGGAATGGGTCCGATGTTTGGTTCAAATTTGAGGGGAGTGACGGCCCTGCAAATTGAAATTGATACAGGTGACTCGATCTTATTAACTCAAACTTCAGGAAACCTTGATCAAGAGTCTGAGAGATCAAGAGATCGAAAGTTTTAAAAAATCCGGAATATATTTGTTCCGATCATTTAAATTTGGTTCAAAAATTATAGTACCCGGAATTTTACATTCATAACTTGGTTGAATAGTCTAACATGGTTTCATACGTATTTTCAGCTACTTTACTACATTTCAACATATGTATATCGAACCAAGTTTTGAGTAGATAAAGAACTTTTTATAGTTAAAAATTTTTAAGTATATTTCATGTTTACTTCAAATAAAGAGCGTTTTGGTTTACCGTTAATTTCACAAGTAAGTTGTAGAAATTGATAATTTACAAACTATCGAGCCAATGAAGGAAACAAAGGGGTATGTACTTATGTATTCAACCAATTAACACCACCACGCTAGCCCCAGGTGTCCAGGTAACCCCCACGTGGAGCTAATTATACGCTTGATCGGTCATGTGTGTACACAGCTACCACTTCGAGTTATCAAGAGTGAAAAACAATGAAATATGTATAACAGGACCCATAGAGAAAAAAATCGGATGATTTCACTTTGAAAGATCAAGAACTTCAAGAGATTGAAGTTTGAGCCATCGAGTGTCACCTGTAGTTAATAATTTGATTTAATCAGATGAGTATAGTATATACTTACATGTCCTTGTAAAATGTGTTGTCTGTTATTTTCAAAATCATAAAGCACTCCTACATGTGCACAAGCGTACATTATAAGTTTCCGTGAATTGTCTGTGAGATTCAAAACAGGAATATTTCTGTTTAGTCCAAAAGACCAAATGACATTCTGAAAAAAAGAAATGAAAACTAGTAGACTAATTTAATTGTTCTCAAACAAATAGAGTTTCTTTCCACCTTATTATTTTTTATGTTTAAGACAATTCTGTTTTGATAGAATCAATGATTAAAATTCATTCCCTGTTTTACTTCAAGAAAATATAATATGTCAAAAGACTTTATAGTCTGTCCCAAGTTATTTTTGCAGCACATATTTGGATGATTTTTAATAAAAATACACATACCTGTGAAAGAAGTGCAATTGAAATCGATTAAAGGGAAAATATCCAAGATATCTTCATTGACACATTATCATTTTCACTCGTTAAAATTCACAGGAACGAAAACTGATTTCTTACGGAGATAATTTATAATGCAGGGAAATGTTGACATCTTTTCTCCATTCGGAAGTCACCCTGAATACCTTGCACAATTTTTCAGCGTTATATTCATCCGGGTACTTTCATTTCTTTTGCAATACAAAATCCCCGTAGACTTTTTATTTTTAGCCCTGTATTGAAACCTGACAAGCTAGAGGAGTAGCAGGACTTTTAGGCCCCAAGATGTTAAGGCCCTTAATTGATAAGATGTTTAGGCCCCACAAGATGTTAAGGCCCAAAGATGTTTAGGCACCTATTTTAAAATGTTTAGGCACCAACATACATTTTCCCCCATAATTATATATATGTTTTTTTAGTAAACTTTCTTGAATGCAATCTACAAATTATAAAAAAGTATATAATCTGCATCTTATACAAATTCATTATCAAATTATTTTCTGATTCTGAATATATTTAAGACTTTAATTGTAGATCTTAATTCAAAGCACCGGATATTTAAATATTGCATAATTATAGTATAAATAGTAATGACTTTCCTTTACTTTGTGTATGATATGAATCTTGGGGCCTAAACGTTATATTTATAAATTATATCAAATAATTTAAGAAAATGTGCTGCATAAATATCTTGGGACAGAGTATAGTATGATATTTTTAACCTTAACCTGAAAGGTGGAAAGCCCTAAAAATTAAAGCAAAATGTAAATTAACCGCAATTGCTTACATGTTGATAAAGTCAATAAATTATCATAATTTTGGTACATATTTCAATGTTTTCTGATTAAATATTAGATGTCATATAAATCTCTAGATAGAATGTTCTAACGTTAAAATGACAGATGTCCTACGGACCCTGTTTAACGATAGAATTCGTCCCCTATACTTGCTTCATAGCAAATGAAAAAAAAAATATCGCGATGTATATCGCCTAAATTTTCATATGATTGGTCTCAAATACCTACAATGTTGCTCTTTTATAATTCCATTTTACCACATTTATAACTGTTTTTGCAACGAAATCACTGCCACTTTTAACATCGTTTGAAAATTCGCTGTTTACGGTCGCCATGTTAATGATAAAATCTGAGACATTCCGAGTGCGATTTCCAACAAAATGGCAGGCAAATTCAAATGTTTATATTAACAAAATGCCTTGGTACGACCCATTATATGGATATTTTGTGGACTTAACTACATATGCATGTTCAAAAAGGTTTGTAATGTATAAAAATGTGTTTTTCCCCTGAAGATTATTTTTAACAGACTTGAAATCGACGCCAAGCAGATCCGCTTTGCGGCTGCTACATATTGCAAGTATATGGGACGAATTCTTACTGTGACCTGAGCATTTTCAAGCCTGGTCACGGTAAGATTATTCTTTCTATAATAAATCTCATATATATAACAATCAGGTCCAGTACAATCACTAGATTTAGCGATGTAGCTTGATTTACCTTCATCAAAGCTTTATTTACCTACCTGAAGTAGGTTTATTTAGCTACCTTTATGCAATTTTGCTTTTTATGTAAAACAGACAAAAAGCCGCAAGGAACTTTCAACCTATATTTGTACCGTGTAGTTTTATAAAAGCAACCCGGACAAAAATAGTTAAAACATCGCTGCTTTTGAGCAGTTTTAAGGAAAACATGCATTTCTATTGTTTGAGTAACCTATGACACCTTGTGTGTGATGAGGCATGGATAAGTGTGATTACTAATTCACATTGTGCTGAATTATTACCAATCAATTATCAAGTTAACCAGAACTGTTCTTCTTTGTTATTCCATTTAAGAAGTAGCTGTTTGGTAACACATAAACAGTTATACATAGCCCCAAAACTTTTAGAACTTTGACTGCATTTGCGCAAAAAGAGCAACATTTTTAAGAGTAATTTTTTCATGAATTGTTTTCAGATCAGTTCAAAGTTGAAAATTATTGCCACCCCTGAGTGCGACTTTTAGTACAAATGCCCATTTAAGAAAAAAGTATGATTGAGTAGCTAAATAAACCTACAGTCTCGTGTCAAAAGTATTTGTAAAAACATGGCGTCGCTCAGGTTGAAATTCGGTAACGCGCTTCTTTAGACATCGTTTTCAGAAACGAAAGTAGAGTTATCTCTCTTACTCTATATCTAACTTCACTAGGACAGACATTTATCACGTGATTGGTTGATGACGTATTTTATCGTCTGCATTAGTTACTTTCGGTCTGTAAACAACCATGGGTAGAAAGGGGAAGGAATTATGACAGTCCATTTTATCTCTAATTAGAAAAGCAAGTTTAATTGACACTACAAGAAATATCGGATATTATCGGAAGGCCGTTATCTATAGTGCACATGTTTTTGAAGCGTCATGGAACAACTAAAGATGTTGAAAACAAACTGAGAAGTGGCCGACCCAAAAAGTGCAGTGCCCAGGATGAGCGACAAATTTTTCGGATGGTTAAAATGAATCGCAGGCAAAGTTTAACGGAATTAACGAATGTTAGAAATGAAATTGGTCCTGGAACTGTCTCAAAAAGCACAGTGAAAAGAATTTTAAATCGAGATGGATATAGAAGGAGACTTGTAAAGAAGAAAATGCGTGTGCGGAAAGTGAATAAAACAAAGCGTGTGAAAATATGGTGCAAAGAAGCAAAGAAGAGAACTGTGGATGATCACTGGAAAAAAGTAATTTGTACAGATGAATGTAAGGTTATGATCGATGGCGAACGACGTGTGTATGTATGGAGAAAAGCTCGGGTGAGGAATGGGACCCACCTTGTATTGCATCTCCCGCCGGGCGACGTTTGGATTTAATGATCTGGGGATGCATTACTTACAATGGAGTCGGCACACTAGTGTTGTAGATGGGAATATAAATGCCCAGATATATATAGAAATAATTGACAATCATCTTTGGCCATGTGTTGCAGCACATTTTCCATCGAATGATTACCTATTTCAAGATGACAATTTAATGCCCCCGTTCATAGGGCCAGGTCTGTGAGAATTTATGGAACAAGAGAATATTCCAACAATGGAATGGCCTGCTCAAAGCCCAGACTTGAATATCATTGAAAACTGTTGGCGAAAACTTAAACAGGAACTGTGTAAACAGGTACAGAATTTGAGAACCGCAAATGACCTGGAAACGGCAATACGACAGGTATGGGAAAATATCCATCCTAACTTCATGCAGGACCTTTACAAGAGCATTCCACGCAGAATCCAAGCAGTAATAAAGGCTAAGGGGTGTTTAACAAAATATTGAGGTAAGATAAAACTTGTAAAATGATGTAGACTGAAGAAAAAAATCGATGACCTAGTTTTATTTACATCGCCGCCATTTTGTTTTTACTTCTGACACGAGACTGTACTTCAAGTAGGTAAATAAAGCTATGTAGGTAAATCAAGCTATGTAGCTAAATCTATATAGTGTTTGTATTGGACCTGACAATTTGTTCAACATACCAGAGCAGCTGATGACATTGATCCTTCAAGACCTACAGAGGTAACTTCTGATTTTTCAGGTGACGGAATTTTTGGTGGATCCGGAATAACAGCTGGAGCATCAACCCCTTGGACAGTTTCAGTGTTGGGTGGAGATGAGGACACTTTTTCTGACTGTGGCTGTGTATCAACTGTTTGTTGTCCACTTTGTTTCTCTGTTTCAGTCCCTCCATTGGGAGATTTTCTGTCTGATGATACATCTACTTCAGGGTTCTGTTCTTTACTCTCTGATTCTGTGACTGTTGGTTGTTCTGGCCGATTTTCTTCCTCCTGAGAATGTTTAGCCTCCTCCTGAGACTCTGGATCTTCTGTTGTTGTTGTTTTAGCGTCGGTTTCAGCTTGTTTATATTGTTCCGCTTCTTCTTCCTTCTTTGTTATTTCATCGGATTTTTCCTCAGATGACTCTTTATCGTTCTGATTTGTGTCTTCATTTACATTTTCTTCAGGAGATGGTGCACGTTTGGCAGAGTCATCTTTCACTTGACTCTTTTTCCCTTCTTCATCTGCCATTTCCACAAATCGAAACGATATATAATACTAGTGATAAACTTGATGAAACCCAAGCGAAGCACATTTATACAAAGAGATTACTTGGCTTGCTTGGCAACACTGTTTATGTTTTAATGCGCATGTGCCATCCAAAAGACCTGAAATACTAATGACATGAAAGACCTGAAAGACCTGAAATTTTATATAAATGATACTTTTCTAAGATTTTGGTAAAATGAAATGACTTTGTGGGTTTCTAATTATTTCCAGGTATATATGTGTTAAAATATATCATACTGATCAGTTATTTACGCAGGAATACAAAAGACCT
>WFKH01010931.1:31718009-31741626 GCA_016163765.1 Magallana hongkongensis
GGGGGGGGGGGTTAGGCAAATTTTTTATATCATTAAATATTTTGCCATGAAATGTGGCTCAATTGATGAAGAAAATTATTGAAATGCATATTATAATTATTTATAAATTATTAGAAAAATATCAGAGAGTTTTAAACCATCATTTTTTCAAATTTGGTATAGGAAAAATCTCAGGTACATTTTCAAATACCTAGCCGTAGTACAATAATAAAACATCTGAAAACTCCACACAACTATTTTGCAGATAACGTATTCATATCTCAAAAATTGGACCCTGGTCTTTGCAAAATTTCTACTTTAAAAAGCACCAATGATATAAGTTGTTGAAATCTAAACTTTTGTGTTTAAAGTATTTACAGTAAATTTGAGTAAAACTAGGTTAAAGTGATTCACTAGGGGTCATTTGATTTTCTGCGTTACATTGGTAATTTGTTATTACCGTACACATGCATATAGTCCCATATGTCCCACGTTTCCACCATTTGTGTTTATTCAGGCATGAAATAAAAAAAATTAGGATTTCTTAAAAATAGGACATAATGTACTGTTATAGTAAAAAAAATAATAAGGATAGTTATCCTCATTTTACAGCATTTTACAGTTTGTCATTGCCGATAATGCGAAGTGGAGTAAAATAAACATAGAAACATAAATACCCATTTGTGAAAAAAATACCTTCAGTCGGCGATTACAATGATTTTCATAAAAGATGTAAGTAACCTATGATGAAATATGTCTATTGCTTTTATATTCTGTATAACAGATATAAATACTTTATAACAATAAATAACACTGTTACTTGTTACATATAACTAACACATACATGTATGAAATATGTACAGCTTTTATCAACATAAATACTTACAAAAATATGGACACTCACTGCGGTGAACACTATAACAAAAAATGGCAAAAAATACAATGAACTAGTTTGACCAGGTGTAATTTATGGGTAAATACGTAATACTATTATTTAAATCAAGAGTTTCAGTTTTCGTTTCTTATCGTTGAACTACATTACCAAGTAAGGTAAATATGCTACGCTTGAAGAACTGAAGTTTTTTATAAGATGATTTATGGCTGCCTACCAGTATTTCAGTCTACATTCTAATACCCTGGTGGTTAAACGTGGCATGTTGGATATATAGAATGGTTACTTCTTTTTTATCCGAAATTTAGTAGTCGCTTAGGCGTCAGCAATGTTTTTTATCAATCTTTTTCTTTTCAAATGTATACCTTTATTTTACTGAAGTTTAACTTTTTTCGGTTATATTTTATTTTGGTATTTTGTTTTAAATATTATTATTTTTTTGTAAAATAATACATAAACATATTCATGGGTGTAAATACTTAAAAATAAAAGCTTTCTTAATCTTAAAGAAAACATACTCGTTGTCCAAATCGGGTTGTGTTCTAGTTTCAGTTTTTGTTTCTTATCTGTTGAACTATGAACATTACCAAGTAAGGTGAATATGCAGTGCTTGAAAAAAAGAAATTTATTATTAATTGATTAATGTCTGCCTAACAGTACTGTAGTCTATATTCTGATACCTTGCTGGTTATTACTGGCATGCTGGAGTGATAGAATGATTAATCTCTTTTATCCAAAGATAAGTAGTCCCACAGGCGTATACAATGTTTATTATCATTTTTTTTCTTTTCTAATATATTCTCATTTTAATTAATTTTAACTTACTGCTTCAGACTTATCAAATTTAGTAAAAGAAAATTGTAAGAGAATTTAATTTCTTTCTTACTACTTGATTTTATTTAGGCCTTAATTCTTTACATTTTTAATTCTATACATATTTGATAAAATACCGTCAGTTGAAAATGATTGATCACCTTTTTTTTGCCAGGAACAAAGAAATAGCATCCGAATATATGCCAATATTTGCTGGCTAATAAGAATAAAGACAAGTCTTCAGTACAAAGTATTTACAATTGCATTTTACAAATATGTATTTAATTAGGAAACTTGTACTTTAGATGTAAACCACTTGTCTTTTGTGGGAAGGTGGCGGACATTGAACTAATAAAGATGATAGAATCAACATATTCTCTGTATTGATTTAAAATTTTAAAAAAAATTTAAGAAAATGTTGAGATTAAACATATTTTATTATCAATTCTAAAATATAAATATAAACGGTCAGAAGTGTTACATAGTTGACAGTTCGTTATTGTCATTTTTCATAGTATAATAGCCAAATAACACTAGTAATGTTATTTTTGTTTGCCATCGTTAAAGAATTATTGCCAAATTGAAGAACAAAACTATTTTACATACCTGTGTGTGTGTCTCTCTCTCTCTCTCTCTCTCTCTCTCTCTCTCTCTCTCTCTCTCTCTAGGATATATTCAATTTTAACAAAGTTTTCCGTTTACAACGGAATTGAATTTTTTTCCGTCGTCACTTTCGGTTCCGATTTATAGGCCATTTTGTACATTTTTACGTACTATTTAGTGCAGAGCAGATTTCAGATTCTATCAAAGATATAAAAAAAATCATTGCCACCCCTGTTTATAATATAACTAAGAATTTTTATTCATTATCTGAAAGTTAAGGGGGAGGTTAATTCTGATTCCATGGTATCATTTTAATAATGATTATCAAGATGCTTACATGTAAGTCGTCATCATATACCATATGTAATACGTTGAAACTGAAGATATCTGCATCTAGCAGTTTTTGATACATTTCCGGCTTTAATTTTTATAATTTAGAATTGGAAAATAGATTTAAAAAAAAAACAGGTTTCTTTAGTAAAACTTGACACAACCTTGCTCTTGTATTGTGACATCATATTGATGAGGAATCTATTTATCGATGAGAGATGCTTTATCAAACCCGCGATGTATATTGTGAGATATAAAGAGGAAAATCACTTGGCAAATAATTTGTCGCAATTCTATTTTGTTATTTCTCTAAATGTCATAAAAGTCATTATTGTCAAATATTGTTCGAGCGTGTGTTATTTTTTTGGTGTGTGTTTTTTTAATTTGTTTTTTCTTTCTTTTTTGTATTTTGTCTATAATTATTATTATCTGTTAAATAACAATTCATGGTATTATTTTTTTCAGTATGAATTGCGTATTCAGTAGTCTAATGTTAACTTTTTCTTTGAAACTTCTTTTATTGAAAGTATGTTGACCAAATCCAGTGTGATGTGCAGCATCAATAGGAAAAAGAGGAATATAAACATTGAAATCCATGAGCTTCTTTCCCTAGAGATTTAGCTCACGAATTTGAGAAATCATGTTTGTACTACAGATTTTTAATTTTTTTATCTTCTTAACATTAATTTTTATTTTTTTTTACTTTTTGACATCAAACTTCCATTTCTGGAAAAAAAATCAATTATTTAGATTAATTACATAGTTCGGATACAGTGTTTTGGTATTTAAATTTTTCATTATTAATTCAGACTTTAATTTTTAATTGGTTTAATTAGCCCAATCAGGTGTGAAGTTAATAATCGATTGGATATTCCAGAGCGTCCGTCGCATGACCAACGCATACGACACAAATTGTACTTAAAAACTGTACATGATGTAGTAACTGTTTCTTTCAAGTTTTTTTATTCTTAATTTGCGGATTTTGTTTTGTTTGGTTATAGTCCATGTTACTTCTTTTTGCGACCTGACGAAGGGATGGATTTGTACGAAAATGACGATTTCACTTGATCGTGTCTTTAACAGTCTGAGAAGAAAAGTAAAGAAAAATAAGACTCTTTTTGAAACATAATTATGTTAAATACAGTTTCCAACCGGCAAACAATCTTCTGCTTTCTGCTATTATATTCACTGTACAAAAGTCCATAGCTCAAACCTCACGTTTTCAATAACACATCATCTCCTTTACATGAGTAACCACAACATTCGTAATCTGCATCCAACTATAAGAAGCAGAATGGGCATGAATTACTCCTTGTTCTTCGTAAGCTTGATAGAATGATAATCTGAACTGTCATTCATAAAGCTCTAAATGAACGCGTATACGCATGTCCCAGGAACAATGAACACCCCTGTTGACGAGTGGTAAGCGTTGCCGACGTTGGTTCAAACCACAGCATATGTAAGGACATGATGTAGAGTGGCGACATTGGCGGGCAGACTTTTAGACATGTAGGCATAGAATGCAACCACTGTGTTAGACGTTGGTATTTCTTGAAAAAAGAAGCCTTTCTGTCAAAATATTTCAACAAAGTAGAAGTTATAATACATTTTGACATTTAGTAGCTTAGTTGAGTAAATGTCTTACCGTAAATTATTGACTACCTTGTTTCTTTTATATCAAGAGCATAATATCCGGTCGAGTATAAAGCTTCAACGTCTTTGCTTATATTGTGAACGAGTTTGTGTTGGCTATTTTCTGGTGGTGTATGGAGATTTCTAATTTTATAGAAAGTTTATAAGTTTTACTTGGTAAGCTACTTTCTTATCTAGATACTGAATACGATTCTGTTGGGATCTCAATGATAGTTCAGAATCACTCTTCAGAGTATTTAACTTTGATGTGTAATCTTTCGGTAAAGCCAGAATCTTGGTCTTCATATCATTTTGCTCATAGGCTTTGTCTCCCTCATTCAAACTGTCTACAAGTGCATCTAGGTTTGGTGTCTATGGGTCACCATGGTGAAGCGAGCCTGAACTGTACGAAATGAAAACAGAAAGAAGAAAAGCTGTTAAAGATCAACATATATTTCACAGATTGTATCTTCCTTTCGTATGTCTTAAATGTTCTGTTATCTTAAACAAACGTGCTGTAGTACCGCATTGAACTGTATTCTCTGGCAGTTTTTATTAGGTTTATACAAATGACATCAGGAATTGATAAAAAGGATTGCACGTATTATAACGAAATAATCATTCTTTCTTTAAGTATGGCTTCCGATATTAAATGTTTAAGATGAAACAAAATTAAATTCATCTTTTATATTTTTTACTACTTGAATGTTTAGTAAGAATGCGTTTATGTATAACATAAAATGGTTGAGCTTTCTTTACCGATATAAAAATTAATGTGCGAATATTTAAGCAAAAAGAGTTATTTTTCCTTGATCGTGCGTCTAAGAACTTAATCATTTGCATTTCATAAGGACAAAAACAATACACAAGAAGAACGTTGAACTCCTGAACATCAAATTAAACAGGTGCAGAATGATGAAAATATGTTCTAAAGATTTCCAAACCGATGGAAAACGTCGCCAAGGCATAAACTTACATAATATTTCATTCATATAAGTATATAACAAGCCATTTTACCTATCCATTGATTGCATTAAAGACGCCATATTAGAACTTGGTTTACATGGTGTTTCGCATCTCAAGAGCTATCTTAGCAAAAGATTTATAGTTAAAACTATAAATCATTGGTAGATCTTACTTTCCATGTGCTAAACATACGAAGGTCAATAAAAAATACTTTTGCCATAGCTATGTTACTTAACGTCATATCATTACTAAATTTAGTAGACATAATTAAGCAAAAGTTTCAAACAATTTGAATGAAAACAGGTAAGTATATTCTTTTATTTCTAAGAATTATTTAGAATTTAATTCAGCAAATTGAGGTCACGGCGCACGGTCAGAATTTGTGTTATGTCAACAATAAACCAAAATATGTTGAAAGTAATATGTTTGGGCTTAAAACCAAATAATATTGAAACTTCAAATTAAGGATTGTCTTGATATTTTATGTACCAAATAATAACAGGATATATAGTTTTGTTGAACAGATATCAGTAACCAAATACACAGTCCTCTTTAAAATTGACTGAAAACATTATATTGACGTTAAATATGAGCTGCGGTTGAATTTTTTAATGACCTTGTCTAAATATTTTACGTATTTATCAAGTCATTCTATAGAATGTATCGAAGCAGCAGCACTTTTTATCAAATTAATCATTCCCTTAATTTATACCCTAAGATCTTAATGATCTGTTAAGGGTATGTAAAAAGCGGATTTAGATAGGCTTCCCGTCAAACACGTCGAACTTGTACATGAAACACTCTAGAAAAAAATTAATACACGCTCTAAAAAAAGCCTTTATGCTGAATCAAAACAAGCATAATAAATAGGATATAATGATACATTATTTGTTTTAAGAGAATGCTCCGTTAATATATAAAATGTATTTTCCCATGTTAAAAAATTGATTGATCCAACTCTCTCTCTACACATAATAAGCGTCAAAATTTACAATATGACGTCACATCGACAAGTGTAGTCAGTTGACTACAAAGTTGCACACAGCGGTAATTTTCAATGTAGTTTGATGTGTTTGTACCCATAACAATCGGGAGTTCTTTTATTTGGGGGCATTTTTCATGACTTGTTGTTTTGTGTGATGTCTTTATTAACATTTCCTGTACTTTCTGGTCGGCGCGACCCCAAAGTAGACCTTAAAAGTGCTGCGATTTATTTTTAATAGACGAATTGTACTTCCAAACAATATTCTTACACATGTAAAGAAGAAAGTGATTTGATTTATTTTGTATGTAACTTTATAAATGTTTTACTCTCAAAGCAAACGCAATAGAATAACGTTTTTAGTAATCTACATTTAATTAAAAATTTACATGAAGCTATCATTACATAGCAAATAAATTAGTGCAAGGCGTAATGCGTGCGCAATGAGGAAAATTTGCCGGATGCCTCATATGAACACAACTGTGATCGGCCGAAGCCGATCACAAAAATGCCAAAATGCTCCATGGTGGAAAAATAAGTAAAAAATTACACGTTTGTAATACATTTTGTGGGGTTGGTGGTATTTGTGTTTTGAACATCAAACAGTATGAAAGAGGGTGGAATATTTGTAAATGAATTTTGTTCAAAGAATACACAACGTTATATGAAGTTGAGGGTTTTTCTAATCGTAAACGAAGAGAAATGCAATAAAAAAATAAGTACTGCAGTACTGACGGGAGTTGATTTTATTTTGATTTTATAGCTAATTATTTTTTAAAAAAAATCAACGATATGTAATTTTGCATGGGGAGTTGTTTATAAACTTTATTTGAATGAATACGAAGCTTTTTTCCTAATATGAATTCTCGGGCGTTTCCGACAAAAAGTCCGAGAATAGACGAAAAATCCCATATGAATTGTGTTGTTTTATATTTTAAAAAAGAATTAACGCCTTCAAATTCAACGATGCATTATATATCAGTAATCGAATATTTCTTGGATATTATATCCAACAGTTTTAACAAACAAATCTATACTTGTAAATAAAGACATTTTGCAAATAAACTACAAAATGCATGCACCAGAGTAACAGCTTACACCTGTGGTATTTCAACACGTGTGAGATTATGTCCGTAATCTATGATTGAATTTTAACTGGTAAGTAATTATTGTGAAATTAATAAAAACCTACTTTCATTTTCGATAAACAAGCCGGAAATTGCAAAAATGAGAGTACGGTGGTGTACACGCTTTGGCGTTTTCAAGTCAGCGGTAGTTTGTATCAAAATATTTACTTGCAATGAAATGATATTGAATGGTTATGTATAAAACGGATATATTTATTGGTAACTTGTTTAGAGTATACATAAAAGTTAAGATTTGACAAATGTTGAACAAATAAAATGAGCCAATTCGTTTCTTGAATACGCGATTTTAGTTTTGATGGATAGAACGCCTGCAAAGCTAATCGCAACTTCTCGGGGCTTTCCGGCAAGCTGTTTTTCCGAGCTTTCCGGAAAGGCCAGATTGCTGCAAAGCACGACCTCTAGAGAGAGAATGGAATAGAACACTCCAGAACGGGGTAATCAAGAACGCGGATTGACTAATTAACGTCATGGTGGAAAGTGTAGGACGAGCTTATCATGCATCGCGGGCAGACACCTTGGATCAGACATCTATGTTTAATACAAAAAAGTTGATATATGAAATGGAATAATTTAAAGCGATTTTGGTTTTTAAGGAAAAATTTTACAGTACGGGGTGCCCCAGGAACGCGGGTTGACTAATTAACGTCATGGCGGAAAGTGTAGGGCGAGTGAACCATCAGGTAGATACTTTGGATCTGACAACTTTGGTTTAGAATATGCAAATAAATATGGCTATACTTTATTTTTATACGGTTTTTTTTTAATTTCATACATTTTTATACCATGACAGAATGATAGTAAACCTTAGACATTATTTTGTAAACAATGATCAGATTTGTCATGCATAAAACGGGGAAGTTGAATAAATGGGGAAGTCTCCCCATTTTTAAAAAAAACATCTTTTATCTGACATTCTTGATCAGAGCATTGTCACCTCTTCACCTTTCTTGGCTGCCTAATTTCTGGGTAAAGTATACTTTTCAAGCAACATATGTTGCGGTTTTCAGTCAAATGAAGCCTGCGTCATTTTTAAATTTTATCTAAAACTTACGTTTCTTTTCTGCTTCTCTCCTCATTTTATTTCGAAATGGAAATGTTTCAAGTTTGCAATAAATTTTTCGATAAATTAATCAGAAATCCGAATCTGTCACTCTTCGGGATTCAAGGGGATGCCTCTAAAAGAAAGCAATCTTTTAGTAATTTTTCAGTATTCTTTTTCTTTTCTTTTTTTTTTTTGGCACGTGAGTTTAAAGACTTCAAATAGCAATCTTACTCAATCTCACGGAAAACATACTCGTTGTCTTAATCGGAATATGTTCTAGGTTCAGTTTTCGTTTCTTATGTTGAACAAGGTACATTACAAATAAGGTAAATATGCTGTGCCTGAAGAACTGAAGTTTTTTAAAAGATAATTCATGGCTGCCTACCAATATTTTAGTCTACATTCTAATACCCTGGTGGTTAAAACTGGCATGTTTGAGATATATAATGATTTATCCTTTTTATCCAAAATTGAGTAGTCGCGAAGGCGTCAGCAATGTTTTTTTTATCAATCTTTTTCCTTTCAAATGTATACCTTTATTTTATTGAGGTTTATATAATTAACTCTTTTTCGGCTTTTTTTTTTATTTTGGTGTATTGTTTTAAATATTTTTTTTTAAAAATAACACATAAACATATTCTTCGGGAATGGGTTTTTATTTTAAATTTCAAGTCCTTAGGATATCAGAACAGTTTTATCTCTGTCGGCTGACTTATTTTTTTTGAGGGGGGAGGGGGTATGTGAGTGTAAATACTTAAAAATAAAAGCTTTCTTAATCTTAAGGAAAACATACTCGTTGTCTAAATCGGGATTTGTTCTAGTTTCAGTTTTCGTTTCTTATCTGTTGAACTATGTACATTACCAAGTAAGGTGAATATACAGTGCTTGAAAAATAGAAATTTATTGCCAATTGATTAATGTCTGCCTAACAGTACTTTTGTCTTTATTCTAATACCTTGCTGGTTAAAACTGACATGCTTGAGTGATAGAATGAATAATATCTTTTACCTAAAAATAAATAGTCCAGCAGGCCTCTACAATATTTATTATCATTTTTTTTTCTTTTCTAATATATTCCAATTTTAATTAATTTTAACTTATTGCTTGAAACTTATCAAAACTAATAAGGGGAAATTGTAAGAGAATTTATTTTCTTTCTTGTTGATTTGATTTTATTGAAGCCTTTATTCTTTACATTCTTAATTCTATACACATTTGATAAAATACCGTCAGTTCAAAATGATTGATCACCTTTTGCCAGGAACAAAGAAATAGTATCTGAATGAATGTCAATATTTGCTGCCTGATAAAATAAAAGACATAAGTCTTCAGTACAAAGTATTTACAATTGCAGTTTACAAATATGTATTTAATTAGGATACTTGTACTTTGGACGCAAACCACTTGTCTTTTGTGACAAAGTTGCGGACTTTGAACTAAGAAAGATGATAGAATCAACATATTTTCTTTATTGATTTAGAAGTCTGGAAAAGAGTGTAGAATGTTGTGTGATAGCGGGTAGGTTAAGGCAACTCCGAGGTTTGTTGGTTGAAATAATACTGAACATTTTTGTAAATATAATAAATCTCACGCTATTTTTATGCAATACAGCCCTAAACTTAGTATCGTTTGTGATGCTGGTTTTTTTTGGTGATTTTTATAATAATCCAAAAACAGAATGTGTGCGACTAGAGCACTGATCACAAAAGATTTACATATTTCTAAAAAAAAAAAATTTTTAAAGTAAATGTTGAGATTAAACATATTTTTTAATTAATTCGAAAATATAAATATAAACGGTCATAAATGTTACATTATATAATACACAAATAACACTTGTATTGTTATTTTTGTGTTTTTCATCGTTAAATAATTATTGCCAAAGGGAAGAACAAAACTATTTTACACCTCTCTCTCTCTCTCTCTCTCTCTCTCTCTCTCTGACTGATATGTCAATTTTATTTAGGTTTTTCGTTTCCAACGGGATTGAAATTTTTACCGTCGTCACTTTCGGTTCCGATTTATTGGCCATTTTGCACATTTTTACGTACTACTTACCTACTAAGTGCAGAGCAGATTTCAGATTCTATCAAAGATATAAAAAAATCATTGCGACGCCCATTTTTGACATAACTAAGAATTTTTATTTATTATCTAAAAGTTAAGGGGGAGATTAATTCTGAAACTGTATCGATACTTCATGGTATCATTTTAATAATAATTGGACGTAATATCTACGTGTTACTTGTAACGATATCGTATCCAGTATTAATCATTATTTTAGAAAATGATGACAAATACTATCGAAATCATATGACTTTCATTTTCAATGGTCGATGCGGGATCCAGTTTTTTTTGTAGCTAGAACCTGCATCTGATGATGACCTACTTAAATTTTTATATGCAATTTTTGATGCTATGTGTAGGATAAAAAATTGTAAATAAAAGAGAAAACTATTCAAAGCAATGTTTAGTGTTTAACTTTCGGAAACCCATGACGCCAGAAAAATTTTTATTATCAGTCTGAGCATTTGGCGTTAGAGATAGTGAAGCGGCGAATCTTGAGAGATATTCTTTTTGGCAACATAAACAAATGTGAACAAAACAGCCACTCAAGTTGCAATAGAAAATTGCGAAGGAATTTGATGCCGAAAACAAACCCGCGACCTACTTTAATCAAGATCCCTGAGACGTCATCAATAAATACCATATGTAATACTTTGAAATCGAAGATATCAGCGCTTAGCAGAGTTTCTGATACATTTCCGGCTTTAGTTTTTATAATTTAGAATTGGAAAACATATTTTAAAAAACAGGTTTCTTTAGGAAAACCTTGCTCTTGTACTGTGACATCATTTTGATGAACGAGGAAACAATTTATCGATGAGAGATGATTTATCAAACCTGCGATGTATATTGTGAGATTTAAAGAGAGAAATCACTCTTAAATAGTTTGTCGCCATTGTATTTTTTTATTTCTCTAAATGTCATTAAAGTTATTTTTGTCAAATATTGTTCGAGCGTGTGTTTTTTATTTTATTTTGGGTTTTTTTTGTGTATGTTTTTTTTAATTTGTTTTGTCTTTTTTTTTTGTAATTTGTCTATAATTAATTTTTTTCTGTTAAATAACAATATATACTCTTATTATTTTCAGTATGAATTGCATATTCAGTAGTCTATTTCGGAATGTGTTCTAGTTTCAGGTTTTTTTCTTATCTTTTGAACTATGTACATTACCAAGTAAGGTAAATATGCAGTGCTTGAAGAACTGACAATTTTAATAAGATGATTTATGTCTGCCTGCAAGTACTTCAGTCTATTTTCCAATACCCTGCTTGTTAATAGTGGCATATTGGAGAGATATAATGATTACTCCTTTTTTATTCAAAGTTTAGTTGCCACACAGGCGTCTACAATGTTTTGTAATCAACCTTTTACTTTTCAAATAAATTCCCATTTCGATGAACTTTAACTAATTGCTTGAAACTGATAAAAATTAATAAAAACAAGAGGCCCATGGGCCACATCGCTCACCTGAGGAACAATGGCGAACTCCTTTGACTTAAAACACTTTAAATAATTGCTTGAAACTGATAAAAATTATTAAAAACAAGAGGCCCATGGGCCACATTGCTCACCTGAACAACAATGGCGAACTACTTTGCCTTAAAACACTTTAAATAATTAAGAGTAGTAAAATATAATATTTAGCAAAGTTAAGTACCATAATTTTCTGATGTAAGACTCAATATTTTATAAAGGGGTGGGGGTGAAAATATATTGCGATATATAAACCATATACCGGTATAACACCGGTATATTATTTCCTGCAGTTTTTGCACACATGTGAACAGTAATAGCTCTTTAAAGATAAAAAAAAATTACATACATTTTCTAAGACGTATATCAGTTTAAAAATCAGCACCTATTGTGGGGCTACCTTTTCGCGTGTAATCATAATTTGGAGATGTTGAATCCACACAAATAGAGGATGCCAACATTTTATTTCATTAATTTTTGTCTCAGAGGTCATGCAATACATATCTAGTTTATATGAAAATACTGGAAAAGGTGATTACCATTTACCTGCAATATTTTTGGTTTGGTGTATTGGTGTTTATGAAAAAAAAATAAATTAGTGTAATTTTCATTTTCTGAGCATTAATAAGATTTAGAAAAAATCAAATCTAAGTGAATATTTTTTGTGTTTTTTTAAGATGCTAAGCTCTATGAATCTACCATGCCGATGAGATCATTTCATTTTCACAGCCCTCATATCATATGTGAAAGTTAACAACGATTGACGGACAGAGGATTGCCAGATAGTATAGAAGCCAGTACGCAGTGTTTGAACTTTGTGGCAAAAGTCGCTAATGCCACAGTCAAAAACGTAAATGGTCTTCCCATAAATAATTGTTTACCTGGTGTAAACTCGTAAGACGTTTTATAATCTTACTCACTAAATGATCGATGAAAACATTCGACTGGAAAATGTTGTCACGTGATATGTTTAAAAGCTATTCAATGTATTGACAGGCACACATGTATCACTCTTTTGTACTAAGGTCCATCTATTATTTTCATCTTTCCTCAAAAACAACAAATGGCTACAAACCAAGATGATTTTCTGCTGCAATATTTTCTTTAAAATAATGATAATGCAGATATCCTCATAAACATAATGTGTCAGAACTGTTTAAAAGACGTTGTTTTTATTGACTCATCAAACTTGTTGCAGATTTCATATAATTCATCAAATGAGAAGGGACCCCACAAAGTAGTAATAGCACATATAACACACTTTTAATTTTTCTGACACAAGTATTTAATGTTTAGTAAGACAATTCTAATGATCAACAAACATTTCAGCGTCAGTTGTAGAATTATAAGCAACTTTTAAAAACTTATCCAATTTGGTTTAATTTATTATTTTTAATGTATTCATACATTATATAGATAAATATTTTTAATTGTGTAAGCTAAGTGACACAAAATCAGTCTATGCACTTCTATGTATTTTGGTCTAATTATACACAGCATTATAATACGACATAATATTACAACTGTCAAAAGGCATTAGTTTTAAAAAGTTTATTACCAGGTTACATTATTACTACAGAGTCTGTATTTAAGGGTGTTGTTTACTCAGGGTTTGAGTTCTCAAATTCGGACTGTTCTAAAGTTCAATGTAATGAGTAAAATTTGTTTTAAACAAAAAAAGTATTTATAAAATGAATTATTATAAAACTTTCGACTTTTTTACTTTATTATGGAATTAGGCTCAAACAAAAATAGACTTTTAGCCAAACAGAGGAAATTCGGACTAAATTTTGCAGATTTTGTTTTTTGCTAAAATATGTTTGGCAGTACTCTAATATCGAAAGTTAAGATTTTATATTTGAGTCTATATAATTTTTCATATTTTCTGCTGGTTTTACCTCACTTATTCATAAAAATAATCTTATGTCACGAATTGCAAAAATATTATAAAATGCTTAAAAACGATAAAAGACACCATATTTTAAAATTTTGATCATTGACCTCATATAAATTTTATGCCAACAGAATAAAGTCAATATAAGTAGTTCAATACTATAAATGTTTTTGCATAATCATCATTCAATTTTTTGTAAAATTAGATCAAAAATGAATAGGGATTTGAAAACTGATAGAGGAAATTCGGACCGGAATATCTTTTTAAATTGTTGCTGAAATCTTAATGAACTGTACCTATTTAGTGCCACAACCATTCATAAACTGTATTTCACTTTTTAAAGTGTTTTATTATTTGTAATATATTTACAATTAAGAAAATGTCAATCGTAGTGTAAAATTTTATGGGATTTTTCTTGATTTTTCAAAAAATATTCAATGGCCATTAACTCAAAAAGTAGGTCATTGACCTACTTTTTTGAACGTGAAAAATTACATTACAATCAAAGGTCTATAACATACAATAGATGGTTTTTCATTATCATCAGTGGATTTTTTTTCATTCTGAGTAAACGTCATCCTTAATACGTAAAGAATAATAATAACCACTTAACAAGTTTGGACCAGTTTCAATCACTAAACGGCGATTTTGTGTTTTAAATCTTATAAGTGGTGTCGAAAATCTTCTAAAGGAAGCTTAAGTATTTTCAAAATTATTAGATATACATATTTGACCCTTCAATGAATTATTTATATCATTTGCCCATTTCTGAATAACTGGTCTTGTAACCATTGTTTGATGACAGTAGAATCCACTTGGGGCCTACTTATTGCATACCAATTTTAGCAGGAGACATCTCTTTAACATATCATAACCATTAAAAATCAGTTCTTGGATTTACGCAACACTCATAAGCCTTCAAGCACAGCAACTCTCAAATATACAAAAAAAAATTAACAGTACTTTATCCGAAACTTTTCCTCGCTACCTTACCGTCCGGTTCGGATTGTCAAAAAAAAATCCTGGAAATTATATTCAATACTTTTAAATGCGTTTGAATCAAACTGTATAATTTGCAGAAAGATTTCAATTTATGTAGCTTTTTTTCTTTTCAAACATTTCTTAAACACGGTATGTATAGCTTTAATGGTTTGAGTAACAAATTCATAGCATAATTAGTAACTTCACAATCAGTGCGGTTAGCAGAATAAAGCAAACAAAATATGGACGAATACGTTTTTGGTTTTGTGAAAAAAAATTCAAGTACACTTCCACTCCGCTATCATCCAAATGCAAGATGTATGTTTTGACATATTGTCCTTAATGATCAGCTTTTAAAACATTTAATACTTTGTAAATGACTTTTAGAGACTTGAATTATTTGGTAATTTTTAAAACTTATTAAAACTTTCGCTTTTCCTATAAATAACACACAAGCAATTTACCGATATAAACAAGTAAAAAACAACATCGGTTGCTCAGAGAGGCTTATCTTCTCTTTCTTGAATAACGTTAACTTAAACTTGCTTAATTTTGATGAATGGGTATGAAACGTACAAATGATGTTATATAATACGCATGTTATTAATGGTAAAAGTAACAATAAACTCGTAAATGCAAATATTGAATTTGCTTTATTACACATAGCATGAGTTGTAAGATACATACGTTCTACGTGTAAATTGGATCATAAATTTTAAATAAAGTCGCACTAAAAACTGATTTGTTCAAAAAAACATTTCACCGGTGAACGTAAAGTTGCCTTTTGATTCGATGTTTTGTAAATAGTTTCCATCGGGCAACTACAATACACATAAAGAAGAAATTAAATTTGTTTTTTCAAGAGAAGTAATTATATTTGAAATATCGAAAAATCTTAAATAAGAATATAAATATTTCCTATTCATAAGAAAATGCTTAACATCGGTTAAAATCATTCTAATAATCAAAACCACCACCTCTTTGTGCCATGTCTACGAGGAAATTGGATCGTAGATTTTATAGTTGCCTCTTGTTTCGATGTTTCCTAAATAGTTCTCATCGGGCAACTACAAAATAACATGTTCATTGATAAAGATTTGAGATGGGTTTTCTTTTCAAAAGCAGTATTCTGTTTATATTATCTACAACACTTGAACTAGAAAAAAAATAAAGCTTCTTTGATAAGAATCCGCTACTATAAAATCTACAAAAACTTGTTTGATAATCAAAATCACCGCCACTTTATGTCGCAAGCAATACAATAGTGAAACAGTAAAACTATAGCATTTCATTTAAAAAGATTTCTTACCTTTTCCTTCTGTCTTGATAATCCAGAAAAAATTGGCGAATTAGTAATAATTTGCAAACAAATTAAAACTATGATAAAAATAATAGAAACTAGAGCCGAGTTCGTTGCAAAGCAACGAGGAGGTCTTCCGTTGCAGCTTCGTGTCGAATTTAAGTATTGTCAATACGATAATAGTCATGATTTTATATACTAGTGCTTATAAATGAGTAAATGGATGGCATGTATCAGCTCCTTATTGAAGAGGACAGCAATTCCAATCCAGCAATAATTCAGTCAAGTAAAAACACATGGTTTCTCTTCTTAATATATTTGACAGCGTATTAATTATTAAAATGTGTGCGAAATACATGTAAGAAGAATTTATCAGCAACTGCTTAACAGCAAATGCCATATTTGTAATAATAAATTTTTCTCCGCAAAGAGATTGACCGATCAAAAGATCCTATTTTTGATTTATTTTCTGTTCATTGCATTTCAGAACAGTTACTATACATGTACATCATTGGGATCTTGAACTTCTCAGATAGCCCTGCTTTATTAAATGATGAGACATTCAAAATCACGTTGCGTAACTATTCACTGAAAAAAAATAGTTGAAGGTCACAGCACAACCCTTACTTTTTCTGGTGAAACTAAAACTGGATTTGACAAAAGAAGGAGACAGCATAGAATAGACATCTGTTTCACTGATGTCTGTAATGATTTTGACCTTTGAATTATAAACTAAGTTTATGGTCACTACACACTTATAAACCACAAGTACTCTTTGCAGTGATCTATATTTTTGGCAGGAGAGAGAACACACGGTCCAGACTACAGTGTATACAGTGCTGTGATATTGACTCTCTACATAGACACTTTAGTTAATTGATGCCCTTAAAACAAAAAATACTGTAATGTACCTGACATCATTTAAATGGTGTCCCTCTGAAAAAACCCGGTCACTTAAATTATTGGCATAAGAATAGAAAGCTTTGCATGCAACTTTGTAAATCTTAAATTTTGACTAAGAATTTATTGAAACTTTACACAGTGGTCTGTGATATAACCATGACATTTAAAAATTATCGATAGCTTGATTCAAGTTCACTGTACATCCTTGACGGATGAATATATGGTCTGGACACCTGACCTCCACCCTTTTACCTAGAAACTTGGTTTGAGGTCACTACACACTCTTTATTCAAAGGCACTTTATGGATAAAGTTTTAGAAGTATATGTAAGTTAAATGTACACAGACCCTATTACAGAGAAATTATACTTGTGGAAAAGTAAACATACTCATCATTATTCGGCGCCATCAGAATGGGACGTCGACCCTAGTTATACATGTATATGAATAGATATTGTGACTATAAATTATGATAAGTACCTATTATCATGTAAGAAGGGGGATTAACCAAGTGTTCTGTCCACAAGTACCCGAGTTACAAACGACTTGGATAAACGTATTTTTGAATTGTTATTTCATACATAATGTATAATGCTGCATTTGTATATTAGGAGAGTATCCATTGCCAGTAATAATCTGTTTAGAAAATATGTGGTCACAATTTATCTACGTAAATGTAGCTTGCACACTGATCCTGAACATATTTGAATAACTGTTCAAATTTTCTGCGATGTTTAGTACTGGTTGACGACAATGCGCGGATCTAGTGGGGGCGGGTGGGTGGTTAACTGGAAAATTCAAACAAACTTATTAAATGGACCTAGTAAAAGTACTAATCATATATACATGTATGCATTGAACACCCACTGGCACACAACATTATCCCACGGACCCCCCCCCCCCTCCCCACCGGGGAAAAATCTTGGAACCGCGAATGACATCGTATTTATCATGCCATATCCTTAAGGATTACGGAACTCCATGACTATGTGATTTGTTTAGTTAAAAGTTTTAAAAATTGTAAACTTGTAGTTGATCCCGTGTTGTACATTTATTACGCGACCTCCGTGCGCTCATTTTGCGGTAGAAGTAAAAGCGCTGATCAGACAACATACACACACACCAAAACGATTTGGTAAAAAAAAAAATATTAACAATTCGAGTGCGCGTGCACCGCATAAGCATAAGTTCGACTTGTAAAGTTCGCACGAATAAAAATCTCCGCAATCTACGGATTTGTAGCATTTTTAACCGTATGACCGCTACTCGATCTTCTACAACTGCCCTAATCTAAACAATTGTTTTTTAACATATCTATTACTGTTCAAACATCAACAAAACTTATATAAGATTCACACATGTTCCCACGAAAATGAAAGATATAAAAACAGTAATTGCAATGAGTTTGCTTCTACAAAGAATCAAACGACCATACAGAAAAACTACAAAAGCGATCATCTTACCGTTTCTATTTTAGGGCCTGAATCTAAATGTTACATTAAAGTTTTGTAATTCAAAGAATTCAAAACTATCTATAACAATACAGAGTGAATTAAACATAATTTGTTTAAAAATTCACGTGAATATGTACCTAAAATAATCACTGAATCCTTCAATTCCGGACATCGATCAGCGAGGATTTTTTTTTATCGTGCGAGCCCCTCTCACATACATGTAACATTGCAACACGGAACTTTGGTTTTAAACTGCCTTACAATAAACGCTTGGAGAGGTTTTTTTTTTAAAATCTCCATTTTGGTTCCTGTTCAATTAATGCATTCAAATTCAATTTTGCTCTCTCTCTCTCTCTCTCTCTCTCTCTCTCTCTCTCTCTGTACAACTTATAAGAGAGAATACTTATAATACTTTATACACTTATATACTAATTTGTGTTCGCCAAATATTAATTGATAAGACAGGTTGATCTGGCAGGGTGTGAATATCGTCTAAAAAGTGTTGAAGTCTGTCCTGTGAATGCTTCACAGTCTCAGCAGTAATTAACGGAGATAATCATGAGTAAATATTTTAATCTTTAAGTTGAAACGCTTAAGTCGATTTCACATGAACCGGTCAAAATTTCGGCGTTGTATTGAATTTAATCAATAAACATGCACACGTGTGATAGGGTAGAAGCACACGAAGCTTGACGTGTGTATTAGCTAGACTACCGCAGATCTTTTAATAATTTGTCCTCTCGCGCGGGATATGCAAGGGATTGATTATGTAAATGTATACACATATCCCAGTGGTCGTGTTTGGTTTAAAATGTTTGCAGTTTTATAAATGTTTTATTTTAAACAATATTACTATTTTGATTACATCGACAAGATATCAAAGAACACCTGTTATAAAGAGAACATAACCAACATATCTATTATTTTTGAATTATGAAGATAAAACAGATTTCATCATTAACAGGTTAATCTTTTTTTTGTTGATCTCAAACATTATTTCTGTAGTTTTTAGAACATTTTAGACTTACAACTCACCACTGATCTATGTCTGACTATGCTTCAGATGGGAATAATAATGCTTTTACTAATTCTTAATTTACACTCTATCGTTTAAATCAATTTAAGGATGAAAACACGTTTATGTGTAATCGACATTCAAACAATTCTTTGTGTTTGCGGCTAAATAAAACCATGTATGCAAGACGCGAGTCTTGTGTATGTAGATCACGGCTGCTACGTAGTCCAGCCGCGACCGATCTCCTCGGCCGCGGGCAAGGGATGAGTTACGTAATGACACACAGCTCAGAAATCCAGGTACATGTAGATTTGATAATGATTAAAATGCATTACATAGGTATTATTTTTTTTTAGACTTAGATACCCACAATTGATATATGTCTGACGATGTTTCAGTTTGAGAATAATATTGCTTTTATATCTCTATCAATTACACTTAATTAATTTAAGATGAATAAACTTTTATATGAAATCAAAATTCAAACAATTCTTTGTATTTACGGCTAAACAAACCCATACAAGTAAGATGCAGATCTTGTGTATTAGATAACCGCTGACCGCTAGGTAGTCCGGCGGCGGGCGAGGAATGCGTTACGTAATGACACACACAACTAAGAATCCAGGTAGATTTGAAATGCTTGCAGTAAAATGACTAAAATATATTTCATAGAAGTTATTTTTTTTTAATCCAGTGCATGCATTTTATAGAAAAGAAATAGATTGTTTATATTTTCTCGTTCTCGTTTTTCTTAAGGATTTTCCACTAGAAGACCTAAACTGAAATGACTAAAAATAAAGCTGTAAGAAAAACATGTATACTTTTCCAAAAAAAATCTTTCTCTAATGAATTAAAGCATCCCGTATAAGCTGGTACACTTTCAGTTGTTAATTTATGTCATTTGTGCGCACAAAGACTATTCGTTTACTTGCAAAATGAAAACAGGTACGTGTTAACAAGACAAGCTTTTTACACTCATATTACGCAATACCGGTACAAAATAATTTTGTAACGACATTATTAACATCATAATAAACAACTTTTCCAGCGACTGCTATATCAAAATATTAATCATTTTTGAGTTATAAAGCGAAGAATTTTAAGGGCTCTAGGCCCCTAATTTAAGGGGCCAGCCCTTTTTCAATAGTGTTAAGTGAAAGCCCTTGATAATTTGCACATTTTTTGTTCTGTATGTGTTCAGAAAAAATTTTAAACTAAAAAGTTACGAGACAAAAACACGACCAAAAATCAGCATTTTTTAAAACATAAAATTTAAATTAATTTTTTGAAACTTTAAATGGGAAAAATCGTAAAAACAAAACTCGGAGGACAACGTTCAAAGTATCTATTTTCAAGATTTATGACTTTGAAACACATGCCATGGATGGTTACAGAGCCTTTGCGTGCACAGGAATGCCTATATTTTTTTTAAAAAGGGGAATAACTCGGCACCGGAAGTGATGATTTCAATGATTTTCAGTTGATGTTGAGAATTTGTAATTTGCAATCTACCCTGAAAATTTGAACGTAATAGGACAACACACAAGCGAGATATTTGAGTTTAAAAAACGTCTAGAAGAAAAAAAAAAGAAAAAAAAAGAATTACCAACAGAATCAGTACAAGGTCTTCCGTTTTCAACGGATGAAACATCTAAGAATATCTAGGGGCATTTGCAACAGTCAATTAGATCCTTTATGTTCTACAGGTGTTACACCTTTGATAAGTCTAACATTAATCGCCCAGGCTTTATATCAAGAATTTTTTATAGGAATCGTCAGGCGGCGCATGCGCAAACTGTCCCATGCAAATGAATACTACGATGTTTAAACTACATAAAAAAAACATTTAGATGTGAGTTAAAAGTTTCTCAAAAAGATTTCTGAACATCTTTGTAATGAGAAAACTACAAAGGCGTTATTTTTCAACAAATTATTTAAAATTCATTAAATTCTCACAAAAAAACCCCAAAGAAATATCGATTTTTAAGTGCTGCTTGGTCCGACTTTTTTGCTTTAACAGTATCAAATAATTTTTCATACATAGTTTATAGACTTTCACAGATTAACACCAGCAGAATCGGTCCCATTTAAAAGATAGAAATATTCAAAGTAAATAAAAATAATTCCTTTATGAGAACACAAAAAAAGACAAATGCGTAATTGGCATGTTAAGAAAAGGGGATCATTTTATTTCGTCTCCCGATAACTTGGGTTTATTCAACCCGCATATTATACATCGACGTAAAGAAAAAAAAAATTCAGAAATATAAGTAAAAACAAGGTGCACAGGTTTACATGTATTTTTGATTTGCCAAAAAATGTTTTGAAATGTTATTTCCTTTAATAATAGCGAATATCAGAGTAGTAATACATATCCGCCTTGTCATTTGGAGCGAATCTCAATAAGTGGCTAAACAGTGTGGTACCTTTTGATTTCAAGTTATTTTTGGGATTTTTTATGCAAATTTTTTATATCATTAAATATTTTGCCATGAATGTTGCCAAATTGATGAAGAAAATTATTGAAATGCATATTATTATTATTTATAAATTATTAGAAAAATTTCAGAGAGTTTCAAACCATCATTTTTTCAAATTTGGTATAGGAAAAATCTCAGGTACATTTTCAAATACATAGCCGAAGTACAATAATAAAAACATCTGAAAACTCCCCACAACTTTTTTGCAGATAACGTATACATGTTGCAAAAATTTAACCCTGGTCTTTGCAAAATTTCTACTTTAAAAAGCACCAATGATATAAGTTGTTCAAATCTAAACGTTTGTGTTTAAAGTTTTTACAGTACATTTGAGTAAAACTAGGTTAAAGTGATTCACTGGGGACTTGATTTTCTGCGCTACATTGGTAATTTGTTATTACCGTACACATGCATATAGTTCCTCCCATATGTCCCACGTTTCCACCATTTGTGTTTATTCAGGCATGAAATAAAAAAAATTAGGATTTCTTCAAAAATATGACATAATGTACTGTTATAGTAAAAAAAATAATAAGATTTGTAATCCTCATTTTACAGCATTTTACAGTTTTTCATTGCCGATAATTCGAAGTGGTGTAAAATAAACATAGAAACATAAATACCAATTTGTGAAAAAAATACCTTCAGTCGGCGATTACAATGATTTTCATAAAAGATGTAAGTAACCTATGATGAAATATGTCAGTTTATCATTTTAATTAATTTTAATTTACTGCTTCAGACTTATTTAATTTAGTAAAAGAAAATTGTAAGAGAATTTAATTTTTTCTTATTAATTGCTTTTATTTTAGCCTTAATTCTTTACATTTTTAATTCTATACACATTTGATAAAATACCGTCAGTTGAAAATGATTGATCAGTTTTTGCCAGGAACAAAGAAATAGCATCTTAATGTCTGCCAATATTTGCTGGCTAATAAGATAAAATACATAAGTCTTCAGTACAAAGTATTTCCAATTGCATTTAACAAATATGTATTCAATTAGGATACTTGTAGTTTGGACGCAAACCACTTGTCATTTGTGGGAAAGTGGCGGACTTCGAACTAAGAAAGATGATAGAATCAACATATTTCCTTTATTGATTTAGAAGTCTGGAGAAGAATGTAAATTGTTGTGTGATAGCGGGTAGATTAGGGCAACTCCGAGGTTAGTTGGTTGTAAAAATGGTGAACATTTTTGTAAATGTATTATATCTCACTCTATTTATTATGCAATACAGCCTTAAACTTAGTATCGTTTTTGATGCTGTTTTTGGTGCTTTTTATAATAATCCAAAAACAGAATGTGTGCAACTAGAGCACTGATCATAATAAACTTACATATTTCTAAAAAAAAATTTAAAGAAAATATTGAGATTAAACATATTTCATAAATAATTCGAAAATTTCAATATAAACGGTCAGAAGTGTTATATAGTATAATAGCCAAATAACACTTGTAATGTTATTTTTGTTTTTCATCGTTAAAGAATTATTGCCAAAGGGAAGAACAAAACTATTTTACCTACCTCTCTCTCTGTCTGTCTGTTTGTCTCACTGTCTCTCTGTCTGTCTGTCTGTCTGTCTGTCTCTTTCTCTCTCTCTCTCTCTTTCTCTCTCTCTTTCTCTCTCTCTCTCTCTCTCTCTCTCTCTCTCTCTCTC
>WFKH01010931.1:31759828-31770190 GCA_016163765.1 Magallana hongkongensis
TTTATGAAATTGTAATTTTTAAAAATTACCGGAAATTGCATGTATGCTTCGTTTTTACTAAAACTGGTACAAAACAGTGTTATTTAGGGGCAAACACTTGGTGCGGGTATTACTGTCTAATGACAGCATCTAGTTATTTAATGTACGTGATTATGTAAACAATGATACTAGCAAAAAATGTACAAATGTTTATTGAATAAGTTATTTTATTACATTAGAATAGTTTTTACAACTATTTCAATTCTTGTAACGATTTCTCCAAGGTACGTTTTCCCGTGGAGAAAACGCGACCTAATTTATGGATACGTTTTCTCCGGGTTACATTTTCTCCAGGGTACGATTTCTCCTGATACCCATTTTGCACGCCATCTAGCGTTAATGCAGCTGTCACTACAGTATTAGTATTTACTATATATTCTTACCAAAATTGCGCAACTTTAGATACAGATTAAACATTCAAAATGAAATTCTGGGAAAAATCCTCTTGACATCTTTTTAAACAACACTTCATTTAAAATCTAGTAGCAAAAAACACACTTGCATTCAGCAAGGCATGAGGCTTTGTTTACGTCGAAGTTACACATGTGCTTGAAAATCAAGCCCGGGCCCTTTCTCCCCCCCCCCCCCCCCCGGAAACAACACGCATCAAACATTCAAATGACCTCGCACTGTTACAAATCTGGGATAGTCAGACATCTTACACATTGTTTTTCATCTCATAAAAATTCAGCTCCTGTCCCGGGCGTAAACGCCCCAAAATCAAAGAGAATTCGGGAATTATTTTGCCTCAGCCATGTTTTGACGTGAACCTTCAGTGAATTACTGTAGTGACACCTGCAATAAAACTCAATTATTGTTACCGCAAAATTAACATTCATAAATTGATTAATACTCATTGTGTTATATGACTAAAAAGATTTTATGAAGATATTAACTCATATTAGAAAGTTATGAGCGATTTTTGAACACCACGGTGTGCACGGTGGCCACCGATTTATGAAAATATGGTCAAAGTTATACTGTTTATTTCAATAGAATAGATCAACAACACCGTATTGGCAGTTTCTGTCATGGCTTAATTTTAATCAATCAGTACATTCATAAACTATTCAATTGTATGCAAGTATAGCAAAAGAGTAAATTAAATGATCAACATCGACTTTTGGGTAGTTATGATGTTAGATCTTCAATGAACCAAACAATCAATCAATCAATATCAATCAATCAATCAATAATTGAACCAATATTTCAATCAATCAATATTCAATAGGCAAATCAATAAAGTATCAATCAATGTTTTGCTTGAGTGAATGTCTCAATATGACAATCAATGTATCAATGTAATGGATTACTCAATGTATTCAATTAATACAATCAACCAACTGCAATGTATCAATTTGAATAGAATTATTCAATTACTCAATGTATTCAACTACTCACTGTCAATTAATGTTTCAATCAAACAAAGTGTCAATTAAAGTAAGCCCGATTATTGGCCACGGACCTGGAAGCAAACAGAATCCGGGGCAGGCTTAAGCAAAATTCGATAGCTTGATGACAGCTGTACGTCAAGTGTGTCGTTGTAAAGCCATGACGCTAATCTATAGATGTGATGAAAGTACTACTTCCAGGATGTACGAATCTGAAATACATAAAAAGAAGACAGAAACACGGAAAAATAAATATATAACAATCAATTTGAAATAGGGCGGGAGGGTAGGGATTGAATTTTTTCCAGGTTCACGCTGAGAAAGGGCGATACACTACTGCGCATGCGTGATATAACGACCCCAAAAGGGGCCGTGTGAAAAGTTTTGAGAACCTAATATTGTGGAGTTATCTTTCTTTCGATGTATATATTAGTGAAATGGTTAATCTATTCATTTCCATAACATGACTTAACTCATATCGAGTTAAGTCGGTATACATTCACACGGTGTTTTCATATTCTGTGAATTTTTGGTTTTAAAATGACAAGTGATGTATCAAAATGTATAAGATGATGAAAATTTATTAATATCGTGTTGACCCCAGAAAATATGTGTGCAAAAGTTTTGGTGACACCGCCTCTGGGGGGTGGGGTATAAAAACGTCATTATTTCATACAATTTATTAAAGTGGTTAAAGCTTTCGTCCAAAATAGCATGATCTGGTTGTAATCAAACTTATGTGAGTGCATGACTGTTGGTTTTGCATCGGTGATCGTTTGTTTTGCATCGGTGTCTGTTGATTTTGCAAAAGAGGCTGTTGATTTTGTTTGAAGCTGGTCTGTTTCGTATTTTAGCATGTTTTTAAAATAAGTTGTTCGTTTTGCATCAACGTCTTTTTACCCTTTCTGCCGCCCATATAGTATCCAACTGGAAGAATTTTGTGTAAAATTCTAAATTGAAGCCATTGTACAGAAGAATCTTTAGTAGTTTTATAACAAATCTTAAAAATGTCATATACAGTAAGATCTTCAACATTATAAGCAGTTAGATCTGTTTTCTATTTGGTTACAGCAGTTGGGATAACCACATTTTCATTCAAAACATTGTAAATAATGTTTGTGCATTTTTCATGAAGTATAATTAATTGGAAAAAAATGGTATACATGGGTCAGGATTTCTTTTAGCAGAACTCCTGTCAAAGTTAGACATTTTTAAAATGAAGAATTTAATGGTACTAATTGTTTTCACAGAATTTGCGTATAAATAAGGTAAATTAGTCGAAAACTAGCGCACGTTTTTCTGCGCCATAAATATACAATTTTTTCAATGGGTGGCCCTGTAGCTCCGAGGTCGTCCATCCGAATTTTTTTCAGACCGGGAGCTACAGAACTGCAGCTAGATCATTATAGGTAGTAATAAAACTGTTAACATAACCATGAATTTAACACATCTTTCCAAAAATCATTGTTTACCTTGTGTAAACATTCGATTACAAAACTATCACCAAAATCAAACAGTTTCTGTAAAAAAATCATGTCCATAGATGGTAAATAAAAAACCATCCATGGTTTGTGTGATTTTGTAAGCCTTTTTTATCCATGAACACTAAAGAGATGTTATAAAATTGTTAAAATCAACCATTTTCAACCCTCCTGAAGAATAGTCCTGTGTAATGACTGACCTCTTAACTTTGTCAATCTTAGATTTCCACAAAAATTCAAAAATTTTATTAAGGTATGAAATTGTTTCTTTGTTCGGATTTGGTAGTGAAATGAAAAAAATGATTTAGTTTCGGAATGAGCAAACTTTTAATAATAGTAATTCTGCCAATGGGAGTAAGAATTCGTCGATTCCATTGCTCAACCAGTGCTATAATTTGGGGAATTTGTAAATTATAATTCATATCGACAATATTATGAAGATCTACCGAGAACTGAATACCTAAAAGATTAAATGTTGTTGGCCCCCAATCCAATTTCCATCTTGTGTGATGATAAACCTGATCTGAAATTTTTTTTGATCCAATCCAAATAATCTTTGTCTTAGATGTATTTATTTTAAGACCAGAAAAACTAGAAAAAAATTCTATGGTTTCTAGAGCTGCAAAAAGGGATTTTGGTGAACCATCAAGGACTAGTTAAGTGTCATCTGCATATTGTGATATCTTATGTTCAATGTCATTAATAAAAATACCTTAAATATCTTTCTTTTGTTTAATCATTATTGCTAGGATTTCTGCACACATGATGAATAAATATGGAGCGACAGGATCTCTTTACCATGCAGTTCTTACCTAGAAACAATCAAAAACCGATCCCTTTCATAAAGGAATCGACATCCAATTATTCCGTACCAAAAGTCCAATTCAACAATTGTCAACAAATTTATCCATGAGGAAATCAACCTTTGCTTCCAAACCTAACAACCCATTGTTCGTCATGGAAAATGGTAACGCTCTGACCAGATCCAAATTCCTTGAAATGCTCAAACAGCTTCTATTTCGTACCAGACATGCAGAAAGCGGTATTACTGTGCACTCCTTCCGCATTGGTGCTGCTACCTCCGCAGCTAAGGCGCGCATCCAAGGCCACCTCATCAAATCATTGGGTCGTTGGTCATCCGATTCATACTTGAGATACATCAGAACAGCAGATTCTACAATTCAACACGCGCAGCTATCCATGCTTCATTCCCAGTGACTTTGACAACACGCGAACTTTGAATTAACGTCAGCTTAATTAATTTTGAAATCTATTGTGAAGTTTCATTCATTTCTTTATTTCATTGTTAAGAATGGAAACATCTATGTAAATTAGTTTAATTTTTGGTAAAGATTCTATGCAAATGTTGTTTACCTGTACATATAACCTAGTCTCTTATACTCTAGATAGTATGCAGATGTTGTTTCTCTTGACAATATGTGTGCTAATTTTATATGTTTTACTTTGAATTACCATGGCAAGATTTCACACTTCATGGGGTACTCAGTCACTTATGCTTCATTCCTGAGTTTTGGCCTAAATATTTCATAATTTTCCCCATTAAGTATTCATTTGCAAATTGCAACATAATTACTGTATCATTTCAATTGCTTACACCAATTCAGTCCGTCTCAGTATTCTCGTACTGAGGAAGTTCTACCTCGTAGGTCTTCCATCATTTGTCACATGCCCTGCTGGGTTCAACAACTATCGTTGTGGCGATGTCACACACATTGGGTAGCTTCTACCACGTGGATGCTTCAATTCAGCAGGTTCTTCTTTCTTTCTTAAGTGAGTGACTGAGCCAGTTTTATTCCGGTATGTGTTGATAAGCTTGTATATGTTTTTTGTAGATTTATAGATGTATTACTATATAAAATGTTTTTTTTCTAGACTCTGCCTTTTTAGCTCACCAAGACGAAGTCGGGGGGAGCTTATGCTATACCCCGGCGTCGGCGTCCGAACCTGGTTAAAGTGCAATCCTGTATCTAAGCTATTACTTGTCCTACCTTCACCAAACTTGCATGGATATTGCATCTGGACATACTTGTGGACTTAGGACATTTGGATGCTGAATCTGGGGCTATGAATTTTGGATGCTGAAGGTGGTTAAGGTTTTTGAAGCAGGTTAAAGTTTTTGGAGCAGGTGCCCTTTGATGACCATATCTCAGTTACTACTGGTCCTAACTTCACCAAGATAGCATTGATGGTGCGTTTTATAATACTTATGCACTTGACAGGCTTGAATGCTGAATATGAGTCATAGGTTTCGGATGCTAGATGAGGTTAAGGTTTTTAGAGCTGGGTAAAGTTTTTGAAGTAGGTACCCTTTGATGACTATATCTCACTTACTACTGGTCCTAACTTCACCAAACATTTATGGATGGTGCGTCTTATGATACTTATGCAATTGACAGGCTTGAATGCTGAATCTGAGCCATAGGTTTCGGATGCTAGATGAGGTTAAGGTTTTTAGAGCTGGTTAAAGTTTTTTGGAGCAGGTGTCCTATGATGACTATCTCTTACTTACTACTGGTCCTAACTTCACCAAACTTGCATGGTTTTTATGATACTTGGTCTTATGATACTTGGAGGAGATTAAGTTCATTGGAGCAGGTCACATGTTTATATGAATAATAGTACTAATGATCATGGTTGATTTAACTATATAAATTAATCACAGAGCTAGCTCCAGATACAGAGAGTGATCTTGATTATCTAGATTTATCTAGATGCTTAGGCAGGTTTAAGATTTTTGAACAACTCAAATTGTGTTAGGCTCTTGGAGCTGGTTATAAAATAAAGTAAATTTTGCTCATACCTAGTCAGAATTTAACAGTTAATATAACTATGGATGTGTAAATAGAGGTAGCTTCAGATACAGACCTTGATCTTGATTATCTTGATGCTGGAGCAGGTGTAAGTTTTCCAAGTTATTAAATGCAGGTTTGACTTATGGAAAAAAACCTGTCCTGACTAACTTTCATGGATCATGTAACTTTGGATTTGAAACATCAGGCGGTCTTCAGATACAGAGCCTGATCTCCATAATCAAGGATGCTGAAGAAAAACCTTGTCCTACCTCACTCAAACTTGATTGATAGATGTGTTTGTTTGTTATATGATATATCATGATTCCTATAATATTGTACTGTATGATAAGATACAGTATTGTATTTTATGATACAATATTGAATCATATAATATAATATTGTAAAATATGAAATGATATGAAATGATATTGTATTAAAAAAGTATAATATGATATAATTTTGTATGATATGATATCATATGATATTGTATCATATGATATGATACAAGGTTGTATCATATTATAGTAAATCATGATACAATATCATTTGAAATGATACAATATTTAATAATATGATATTGTATTATATGATATGATATCATATAATATTGTTTCATATGATATTGTACCATGATACAATATCATATGATACATCGAATATGATACAATATCATATAATACAATATAATACAATATCATATGATACAATATAATATGTATGATATGATATGATTTCATATAATATGATACAATATTATATTATTTGATACAATATCAAATCAGATGATACAATATTGCAATGTATCATGTGATACGATATTGTATCATATGATACTATATTTTATCATATAATATGATACGATATTGTTTAATGTTCTATGATACAAATAATATAATACGATATCATATTATATAATATGGTATTATATCATATGATTCAATATTATATCATATGCTTCAATATTGTGAGGTATCATGTGATACAATATTGTATTTAATTGTGTACTTTATTGTATCATATAATATGAAACAATATTTTTTAAAGTGCTATGATACAATTTTGTAATATATGATACAATATCATATCTTGATTCAATGTCATATTGTATTATATAATGATATTATACAGTATTATATTGCATCATATGATTAATCATATGACACAATATTTTATAGTATCATATGATACAATATTGTGTTTTATAGTAGTGTTTTGATAAATATTGTATAATAGAATACACTTTGAAATTTACATATAATATGATTATCATACAATTGTGTATCATATGATATACGATACTGTGTCAAATAACACTACAGTATACAATTTTTTATTAAAGATTATATACTATGGTTTTCATATAATATGATAAAGGTGGTCTCATAAAGGTGACTCAGTGAGCTTTGTAATCTGTGATTACCTATGTTTATTCTTTCAAAAGAAAAAAATTAATGTTATTGATCATGTGCACCTTACATTTCTTATAACATTCTTAATTTAAAAAGTAGTACCCCAACCTTTGTGGTATTTGGAGAAACGGGTCGATTTCCATTATATATTACCATTTATACAAGAATGATTGTTTTTGGGCAAAGTTGATTATATATCATGAAAATAAGTTATGTAAATTTATGTATATGTATCTTTTTTCATTGTTATACAAGACGTGAAATGAAAAATAATTGGTTATCCTGTATAAAAAATATATTCGACAAATGTGGTTTAACCTATGTCTGGCACCAGCAAAACGCTATTGATGTTAAATGGCTAGAGAGTATTGTTAAACAAAATTTAAAAGACCAGTTCATTCAAAACGAAACTCTGAATTACTACGTACTGCATCATGAACAGTTTTTTGTAAAGTGTTAATTAAACCAAATAAAAATGAAGTCCGGCTTATTAATAGAGAATATAAACAAACGATAATAAGTGGTTCGGCGCTTATTTAAATTGAATTTGAATTATCTAATTTATCTTTAAGTTTGAATTGACAATAAATTAAAGATAGGTATAAAAAAAGTAATAAACATGATTTTGTAAAGGAAACCAAAAAAAAAAAAAAAAAAAATTAAAAAAGAAAAAAAAAGAAAAAAGAAACGGGTAGAGTTAATAAAATTGGTAAAATGACTTTATCAGTACCATGTGATAAAGTCATTTAAATACATGTATTATGCTTACCTATATTGGTCAACATCATAATGATAATCCAATTAGAGCACAATATGAATCCATTAATTAGCTGATCATCACAAAAGAAACGTTTATGCATGTTAATTAATCCTATTCTGCACATGGAAAACACATACCGTTATGTACACCACGTGAAACCCATCTAACCGAAGAGCTGGGTAAAACTAGTACCTGGTAATGCGACCTGTAGACCTGTGTTGTGTACGTAACTTCGGACAAAGATCATTTTCTTGTAACATGCACGTATTTTCATGACTTTATTCTTTTAAACCCCTTGTACTGTTTTATTAGGTAAAAATATGTAAAGCACATATTTCAGCTTTAAGGTGGTATATACAGCTAGGACACATGCATATTGTAATGAACTCCCTATTGCAGAAATAAACAATAAACTTTAAATATAATATTTCCCCCCAAAATAATGTTACCTAACAGTAAAGTCAATGGGTCAGAGCGTTAACTACATGTCTGTAGAGAGTTCAAATGCTGCTGGGGCTTTTCTATTTTTTACTTCAGATTCCATAATTTTAAAAATTTATCTTTTTTTGCTAAATACCTGTATTGTAAAAATTTAAAATTATAAAACGTCACTGTGAAAGAATTTTGATTATAATGCACTTAACTACATGTACAGGCTTTCGTTGTTATCAAAATATTCTGATGTTTATTTATCCATGAGGAGTGTGTGTGTGTGTATGTGTGTGTGTGTGGGGGGGGGGGGGGCAAAGTAGTATGTAACTGTGTTTGCAGGGGGGGGGGGGATTGGGGTCCGAGGTGTATTGTTTGGTAATTTTACTACATGTATTAATATAAATTATTTTTTTCAAGGGTGGGAGGGTCTGGACCCCCCCCCCCCCACTCTAATCCCTTCTCTAAATCTGTGCACGCGATGATGTTGGCACCTAGAAGCAAATCTAAATTAAGCCGGCAACCGCCGAGGGAAGGGGGCATAATTTAATTTTGTTTGTAATAATTATATAGACCATACATTCTATGAAATGAAATGAAAAGATTATTTATTAACTAAAAATTCACATGCAAACAGTTCAACCACAAATTGTACGTAGAGGGCCGCTCATGTGTATTATCATCGTCGGAACCCACAGGTCTTCTATCCGTTACACTGCAGTGTAACGGATAGAAAACCTGTGGGTTCCGTTGATGGTGTATTATGTGCACATGGCCTTCGTTTTTACTAAAACTGGTACAAAACAGTGTTATTTAGGGGCAAACACTTGGTGCGGGTATTACTGTCTAATGACAGCATCTAGTTAAAAATAGTTTTATTGTTGGAAAATAAAATTCAGTTATCAAACTGCAAACACGTTGAGTGTACATTTACATAACACGGGCCGTAGTGATGCCGCGCTAGTGGACAACCGATTCGCTGTAGTCTAGGACACATGTTTCTCGTGTTTATACGTGATCACATATTTGAATGTTCATTGATTCTTTGTTAAATTATTTTCCTTTTCAATTATATTAGTTAACGATGCATCAAACCATTAATTTAAATCAAAGTGCGTAAAATAAAGAAAAAAAACCCTGCCATCAATGAATATAATACAACGTTTTACAGTCGTACGAGTTGAAATGTAAATACATTCACCTGTGTCTATTTCTGACATTTTCGCTGCTGAGAATTTAATGCATTACACTACCCATTTCAACAAAATATAGGCGATAATTCACAACATGATTATTCCAACTTACACATCTTAAGTATCTGTAATCTGTGATAATTCATTTGGCTAACAAAATATTAGATTTTTTTTCTGAGTTATGAGAGAGAGAGAGAGAGAGAGAATTAAGCAGGGTGTAGTAAGTAAAGTGAGTTGAAATATATTTAAAAAGCGTTCGAGATAAGGCAGCTTAAGTGGTACAATGTTACATGCTTGCGGTAGGTGCGGGCACGATAAAACTAACCATTTTTAAACAAGCTGAAGTTTTATTTACATTCAGGCCGTAAAAGAATAATGGTCACACTATTGGTTTAACCTCTTCTCAATGGTAGTCTGATTCATTAAAAAGCATATTCATTGCTGGTTTTATTCTTTCATTTAATTAAATTTTATTTTTTGTTATTGATTATGAAAGAATATGCGAATTTTAAAAAAGTTTATGTTCATTCGGTGAGTAAAAGTTTTGATTGGATTCGGACAGTTCAAGATCGAGTAGAGGACACATGGTTAAAAATACCACTTAGTAGATTTTCAAATCGAATGGGCTTTGCATATGCAGGCACACTTGAATAGTTAATACATAAATTATATATATTTTGATAAAACGTCTGTATGCTGTTTTATGTATTTACTGTCTGATTAGGACTGTTCTTCCCCTAAAGAAGCGCTAGGCGATCGCGTAAAGAACGTTCTGTATAGTACAACACCTGATTGGAGTACATACTTATATATATATTTTAAAAAAGTTAACGTTTAACTAAGCGAA
>WFKH01010931.1:31896858-31927595 GCA_016163765.1 Magallana hongkongensis
CCATTGAGTGGGTCTTGGTACCATTTTTTTGAAAATTGAAAAAGATAGACATTTACATGTTTTATCAGTATACGTTCTTTAAAAAATGGTATGATGACCCACTCTATAAAAAACTATAGTCTGAACATCCGATTTCATTAGCATTTCGTTCCTCAATTAGCATATTCATATTTTGATGTCTTGAAATCAATTAAATCTGAAGTCAATTTTTGAAGGTTTTGGCAATACTGAATGCAAATGATTACATATGTTTAATAAATGTAACAAAAGTGATATTTGTAAGAAAAAAAATTGTGGGTTTTTCAAATGGACTTAAATGGTTTTATGCCTCGGCTTATTCCTCCACGTTCTTTATTGATAAATTATTCCAAAAATTTTATAAGCTAAAACATGTAATTTAAATTTTAATTTTTATGACAGTGTATTTTAATCAATTAAAAAAAATATAGTAAAATTGTGAACGCTGGAAGTGGGATATGAAATTAGATAACTATGTTCAAATCATACTCACACAGCGCGCCTGTCAAACTCAGGACAGCTAGTGCCACCAAGAACACGATTCTTATCCTCAGAATCATATTATTGTTCACCAAACAAAATGGAATGATAAAGTTGCGTAAATGAAATAAAGAAAACTAGATAGAATTTGTTAAGTTCGTTTCCCCAATCCAACAATCACATCATGGTGTGTATGAAATCAAACTAATTCACAATAGTCAAAATGATGAAAGTTCGCTCTAAATAGACTAAATTTGGACCCACATTTGACAGGGGTGAAAAGTTCGATCAGCTAATCCCAAGATTATACCAAGTTCGCGTGAAACCTCCTGTATAAATCACATGTTCGGGCGATTAATTTATATGATTATATCAAAGTACTTTGGCATTTACCTACGTATATATACATAAGTAAGTCACTATCTTGATCACGAATATTGCATTAAAGGTAAAGTGCAGAAACAGCGGTTGAATACTATTTAATTTGAAGAGTTTGGGATGTAGAGGGGAATAGAGGCATTATACGTATCAGTTCATCGTCCATCATCTACCTTTCCATCCGTATTGAATTCATGCATTCTATCGTAGAAGATAAAAACAATTTATGTCAGTTTTGTAATTAAAACCTTACGAATTAAGCACTTTATATGTGTAATAAATTCGTTTATTATCTTTTTGTCTGTCCTTCTTTATATTAAAACAATCCAAACATTTTGTCTAAAAACAATTGAATGTCAGAGAAAAGATGTTTCAGCATGCAACATCGTCACAGTCTAAGTAAATTGCTTTTCCGAACATCGGTGTGTCTTGGGTTTGTTTGTACAGGGGATGGAGCTAGACGATGGGGGTTAAACGAATCCAGTCGTATATATTATGAGGAAACTGAGGGAGAATCGTTAAAAACTGGATCCCATTGACAGTCTCAATATGTTCAATGCATTCGTTCTGATGTGAAAAAATCTTCACACTACAATAATAACATGCAATTCATAAAAATCCAATTTGGCCGATATTCAATTTTGTAAAAGAGAGTCGATTATTCACGATGATGTTCAAAAAGGTTTATTATCATGAAGTTATTTTTATCAATATTCATATTTAAAAAATCATAACTATTAATATTCATTCACTATTCTATTATAAATCATAACTGTTTATTAATCAACATTTACCTTGAATGTGCGTCGAAATGAAATACATTTCATTCTTCAGCATGGAATAACAAGAGGCCAATAGGCCTTAACGGTCACCTGAGTACCATAGCCCATACACAAACTTGTCGAGGAGTCTCATATATGCATTTAATTACGTTTCATTCTGGAGTAGAAAAATTATAAAATTGTAATGACGAGTACCTCCCTGCCTGAAATCTTTCAAAAAGGACTATGAAACCTATAATTTTAGCGAAAAACTTTAAAGATCATAATAGAGTGCATGACCTGATATTGAAAAGGTGCAAGACTCTGATAGAAAATAATTTTTTTCATATTTGTTAACTTTCAAGATAGGTTTTATGTGTATATGTTTTCATAGATAAACTAAACCAAGGTGGCTAGTATACATGTTTTATTTAAAACAACCTCCCTCCCCCATCCCCAGGAGCAGACAGAAACTCTCCCTGTGTGCATTTAAAAACAAAAAAAAAAGCTTTAAAAGCTATCGTGTGTTACTCACTTCTTCTATTCCAGCTATTCAACCAACATTGACATTATAGCACCATCTGGCATTTATACCAAAATCATTTTACATGTACTGCTCATCATTGATTTTGGTTATCCAATTATTACTTTACTATTAACAAGACTATTTGTTTATTTAGAAAGTCAAAAACTGTTTTTGTTTCAAATGATAAAATACTTGCATACTCTTTTGATCATGCAACCTCTTAATTACATTATATTCAATGATTATTACTAAATATGAACAAGCAAAGGAAGATAACTCCATTATGAAGAAGCAAGGAAAGATAACTCCATTAACTGTTAACACCCAACACCCCCCCGAACTCTTTCCAAATGCTTTCACAATATCTTAGATTTGAGAGACAACTTCATTCTTTCTCTTTTCTAAATATGTGAATTTACTCATTTCTTTCATTGAAATTCCTGAGCAGAATAAAATAATAAGACAAATATATACCACCCCCCTCCCAGCCATAACCCTTCCTTACATGTAGGTGTCATGAAATATCATTAAAGATGACAGCTTTATGTTTTTTTCTAAATATGCAGTCAGTTTTTATTCTGTGTCAGTAGACGTTTTTTAAACATTATATATATATTAACACTAAATGACCATTTTGGCCACACCCTGCATTAAGAACCCCTACCTTATACACTATATGAGTGTTTTGGGTCCGCTCTAGATTCAAATCCCTTTATTGGAAGACATGAAATTTAAAATTTTGATAGATGGCTTTATTTTCTTTCTTTATATGCAGTCAGTTTTTATTCAGTATCAGCAGAAGTAAAGAAGACGATTTTTTTAAACATTAAATGCATTGACACTATATGACTATTTTGGCCCCGCCCTAGAATCAGAACCCCTACCTCGGGGAACATGAAATTTATAATTTTGGTAGAGGGCTTCCTTGTCTACAAAATTATGAATTCAGTTTTCCTTACAGGTGAGTGGGAGTAGAGAAGATAATTTTTAAACATTATATGCATTAATACTATACATCTATTTTGGCCCCGCCCTAGAGTCAAAACCCATACTCCATGGGACATGAAATTTACAATTTTAGTAGAGGACTTCCTAGTTAACATAATTATGAAATCAGTTTTTCTTGCAGATGTGTGAGAGTAGAGAAGTAGATTTTTAAACATTATATGCATTAACAGTATATGGCCATATTGTGCCCCCCCCCCCCCCCTACGGCCTGAACCCCTGACCCAGGGGCCATGAATTTCACAATTAGAGGAGTTCTTGGACATCATCACCATGCATTCAGTTTTTTCCCACATGTGTGGGAGTAAAGCAGAAGATTTTCTAAGATTTAATACATTTTCACTGTATGGCTATATTGGCCCTAGGGCCTTAACCCCTGTCCCAGGGGTCATAAATTTTAAAATTTAGGTAGAAGACTTCATGGACATCATATCCATGCATATAGTTTTTAACAAATATATATGGGAGTAGAGAAGAAGATTTTCTAAGATTTAATACATTTTTACTATATGGCCATATTGGCCCCACCCTAGAGCCTGAAGCCCTGACCCAGGGGCCATGAATTTCACAATTTTGGTAAAGGGTTTCATGGACATCATAACCATGCATTCAGTTTTTTCCTCACAGGAAATGGAAGTAGATGTGGGAGTAGAGAAAAAGATTTCTGAAAATTTGGCTTTTTTGCATACATGTATTTGGCCCCGCCTGTGGCGCCCTGGGGGTGGTAGAGCCATTAAATTCACAATGTTGATTCCTCTTACCATAGAGATACTAAACACCAAAAATGGTAACAATTGGCCTTGTAGTTTTCAAGAAGAAGTTAAAAATGTAAAATTGTTAACGGACGACGCACGACGACGGAAGAAGACCAATTGCAATAGGTCACCTGAGTGACCTAAAAAGAGAATCAATATGAAATTCATATACATTTAGAAATTACTATGATACTTCATTTGAACCAAGTCAGCTGCAGTGGTCAGAGAGAGTTATAATGGGTAGTCATTCAAGTGAGCAGTGTACCCCAGGGTCCTTTGTTTATTAAAAGACCCAAGAGTTTGATGATTGTTCTAGATTGAAAGCAGCTTTTCTCGTTCCGCTTACAATCCAAACTCAAATATACGTCTCACTGCATAAACATATGGCCTGTCATTTGACAGCTAAGGGGTATGATAAGGACCAGTTGTTTTATTGCGTATTTATAAATATACATATTAACCTTAATAGAAAAACTCAAATAAACATGCATGTATTCGTGTGACTTTATAAATATTTTTTCAATTATAAATTGCATCATAATCATAAAATTGACCAGGAGTAACTTCAGCAGCATTCGGCTTGGATCTGAAACTTAGGGAGGACACACTGTCTCATGTTGTCACGTCACCATGTAGGCAGCATTACCACCCTGAGAGCAGTCGCCATGTTTTTGTCAATTTTACTGAAACGTTTTGATTCTCTCATTAAATATCAACAATTTACTTGGTACATGTATAAAAATAAAGATCGCTACTGCTGTTAATAAATCACGTGACAAGGGAGGACACACTGTCTCATGTTAAATAATCATGGAGACAAGCGAGGCCTTCCGCATCAACAAGTGACTCGGAACTGCTTGGGTTATGACCAAGGCATTAAATTGGTGCACTAGATCCACACGGACTGCGTCCTGGGTCTATTATTTCGCGGCTCGCTGTGCAATGACAGACCCTTTCCGCCAGCTGAAGAAGCTAATCTTTTCATTACAGGCCGCAACAGTGTTCTTGTGAAGAACCTAAAAAAGAGATTGAAGCCGTAAATGGATATTAATGCCAGTGTTACCCTATAATAATGGGTTTCACGGACGAAGTATTACCGGCGGTGTTAGATACACCTGAAAATGTCTCCTTTACGAGATAAAAATACCTGCAGGATACCAAGATCAGTGGAGTTGGCTCTTTACATCGGTACTATATTCAGCCCAGCGCATCTCTCTTAAATTATTTCACAGTTTCCCGAAAAAAAAATTACTGTGTGCAACCATATTCTCCATAGATTAATGACCAACGCCAAGTCGGTATCACGTGATCATATGTGTAGCGCAGCGCGTCTTTACAAATTAGGCTACCACCAATGTTTCATGGTCCCCGGGGGCCACACTGCAATCATTTATCTCCATCAGTCCAAATTAGGATAAACACGGGCTACTAACCTGTCAACAATGTCCATCGTGTATAAACATATTCAATTTTTAACACAAACCAAAACTGAATTTTATTTGTAAAATAGTAGCGGATATAATTTTTCCTTTCATATATAATGAAGTATTCTAAATTGTTTTACTGTATAATCATGAAATGAAGATCAAAGTAAAGAATAGATTTTAAATGGATAAAAAAGAAATTTATATATAGTTTATTCAAACATTACATGTCAAGATGTTAATGTTCATCTTAGATTACAGAGTGCAGAAGAATCTTATACATTAATGGATCTCATTAATAATAATTTCACATAGCTCAAAATTTTGCAAATATTCATTCTTGCATACAAAATCAAAACCTACTGTGAAGTTAAAATGTGAATAAAATTATACACAAACATACGAGTAGCTAGTGGTAAAATAATCAAAGTTTGAATCAGAGAAAAATAAAAATGATGCAAGTATTTGCCGCACGTACTTACGAAACTCTATTTTGGAGATTGTTTTATAGTCCACGCAATAGGCAATCAAAAACAACGATAACAACAACAACAAAGCAGGTGTTCCGAGTTCCCACAGGCGCAAAATACCGAAATAAAATCTGCCAATGCCAACTCGCGCGCTTGCTGGAGCACTCACAAACACGGCACGGCCTGCTCGTCCATAACACCGACTGGCCACGGTCAGCAGCCTTGTACAATTTATAGTGGAGCCGCACCCTGGGGCATGAAGGACCCTATCTATATATCTAACTGCTAATGTACCCTGTCTAGCGAGCAGTCGTGCGTGTCACCACCTTCTAACAACAATAGATCCTGTTTCAATTTGTAATTTATTATATTAGCGAAGGTCACTGCGACAACCTATATATGTATGACAACTACCTATTTAAGATTTATAGATAATGTGGTCTGTCTGTATAATGTACATACAAAATGCAATATGAGTTGGCGCAGCGTGTAATATATAGCATTTGTGAACTGCTTAAACGCAGAGACTACTTTATAAACAGATTGTTGAGTATCGCTAATACTTAATAATGTGCTAAATCAGAGGAATATATCTAGCATAAGTCTTGGATTTCCATAAGTGTCATTCTCAAATACCGACAATTTCAGCAACAGTGGGCCATTACACGTCAATCGATACAATTTTAGAATATGGACCCAGTTGCAAGTTCGACATGATTGGCTAAAGGTCCTGTTACATAGTAAAATGTCTACTACTGCATTTCAGAGTAACTTGGTACTTAGGGAAACTGCAGAGTACACTTTCACGCTAGACCGGACAGTAGAGAAGCTACACATAAATCGTAATCGGGTCCTGTTGGTCCTATAAATAATCAAAGTGACGTCTCGTGTCAAAAAAGTCATATCAACGTACCTGGATAGGACTGTGTCGAAGTTTTGCATTGTTTATGGTGTGCGCAATTGGGCAAATTTGTACAATAACGTTCAATAACGCTGCGAACAGGCAAACTCTTACAGAGTTTGGTTTTAATTATTGATTATTTTACAACCCCTCCCCCAACATAAATGTATTTGGTTTAATTACATGTACTATCTGACATATTTTCATTGCATTGCTAGTCTTTAAAAGTCCGTAAAAATACCAACGTAAAATTATTTTGAGCAGTATCCGTGGTCACATTTACATTGAATTTTTTACTCAAACTGTTTCTTCAGGACAGCAAATATCCTTGACAAAAAGTACTGAATATTGGTCGAACCATTATTAACATCTACAAAGCAGTATCTTAGCAAATCATTGACTTTTCTGTTGCAATGCGTGTTACATGTGTGAAAATGTATAAAATTTGTACATTTGTATTAGTTGATACTGTTTTTTAAAACTCAATTTAATTTACGTATTGTTAAGTGTTAATACTTGGTAAATAAGAAAATCTCCGCTATTAAAACTTGTCATGTACCTAGTTGATATTTTATGGTTGGTTTCAAATGCCTGAAGGAGTGAACAAGGTGCGCGCACTCGCCCGTCTCTTGTCAACTGTTGGCATGATAGATGTCCATTGTTCGACCATCGGTCAGCTTCCGTCGGACACATTCCATTATAAACCTATAAAACAATAAAAATGTGTCAAAGTCGTGTCATTAAGGAGCCTTAATGAATAAAGTGTTTCAACATGGCGGCTCGTGTTGTATATATAGGGACGAATGTTTTTCGCCTTCTGTCCACCATGATGAAAATAATTGGCGCATTCTATAAATAAATTATCAGTATGTTTGTTTTGGTTTTGTGTTTCGACCATATTTGTTTAAAAGGTAGTGGCCAGTTAATAGATTGGGATTCTGTCTTTAAACATTAATCATGAATGTATATTGTCAGAGACTGCAGACACGTTCAAGGATCCAACTGTTTCAAATGCATGCATATACCTGTAAAAAATTGCGGGTCGATGAAAATAGCTTTTTCACATATAAACATATAAGTGTAGTTCAGTATGTTTCATTCTATTAAACAGCCATTCGTAAACGCACGGTTGATACCCCCCACCCCCAAAAAAATTTAAAACAGCCAACACTACGTACCTTCCACATTTTTTTTTACAATGTGTGCAAGTAAGTGTGACAACTGACTGGGATATGTGACGCTATTACCAAGTCGACTATCAAAGACATCTCATTTCTTAATAGAGATGTATCCGATTTTTTTTTTCAAGCTTAATCTCTATGTTAAACTTTGAGCCATACTTCTTATCAACTTCTTTGCCTTTTCTCTTTTTAACATTAAAAAAATAAGTATCCAGTTTGTCTTAAAATGAGAAATACCATCATGCATTTAATCAAACATTTCATTAACTGCAAAACCTTTTTAATGAGATCATCAGTTAAATTTGAATTTTTAAAATTGAAAAATTATTTATTGTTTAAATTCTATTTTATTACTTGAAATTTCCATCTAGTTCGGGTGTGTTTTATGCAATGCGTAATGTTTGTTTAGTCTTAGAAATGTTTTTATAGCAGATGACAAGACAGAACCTATATCCTTCAGACGCAGTGCCAGTGTCAACATGCACATAGGGCTTGTATATCAAGTCCCTGTTTCAAACCCATCTTTCAAAGTTAAGGGCTTCTGTGAAGTTTGTGAGGAGAGGAGCGGATCAGAAAACCTTGACTTGGGAAGATGTTTCAAACCATCTGAAGTAGAGGAGGGAGTAGTTTCAGCAGTATCCAGATAAAAATGCATTATATATATATATATATATATATATATATATATATATATATACACACATACACACACACACACACACACACACACACAGACACACCGGGTATATAATAGGATGGGTATTCAAATTAGAAAGTCTGAAGTAGAATTTTGAACTTACTTTAAAAATACTAGAACGTTCAATTTGGTCAGATTCTTTCAAGAGGAGAAAGAGTGAGAAAATAAAATGTTTTACCCCTATTTCTCATGTCTTTTATGGTCGTCTAAGTGCCTGAAAAAAATTATTCAGCAAATTAAGGCCACTTTTGTCATATTTCGTGATAAATATTATACAATTATATGATTTTTTTTTGTTTACGGAGTTTGACATTCTATAAGATGATTATTCTCATCTTAAGGCAATTGCATAACAGAAAAACGTAATGGAAAATTTACTCTAGAGGTAATTATCTAAATGTCTTTCAGCGTATTAAAAGAAAATTATTGTGTAGACCCGCACACACGCACACAACTCTGTGTGTGTGTGTGTGTGTGTGTGTGTTAAAACCCACCAGTTGCCACACCATGTGTTTGTATATTATGTATATATTGCGCAGTCGGTTGGTTACATCACGAAGTCGGGTGGACCCCAGGTCATTCCCGAATTATCATGTTGGACATTAGATGATTTTCAATATGTATCTGTGCTGAAAAGCAAGTTAAGAGTATGCATCAATCTTTCATCTGGAATTGAAACGAGCACTTCGTCCTCTGAACATTATCTTTCTCTATAATTACCAGGTTACGGCAATGGGTGTCAAATTTAGTGTCTTACCTGAGGATACAACTTTCGTAACGGTCCAAATTTAAATAAAATCAATGATAACGCCTTAATTGAAGGATCATCAGCCTCGTAAGATTCCATGTTTTTATACGTAATAACTAGTTAAAGCCACATTAACTTAAATCTTATCAGCTGGCTCAGGGGCATTCCAAGTCAGACGATATGAATGGAACTGTCATTTCTCTCTCCGTTTTTTCCCCTCTCTCTCACTCCTTGTATACCTATGCGAGGTTTGAGTTATTTAAGGTATGTAAATTCATTTTCAACGGACCAGTGCGTAGCTCGATGGGACAAGAGATAGTATCACATCGAATTGAAAAGGGGGGGGGGGGGGGGGTGGGCATTCTTTTTCAACCACCCCGACAAAGACTGGCCTTTGTGAACAATATTGAGGCACGTGACATATTTTTAACTAGACTGTATTAAAATTTGAAGCATATCAGTAAAATATAAATACGATATACAATGGATGTTTTATAATATCTGAAACGTCTTCTTTTCATTCCGTGCAAGGCAAACTATTTTGTTTCGTAGCGTTCTGTATCAACGAAATTAACAGTAAAATTACTGAAAATATGACAAGGGAATACATTTTTATAATATCGTGGTACGGTACATGTTGTCCAATTACATTGATATGAAGGAGTTTGTGACAATTATGAACACGCTACATGTACATGTGTGGTTTTTAATTTCAATAACCTTTTGACGATGTTGTTATATGCGTTTTTCCATCGTAATCAACCACGTGTGCATATGAGTCGATTTTCTGTTGTTGTGTTGTTGTTGTTGTTGTAATTTCAGCAAAACGAGGCAAAACATTAACTCGGTTTCTAGCAAGCAATATAATATAATCATACGTAAACCCGCACAGTAATGAAATAAGAAAAACCCAGTCTATTTAATTACTTACATACGACCATAATGGTCTATATGAATTATTTACAAATGTTTTTGGTGGAATTTGTTCACAGCTATAACTTAATCAGCTTTATATATATAACGTGTGCAATTAACGTCGTCAACCTCTCTTAACGAGAGCGATGTGGTGTGTTTTTTTTTTTACACATATGTTTGTATGAAAAAAAATATATATACTTGGCAATGCACAGGGATATACACATCGCCGCATTGCAGCATTACATAAAACCCCCAAGAAATATACAAGCATCCAAGAAACTAAAAAGAATGTGAATTCCTGCCGAATGACATTTATCAGGCAAAATGTGTAAATCGCAAGCAGAAAGGCATGTGGGATCTTCAGATTAAAGCAGTGTTATTATCTGAAATAATGCAATGCATTCCCTGATAATTTTGCTGATGAATGTAAATTGACGTAAAAATGTAGCTATAATCAAAATATAAAAAGTTCTTTTTTTTTTCATCTTTAAATTTTTAAATTCTGTGAGACAAAATCTTATCCATTCACAACACTTTTTTTTAAACTGAGAGCTAATAAAAAAAGAAAAACAATTTTATTCACCACAGAGACCAGATACCCTAGTGTCAGATTTAAAGTGGCGATATATTAAATGAGACATACCTGTCACTGAAAAAATCTAGGAGATCATATTTCAACTGTTGGCGCCCCCTCCTCTCCAAGCTACATTCCGTCTCTCATCAACACACACACACCTGTGGCTTTTTTTTCCCTCTGACCGTAGCATGTGAAAAGAGTCCCGATGATTAATTAAAACTGGACACTCGCACGAAATATAGTTTTGTTTATACTAACCCAGATACCAAAGAGTATGATGTGTTCTACCTCAGGCATCGAGGGATTTTGGGAAGTTTTACTATCCATTTTGTTGGCAATTGTACAGGTTGTACTTAAAGTCGACACAAAAATTAGGGCATACACATACACTGACGTCAAAGCTTCAACAAAGTATATCAAAATCTCAAGAGTAAAATAAAAGAGTTCATTTTTACACTCACGTCTAGTTGAAAAGAGAAAAAAGCATTTTATTCGCTTTTGGGAAATGGCCAGAGTACACCACTCCTCCAGTTTTGACTAAACTTTTGTACCGTTCTTCTTTAGTAGGTAGATAAGGAAGATGAACAGGCCATAAATGAACGGCACTTTATATGTAAATAAATTTAGTCTTTCGTCGTTTATGACAATATTGGAAGTCGCCCTTAGATAAAGAAACTTTTTAGACGATTGTATGCAAAGTCATAAATTTATGCCAACATTAACAAAACAGAACGTTAACTCTACTACGGGGCGTGTGATGAAATTCATCTTTTCACCATCCATGGTCAGTTTTTATTGAATTCGTGTCCATACATGTACATTGAGATTCAACCCACATAAGTTCTATAAGTAAATGATATTATTGCACAAAGTGCTCGCCAAGAGAACATGTAGACAACCCCAACATCCTTACTTAAATCAAACTGGTCTGTTCTCTAAACAATACACATATGGATTCAAATCTTTAATGGGTTTTAAAATAATATTACGGCGGTTTGTTACTTCTAAATCAAATAACAAGAAAAAAATTTGAAGATGTTTCCGATCAGTCCATTCAGAGAGGTGTAAAGAAACACGAAAACTTTCGCATGCACGTAATCTCTAAACACCATAAAAAGCAAGAGACTTAGAGAGGGCTTCTTAAACAAACATAGACAACGTGTTGAAGAAGCTAACAAACTCCTTGAAAAGTAGAGAGTGTTCTCCAAGAGTCTTAAAGTTCTCGACATTATCGGGTAAGATCTTGAGTTTAATATATTTACCTCGAGATCGGAATGGCCAAGGAGGTCATCTGTAGTAGGAGGCCAGGCATGACACTACACATCAAATTCATTCAGCTACACGGATTTCTCTCTTTTATGTAATCGTATTCAGTAAGTGGTTAAAACGGGCTTAGTGAATGAACAGATGGAAAATTACAAAAAAACCTAATTTTAAATTAACGAGCCAACACTGATGCAAAAAGGGGAACCACACCCAACGATTTAAATATTTGGGTCGTTAACATGTTGAATGTGTCCACATACCCCCCCCCCCCCCCCCCCACACACACACACATACACACACACACTCATTTAAATCCGAGAATGCGAGAATTAGCTACGTATGATACAATGATTCATAAAACCTCCCATCGTTTTAATTCATTCATGAATTCAAATACCAGAATGTTAAATTATCAAGTAGTTAATTTTCACTTTGAGTTGAAACGTTCACAAGGTTTTGGTAAACATGAAGGGTGGTCGAAGTTTTAAGATAATAATGACCAAAAAATCGATATCTATAGTTCGCAATTACAAAACAAGCGTTGGTTTATAGATACATGTATGATTCAATGTTTATTTACGATTCATTGATGCAGAAAGTGTGTAGCAAGTCGACTGTCTAGAACTGTTTCGTAGTATTTCACCAGCAAACCGAACTGAATTGAGAAATCGATTGTAAAACTTTTTAAAGTAGGACCACTCGCCACCCTCTCCCCCCTCCCCCCTAAAAAATTAAAATGAAAACCAAACCACAAAACAAAAATGAACTTGGTTTAAACATACAAAAATAATAATAATAACGATAGATAATTATTATGATATAGTCTCTGAGAATTTTATGCTTACCTTTAACAACCTGGGTGGGGAAAAAGTCTTTACGGTGTAACTGTCTCCTTAGTAGTCTGTGCCCAAATGATCAAGATGCCATTTGCCTCTTGGTCTATATCAGCTCTTCTGTTACACATTCCATCTGAAAGAAAAACACAGACGCTCATATATGAATGAACACGTACGACTGTGCAACAATTTACCAGATTTAACACATTCTCTCTATCTATTATTGCCCAAATTGAAACTAGACGGTAATTTTATGATAAATGTCATTGCATTTTCAATCGACGCTCGTTGAAGTCTCTAATTAAGAAACGAAAACTACGTTGAAGTTTTCAGGTGCGATGAGAGAGGCCTGAGGGTACTCGAAAGACCTATATGGCTCGAATTCGTAATTTAAGCATACAAACCCAAACATTCCGGACGGTTTCTCTTATGCATAATATAAATGCCATTTACTGCTTGGCTGAGGCTGTTGTATGTCACAAATAGCGTGTAATTTACCTTCTAATTTACTCCAATTTGGGTCATATCTCCCATTCCAGTCTTCCTAAACACCAAGTCATTCCGTTAGTAAACGTGGCTTTCATTTGCCAAGGAAAGGAAAATCAAACACATGGCTTGGTGATGAGCGCTTCTATATCTGATGGAAAGAATTCCTACAGTTAGTCAATGGGTTTGATCCCCTGTCACAATATTGTTCAAACTAATGCCAAACTTCAGTTTATGGATAAAAGAACTCTACTTCATTTTAACGAAAACAAACGGACAAATTAGATAATGTCTACAAGTCTCCTAACCTTGTATAATAAAGTATATGCTTCTCTTTACCTATATTGTTTGTATTGTGATGCAAATGGAAGGATAGAAAATAATATAGTTGGAATTTTGATACGCATATTTTACACTGCGTACGTTAATTTTAAAATCGTTTTGATTTAATATGCACGCCTCTCTCTCTCTCTCCTCTCTCTCTCTCTCTCTCTCTCTCTCTCTCTTAGATATCATAGCCTCGTGATTTTATTGGCTACCTCAAATTTTCCGTAATGCCAGCGCCTCATTTAATAGAGGCAGAAATATTCTTATAACTGTCTCCGCCACACACTGTGGAATTTGGACAATCCATTTAATCACCCTAGGGTAATTTTGATTTCACGAAGACTGTCAATTACTGAACAGATTATTGACCATCTAAGGTCAGTAGGGTATGTTTTGTATAAAAAGAAGTTTACATGTAAACGAACTTTCGGAATTAGCACACAATGGTCTAGTTATGCAGGGGATAAAAACAGATGGCACTGTATGTTATGGTTTATAGTGTTTGGGTTTGGTACGGCCGTCCTGTGGTTGGTGAAGTATTACATAAAGGAAAGTTTTAATTACATTGCTGTAAAAGGAAAGAGAAATATTTCAACAATGCCTGGCAAACTCATAACTAAAAAAAATGAAGATGAAGCAGTCTTATAAAAAAGAAAAATGAATTCCAGGCTAAATGATGTGTGATATTGTGGGGTATGTACACATATTATTGTCAAGTACTCGTAAACGATCCAATAAAGAAATGAGAGAAAAAAAAACCCATTACAGACAGAAACATTGCAGGAATGTGGAAAGTATCTTGACTTGGCATCTTGAGAGAGAGAGAGAGAGAGAGAGAGAGAGAGAGAGAGAGAGAGAGAGGAACAAGTTAAAGTGACTGCCATTTTCAATTGAGCAACCAACAGCAGCTTTTGTAAGCAACTTTTTCAATACTTTTTTCATTTAAATTTTTTAACACACAAATAGCATAATTGTATCAATATATTACACTCATTCACAAAAAAGTTTATAATTGGGCATGCGGTTGTTTTTATCTAACATATCATAACTAACTTATACAACCAGGAATCAATAATATTTTCCAAAGATGACCAACATATTTTAAATTGAGAAAGCTAAAGTTTTTTAACTGATACATATTTTTCTGTTTTGTATTTAAAACTTCTATGATGCAGTAACTCAACAAAATTTGAAATCTTATTCTGTTTCAAGCATACAATTGTATATTGTTTTGTATATAATATAATATTTTCATTCAGTGTATATGTTCCCTTATGTTTGCATTGGAAATCTGTGACGTTCATTTTTCTTTAACACACCAAACCTGATCACGGCGTATGAGCACAAGTAAAAGTCATCACGTGTTTTGAATAAATTTATTATTGTACTGAAATTATATGAAACGTTCAAACTTACAGATATGTACTTATGAAAAATAATCGTTAAATCATATCTATTCGTTCATAAAAAAAAAGATTTTTCTCGACAAAGTTTCTGGCACTACATTTTTAGCAGAAGATAAATAACACGTAAATATGACTGTTCCATCTATTATTCATATCCCTGACGAAGAGCGGATATAATGGCTTTAAAGCGACGATACACAAATATTTCATCCAAATAAACATCAATATGAATATTATTATTAACGCGCGGTATTCAATTTGTCTGCACGGCTTGGTTTGTTACAAGATCGACGACATCCAAAAATAAGCATTCAATGCTTAAATAAGTTCACAACTTTGCTACCATTGTTTTTAAGATTTTCACCAAATAGTACATTATTGACATTAAAACCAACCCTTTTTGTTGTCTTTCTATATATAAGCATGCTTAAATTGTTCCACAGTGGTAAAACTTTATCACAACCTAAAAAATTGTTGTATTTCTTCAGTCTCATGTTGATCTTTTTAAAGTAATAATTTACCGGAAGAATTCTGTGTAGAATTCAATAATGTAGACACTGAATGTAATCTTGAAACATACATTGAAACAGGATATAATCCCAAGCCTTTGTGAAATAGGAAGGTCTTTTTTTAAATATACAATTAATATAAAACTTGAGGTATCTCCAGAGGAATTAAAAAAAATCGACTTTGAATCCATCACCTACAGGTGATTTGTTATTTTTCATATTTTTAAACATCTCCGAGATACTACCCTCAAGAGAATCTAAAGTATTTTTATCAAGTCTATGAAAATATGAGGGATTTATAATATCAGTGAGATTGATGTCAACATAGTCAAAAACATTTTCAACATATAAATTTTCATAAAATTGACTAACTTGTTGGATAATTTGTGACTGATCATACATGATATGGTTTTCATCTATCTCTACCTTTTTTTTATTAGTTTTATTTAAACAAATTTCGGCATTCAACATTGCAAAATTATTTGGTAGTGTTTTCTCCGTTTTCTACCCATTTGGCACGCGACCTCATCATATGTCCTGTAGTTTTTCTTTTCTAAGATTTTCAATTTCTAATTTCTTGGCCAACTGACGAACATCAGTTGTCGTTATCTATAGATATGACCCAGTTTCTTGTGCGCAACTTCATTTAAGGAGGCCGATTTGGGGTTTTTTGCGTAAAAACCACAATAGCAAAACTCTTTATTTTTTAACCATGTGTAATTTACACCAACTCTAGTATATTTGAGAAGTTTCAAGAAAATCTACCATCTGGTTTTTTTAGGGGCCATCTCAAAATACAGGTACATTTAAAATAGGAAAACATGTATATAGGAAATTGTCATTTTCCGCACTTTGGAGCAGATTAAAAAAATACTACAATAGCGATTTTCTTCAAATTGTAATATGTGATTAGTAATATCATTTTCTACATTATATATAAATAATACTAAATTCTAATGTCTGGTTTTTAGTGGGGGGCATCTCAAAATATAAAAATGCACCAAATTTTGCTATATTTTTTTAGTATTACAGATGTAGATTGGTACAATGGATTCATTCAAAAATTAAGAAAAACAACCCTGAGAATAGCATTATTTTGTGTGTAAAATTTCAAAGGATTACACTATTTACTTTTTCTTTTATGTTATTTTTTATAACGTACTCCTTCAAAGCTTCATTTTATCGTCATAAAAGCACAATGGCAACGCTCACCTACCGAACAACGGAAAAATCGTTTAACTAATGAAATTTTCTTTAAAAATCTAAATATTTTTATCTGTATTTCATTTATTGTGTTTAATTTAATAAATGGTATCAAAACAATTTCATAAAAGGTATAAATACACTGTATTTTACTAGAATGCGTACAAACATGCGCAATGAAAACTAAAGTTGGTCTCCTTAATATCTTGATTCAATAATGATTTCTCAAATTGTTGTTTTGCACATTTTATTGGAAAGTTTTTGTTGAAATATATTGGTATATAACTATGTTAAATTTTTGGATCCAACACTTTGGCCTCTTTCTGGTATCCAGACAAGGGTTTCGATATAAATAATCTAAAACTTACCTGCACAGGCTGTCTTGCTTACTAATTTTGCCTCTGCCTTGCTGAGCAAAAAATATGTCTAAAAATTTGAACCCCATTTTAGACAACTATTTGAATTAAGGCAGTCAAAATTTATCAAATTTCTTTATATTAGCTTGTTTTCATATAATTTAAAGAAAATTTGCCCTTCCCCGACCCATTGCTCTTTGGAAGTTGTTTTCCATCTCAAATATATACCGGGCTTATGTGTATGTTCGACCATACATATCTTCATTTTTTGTATTAGTTTGTAAAAATGGACCCCACTCTGGTCCCTCTATTAACGTTCAAGGTGTAAAAGAAAAATTGAAACTTCTCATAAACCAGCTCTGCTTGGACCAGCAGACAGACTGGACATTACGTAACTGGTCATGGGCGAGAGAGACCCTGATGGTCTTATCTTGTTTACTTTTCATTATAAATACAAAAATGCAAGATCTTTATCGTTAATAATACAGCATGTAGGAAAAAACCCATCAACTTTGGTAATAGAACATACAAATAACATCAAAACTCCAAAAGATTCAGCTGTCCGGGATACCCCTTCCCACCCCACCTCAGCCTCATATTTGGAATATTTTTCTATTTGAAAAGTTCATAATGTCTACAAGTCTTAGTCTAAGTCCAAAATATTTTATAAAAATAACCATCATTGTTTAAAGATTTGTAAGGGTAATCCCCAACCCCACCTCCTTGACACTTCCTTTAAAAAATACAAGTTGTTAAAAACAGTCCACGTGTCTAGAACAGTGACAATTGTGGCCAACTATTTGACAGCAGTATAAGATTTCATGTATCCATTTCCCTCCAGAGTATCGTTGCATTCGACCTTCGTCGACCTTCAAAAAGAAAACACATCAGCACAAAAGAATTATTTTCTGCAGTAATACGTGTATAAAAGTTAACAATTGTTTAATGTTGACAATAACAAAAGGTTATGTCGACGTTCTTTCTTTCCCTCTTATTTTAATATAACATAGTTCTGCCATATTTGCCCAGCCCAAGTGCCTAAATCCCTGACTCAGGGGCCATGAATTTCATGAATTTTGTAGAGGGTTTTATGAACATCATAACCATGTATTTAGTTTTTCTCACATTTATATATGGTAGTAGAGAAGAAAATTTCTAAGATTTACTACAAGTTAACAATATGACCATATTGAGCCCACCCTTGGGCCTGAACCCCTGACTCAGGGGCCATGAATTTCACAGTTTTGGTAGATGGCTTCATAGACATCACAACCATACATTTAGTTTTTTCCCCACATGTGGGATTAAAGAAACAGATTTTTAAAAATGTTGCCTTTATTGCATTTTTGGCCCTGCCGATGAGGCCCCAGGCTATATTTACCTCCTTTAGACGAAGAGCTCTGTATAAAGGAAAATGTTCAAATCTTTAAAGCTAAAATGTTTGGATTTTTCCTTTACTAAATAATAGTTTGTGGCCAAAAATATCATATTTCAAAGTTTAATGCAGGTCTGATGGTTAATTTGTTGACCACCCAGCTTCCTTAAAGGACATTGTAAACTTGAGCATCATCAGAAAGAGTTAATTAGATAATATAAATATTTGATATGGACATGTAGAAGAAATAAAAAAATGTATTTGCATGACTCAAAAGATTTAAGCTGTTAACATTTTATGCATTCCTAACTAATCAAATCACGAACTATGGAGTGGAAACATTTATTTTAATTGTCTGCGATCTTGGACAGGGCTGTCAAACTGAAGTGACTTGTATCTCAATACAGATTCAATGACAATCAAATACTACAATATTATATGTTACTTGGCACATAAAACAGGCGCATTTGGCCATGACCTAGTGACCTTTATTGTCTTGGTAAATTAATATGTTACAGATGTAACCTGCATGTAAGAATAAGAATTGACGTGAACATTATATACACATCAGTTTCTAAATGTGATGATGTGTTGGATCAAAGGGGTGAATTTGGTAGTAAAACTTCCTAAAATCGACCCCCCTTTCCGAAACATCTCCTCATACCAAAAAAGAACCGCTCGATATAAAAACAACTAGGTAACAAAATATTCTCGTTTAAAATTCAGAAAATCTAGAAGGCAGTATGAGGCAGAGTTAAGTCAAATAAGTAGCATGCAGAAAAGGAATGGTATGATGTACCAATTACATTTTAATTTGAAAAAGAAAACTACAATAAGAGAGCTTTTTATGTTTTACTTGAGGACATTCTTTGAGACCGAGCATGGAATACAACCATCTCCATACATTATCAGTTTGTTTCCAAATTTTAACATCCTTTCCATCTTTAGGGAGAGAGCGATCTAAGTTACAGAACTTGTGCCAAACCCCAATTGTAAATTAGTACATGTACAATAAAAATATGTTCAAATCAATTTTAACTTTGATTCAAATAAAAAAAAATGAGTTTTAGTCATTTAAGACTCTAATCTACAATGACTTCTTAATGCCTTAATTAAAAAAAAAATATTTAACATAAAAAACCAAGAGCATTATTTGTTTGCCAGCGTCCAGCAGTTTATTGAAGTTTTATTACACTTCTTATTGTCAACTATCTATCTCCCCACACTATTTTACAAGGGCAGCAACTCCTGCTTTAGAACATCTTACAACATCTATAATTGTATATTTGCCACCTTGTATAACAGTGTAAAAAAGTCTTTCATATAAATTCCCCTTTTACACAATTCAAATAATAATTTGATTCAATATAAAACATAGTTCACATCTTTTACACAAAAAAATATCATGATAAAAAGTAATGGGTAACTGAATAAAGATTGAACTGAAAGAGTTACCTTCTCTTTTGAGATGGCAAACATCTGAACAATGAACACATGTATTCTAAAAGAATGTCACAGAACTAAGTCAAATCACAATGCTCTGCAGTGAAAATATTCAACAGAACTAGAATAATACAAATAGCTATGTACTGATGAAGAACCAAATTATTGCTCTTTGTTAATTGTGAAACATGATTTAAAATTCTCAAATTTCTGCAACTCTTACTAAACAAAAATAAAAGACAGTATTATTGGTACTCTGTATGCTAAGTCAAAAGCTAAATGGAGTTTTTAGTAACAAAGTCTAAGTAAGAAGAAAACTTGATCATGAGAACTTTAGAAACAAGTTTAAACAAGTCCATTTTTAGGAAGAAGGGCTGTTGAAAAGATTATTATCATGCACAATACTGTAAACCAAGATTTATTCACTTGAGAGAAAAATTTCAGGATGTTCACGATAACCTTGTAGTCACAAAAATTTCTTGCCCTTAAAAAAAATTATCCGGTCTATAAATGCCTTAATCCGTTTGCAATTATAATCATGCTTAGTTTTTGCTTTTCACCATTTTATCAAAATTATTCACGAAATAATAAAGTTGTTTAAATAAAAGATGGTTTACATTATCATCTATTGCATCAATTCCATCTGTAAGTTAATGATCTAATTATGATAATATCTGATCACAATTCTTGTCTGCAAAGGACATGAAAAAAAAGTGAATGTAAATTGTAATAACTTTTTAATTCATAAACAAGAAATTCATTTAATAACATGATTCTTTTATTTACCCCAAAACCAATAAATGTCATGTGTGTGTGTGTGTGTATATATTTATTGTTAATGATTTCATCTATTCCTACCATTTATGTATAAACAATGCCTCAGAAACTTTTCTATCAAACTGTGTCATAAATTACCAGTAGTAATTCATTTATAAAATTAATGAGGTAAATACTTTGATGGGAGTCAAACTCTACTTGTTGGAGCAAAATTTTAATAGTTTAATAAGAGAAAACACTAGCATATAGAATATAATAATGAGAGACAATAATTTTTTGAGATTATTGGTAAAACTAATAAACATTTTTATGGACTAACAAATGCGGAAATTTCTGTGGATTATGTCCAATGAAAATGATGGCATGTTGCTTACCAATTGAGGAAATATATTTCATCAATATTTGAGAACACACTATAATTATGTAACCTCAAAAAAAGTAAGAACAAAATAATATAAAAAGGTAGTATTGTCATTACTCATATAATGATTTTTTTTCTGTATGTGTATTAATTGCATACCTGTCTTAGATTTTTCCCATCTGCTATATCCTTTAATATTATTATTGACTTTTTTTTCTATTCTTTTGTATGCAACTATAAATTTTGACCTTCATATATTGTAAAACTGTGCTTGTAACCCTTTGGGGCCCCAAACTGGATTCAATAAATTTGATAACACTTGATTCTATTGAAATTATAATAATAAAAGTAAAAAAGTTAATCAGATCAATAAATTTTTTTAAAATAAATATAAAACAATATGAATTTTAAATTTTTCTAGGGGTGGGGGAGGGGGTTGAATGTTTTATTTTAGGTCATCAGCTAGTAACAGGGAAAAACATTCTTAAACAAAACATTTTAATACTGTTTCTAATTAATCAATAGAATTGAATATTATATCATTTGTTCCAGGAGCTAAATATAAGCCTATTTACAATAAGTAAATAAAGATATTGATTCTCTTGTTTTTAAATTGCTTTCATTTATTAGAAATGATCTGCTAGATAATCATCAAATTTATAAATGGACTTTTACAAAGTCTCCAATATCTCTGTAAATCACAGTAAAGGCTTTTATTATATACTTGGTATAAAATACAGGGTTTTTGCACCCCTGATATGAACAGTGGCACGCGCCTTTATCACACCCCCCGTATCATCACCCTTTATTTCACCCTTTATCACACCCTTTATTACACCTTTCCGGAACACCTTTGTACTTTTTATTCGGATTACCTCGGATCTTATTCTCTTTTTCTGTGCATATCTGAAGTCGAAACTATGACGTCATGATCTAAACATTTTTAGTATAGATGACGTCACAATACATTTGAACGTAGAAAAATACGCGGTTTGAAGATAAATACTTGTTAGTTTTTTCAACGTGAAAATGAAAACTAGCTTTCTATAAATTCAAATATATAATAAAAACAACAATACATGTCAAAATCTGTATCACATCCCATATCAACCCTCGACCAATATCAGCCCTCTGGCCTTCGGCCCTCGGGCTGATATTGGAGTCTCGGGTTGATATGGGATGTGATACAGATTTTGCCATGTATTATTCTCTATGTATCACATCGGAAGATTTGTTACACATATCAATGACTCCCTACTCTCAAATCAAAGTATATATATGTCATCTACTATTATAATGACTTATTGGTACCATATATTTTGCTGTAAAATCTGTCAAGCAAGTTACTAATATCAATAAAACATCAAAATGTATATTAAGGCTTACATCACTTGTGATTTTGTGAATGTTATTCTTGTCTTTCTTTAGATACATGTACTTTTGAACTACTATCATTTGAAACATATGCCCCTCTTTATTTGAGTCAAATATTTAATTATTAGTGAATGTTTTCATTTGTAATATAAAAGTAAGAATTGCTGAGAGTTGACAATATATGTGTATGTAGATGTACATGTTTAATTATACAGAAAATGCAAGTACCACCTTGTACAAAAAAAAAGAACAAACATAAAAGATACAATTTTAACATTCACTTTTTTAAAAGTTTGTAAAAAATGTAATGATACATACAAAAGAAACACAAACCTTAATGGAGAAACACACTCACATATTGAATGTCACATATCTCAGTCAATTTCAAAAATCAGTCTCTTTTGGAACAATACATAGTGAAACAAAAGGACTACCAATGATACTAACCCTTCAGGGATCTTTGTACTGATAGTACTAACAAAATGAGCTATAATTTCTGACACAAAATTACAAGACTGAAACAAGTAGGTAAAGAGTGACTATTAATACACAGCTTGTGCACAGAAATAATCATATCCTGATTTTTATTGCAGCTGCCATAAAACTTAACATGTTTAGGGTACATATAATTATGCAGACCATTTGGGATGCAATTGTATGATAAACTCTCGTAACACAAAATGCAGCACATTCAGACATTCACTCTTGAATATCATGATATGATGGAGAAAAGAACGTGGCAACAGCTATAAATCATGCTGGATTTACAAATTCATTCAGAATAGTTTCAACACAAATGTCTTCCTTCAACGAAAAAGTAAGGCTGGCATACAGGCAAATCATGGAAAAATATTTTTTAAGGAAACCAAATCAATCCTATGATTTCAATCCATACAGCAAAAGGTATCTTTAAAACACATTGAAAGGAACATAACCCCACTCCCTTTTTTCTGTTCTAAGCACTTATTTAGGAATTTGCTATTCCTTTTCTGTGAAGTATATCTAAGATATTTAAAACAAACAGTCAAGAGATGTCACACTGCTGCAAACAAACTACAGACTTCTTTCATCTTCTACTCTTCTTGTCACTCATTCACTATCCATCTTGTCACAGGTGGCTGTTAAGGTACTCAGGCACTGCAATCATGCACTTGTTGCTGGGTGAAGATAATACACTTCCACATACACCACTGAACACTCTCTCACTCTAGAATGTTCTTGTAACTTTTGTGAATGTTTCGGCTCAACACAGATCTGACGTCATTGCAGAACCTTAATGCATCCAACATGGGCAGTAAGGAGAGCAGTGTTGTGTCTGTGGGATCACTAAACCACGACTTTATAGGAATTGCATTATCTGAAACAGGTAATTTATCTGTCATATTACATGTATGTTAAACAGACAGGTTAAAAATAGGACAATCAACCTAATGCCTTTTTGGTCACCTGAGTGCACTACAATTACTTGATGGATCCAGAATTGGCAATTCAATAATTATATACAAGTGACACTCAATGGCTCAAACTATGGTCTCTCAAAGTTCTTGATCTCTCAATGTAAACACAGTTAAGATTATATTCTCTATATAACTATATAGATTCATACATGTGATAAGTTGAAGACCACAAAACTGTACACAAAACTGGAATTTGGGTGAAAAAACTGTACACTGCCCATCAAAAAACGGTACAAAAAACGGTACAAAATAAAAATAATAAAAATAAATAAAAAATACTATAACATTTGAGTTTTTGTGAATAATCAAAGGATCATGTGCTGAAACTTTTGCCTGCAGCCCCTTTTTTTATGACGAATTGTATCAAACCTACAAAAATTTTGATAGTTTTCAAACAAGAGTATATAAATATGATGCCTTTCAAATTGTTTCAATAGTTCTAACACATTATAACTATGAGGGTATCTGCATCATCGTTGTTTTTTAAGACCCCATCACAGCAGGAATTCGCATGGTTTCTGGCCATTTGTTGTATATGAATAAAGATGAAAATAATGGGCGGGTCTTAGTACAATAGAGTGATGTGCTTGTCAATACATTGAACAGATTTGGGTCGAGACTGTTTTACATATCACGTGACATTTTCCAGTCGAAAATCAAAGTACCGAGTATACTCATTGGAGTAATATTCTTCTTTTTTAAAGTGCTAAGCATAGCTCAGCGCTTTATTGTCGTTAGACTTCTACTTCCGGTGCATCGAATAACTGCCCTCTATGAGCAGAAATATACATCATTTAAAGTGGTTAGAGAACCAGTTTCAGGGGTTTACGCACATATTTGCACGGGGAATTATGTATCTAAATTATTTACGGGCTCTTGTGAATCTAATGTGTGGGGCTTACATACATCATTGCAAGGGCTGCCACGGAGTGATTAGGAAATATAGTGCGCATACAGAAGCTGAAATTTAGAAAAATCAAATCGATTCTTTTTAACTAAGCTTGCACAAAGTACATTTCCTTTAGAACCAAGCTAGGTTAGCGCTTTTCAGTACTATTTGTACTTTGATTTTTGGTTATTTTTCTTCCTTTTTTTTTTTTTTTTTTTTGTTTTTGGGGTTTTCTTAGGTTTTTTGGGTTGTTTTTTTTTTATTTGTTATATTTAATTGTTCAAGTGTGTGTATGTTTGAGGGAGGGGGGATTAAAGGTTAGTGAAATCTTTTTAATTTTTTTAATTACCATAATGACATTTTTGTTGAATACTAGTAATCTGCTTAATTAAATGTCTTTTCTAGAATTCAGTCATAATTAACCTTCGATTCCTCTAACCCCAGGTGTTTTTTTTTCAAAATGAGCAATAATAATTAAAAAATGATCGTGGCTAACAGGACTCCCAAAAAATAATAATCCTAATAATAATCGTAGTTTACATGTATATTTTCCTTTTTATCTAAATACTATTATATTATCAACATATCTTTGGAATGAAAGTGAAAGATTCTCTGGTTAAAATTTTATCGGTGCATGGAATAAATGCTAAGCATGGTTTTTTTCAATCCGATGATGATTCAGATGAAGAGTCTGTTACATCACTAGATGAAGATTCACTACTAGATTTATTACAATCCAACACATTCTCTGGCATTATCTGAGTGTTTAATGACATGTCTTTGTGCCTCTGCATGCCTATATACCAAAGAAGGGAAGCGACGTGGGCACAACTTCCCACGAGACGAGCCCCCGACTTACATTGACAATACCAGAATTTTATTGGATCAAATTCGTTCTCAGAATCGAATTGTACCCACAGAGAATATGACTTTGAGGATACGTGTCTAGATTGTATTTTCCATTGTATTATATTTGGCATGGTTTTCTCTACAAAAATATCATACCCCCCGTCTTCACCTAAATGTTCAAGTGTATATGAAAATGCCTGTTTTATTTGCTACACCCCAAATGTAAGAGATCGAAGGTAATCTTCCGATAGAACAGGGAAATTTAGTACTGCGTCCGATGCGTCTATCTTTGTTAATTTCTTTGATAAAATTCGTTTACCAGAGTCAATAGGCCAAAAAAAAAAAATATGTGTGTTTCCGGTAACCCGACCGACCCTAGCACTTTTTATTGCAAATCGGGATTACGTACCGTAATTTGTTGTAAAACTGCTTGTAACAAATGAATAAAAAAAAACTCTTTTTAAGCGTATAAAAGATTTCACATGTGTAGATAAAGGACTGACCTAGGGGGCGACTTGGGTGAAATACTCGCATTTTGATCGGTAACTTCGCCAGAATTTCCTCCGAAAGAGAAGTTGAAGTCGCCCTGTATTCTGAGTTCACGATGGTGTAAGTTAACCCCAAAGGCAATAAAATGATAATTATCTAATTCAAAAGAAGTTTTAACAGCCACAGTTAATCCCTGTTGTGATTAATAACTACCGACTGTCTTATCTTTAGGGGTTATAAATCTGGCGGGTGATGCAACCACATACTGTGCATTGAAAATTACAACCAATGTTTATTACTTTTAGTGTTGATATTACAATTAGTTGGTAACTTGTAATTATTTAATAACTCTGCCAAATCAATGCTAAAATAATCATAAAACTGTTTGTCAACAGTTATCAAGATCCTCTACATAACGGTTGTAATTGGGTCAAAGGGTTGGACTAATACCTCCAAAATACACAAATACAGAGATTGATATCATTTGTCATTTAGCTAACACAATTACAACACATTTCATCTATAAAATGTATGAATACATCAAATAAATTAAATTTAATAAATTGGATAAGTTTTAAAATTTTTTAGAAGTTTTTTTTTTTTTTTTTTTTTGCTTCTAATCCAATTTAAATTAAGGTTGAATCTGTGTATATCATCATTAGCATTATGCTGTTTTCAAATTATGGTAGTCTCCCTGATTTCTCAAACTTCTCCCTATTTTTCTGTTTAGAGAAGTGAAGTCTCCCTAAAATTTTGCCCTAGGTTGGTCCCTGGTAGATACTCGACAACATGGCGGGTATTGCAACCCCAAGTCCACCACATGTTGTCATGGGGTTTAAGCTAAAGAAATGTCCACATTCACCCCAAGTTAACGCAATATATAGCTTTCCTGAGCACTGGACTGTGGGATGTTTATATGGAGATATTCATAATAGGATCGACGTTCGATGCTTATGGTTTTAAGGACATTATGTCAGGTGCATTACGTTCAACATCGGCGTAACCCTGACATTATCGTCCGTAAAAGAAATGGGTATTAATTATATTGTCTTTTTAATATTGACTGTATCTTTAATTCTTTATTTTACTTTTTTGGTTAAATGTGACAAAATTTCATTTATTAAATTGTGATTAAAATTCAAATGTCTTTTAACTGTAACTTGCAATTGGTTCTGCTATCTAAGTCTAAAAAACAAAATATTACTTGTTAATATAATTGTAAAAAACAGTTTACCTATTTAAAACAGTCAAATATAATGTGAAGTTAAAATTAAAAGTCAAGTAAACAAGAGGCCCATGGGCCACATCGCTCACCTGAACAACAGTTCCTTGTAACATTTTATTTCATAGCATATACTATTTCTATTTTAAACTTTGAACCCCTTTCTGGGGTGCCAGTATTGGTCCCTGGTTTATGGTTGGCTTAAACAATTTAGAATCTACACTATTTGAGGATCCTTGCATAGTAATCTCGCAATCTGTAGCATTGTAGTTCTCGAGAAAAATTTTTAAAAACATTTTCCATATATATTTCTATGTTAAACTTTAAACCTGTTTTTTGGCCCCAGTATTAGTCTGGTGGTCACAGCTTTATTAATTTAGAATTTACATTATTTAAGGATGCTTGCAAAATAATCTCACAAATAGAAGCATTGTAGTTCTCCAGAAGAAGATTTTAAAACATTTTCCCTCTATGTTTCTATGTTAAACTTTGAACCCCTTCTGGGGTCCCAGTATTAGATCAAGGGTCACGGCTTTTAAAATTTAGAATCTGCACTATTTGAGGATGCTTACGTAGCAATCTGACAAATTGAAGCATTGCAGTTCTCGAGACGAAGATTTTTGAACATTTTCCATTTATACTTCTACATTAAACTTTGAACCCGTCTTGGGTTTCCAGTATTATTACAGGGGTCACAGCTTTTAAAAATATTGAACCTAAATTATCCAAGGTTGCATGCATAGTAATCTCACAAACTGTAGCATTGTAGTTCTTGAGAAGAAGATTCTTAAACATTTTTCCTATTTACTTCTTTGTTAAACTTTGAACCCCTCATGGGGCCCCAGTATTAGTTCAGGGGTCACGGCAATTTAGAATCTACAATAGCCACAGATGCTTGCATAGTAATCCCACAAACTGCTGCTCTGTAGTTCTTGAGATGAAGATTTTCAAACATGTTCTCTATATATTTCTATGTTAACTTTGAACCCCACCTGGTGCCCCAATATTAGTCTGGGGGTCACGGCTTCCACAATTTAAAATCTTCACAATTGGAGGATGCTTGAATAATAATCTCACATACTGTAGCACTGTAGTTCTAGAGAAGAAGAATTTTAAACACTTTCCCTATATACTTCTATGTTAAAATTTGAACCCCACCTGGGGCCCCATTTTGGTCCGGGGTTCACGATTTTTACAATTTAGAATCTTTACTATATATACATGTACAAGCTTTTGTGTACATATTGGCATTTCTGGTGCAGTAGTTCTTGAGAAGGAGATTTTTAAACATTTTTCCTACGTATTTCTATGTTAAACTTTGAACCCCGCCTGGGGCCCCAGTTTTGATCCGGGGGTCACGATTTTTACAATTTAAAATCTTCACTATATATTCTTGCTTTTGTGTAAATATTGGCATTTCTGGTGCAGTGGTTCTTGAGAAGAAGATTCTTAAACATATTTCCTACATATTTCTATGTTAAACTTTGATCCCCGCCTGGGGACCCAGTTTTGATCCGGGGGTCACGATTTTTACAATTTAGAATCTTCACTATATACCCTTGCTTTTGTGTAAATACTGGCATTTCTGGTGCAGTGGTTCTTGAGAAGAAGATTCTTAAACATTTTTCCTACATATTTCTATGTTAAATTTTGAGCCCCGCCTGGGGCCCCAATTTTGATCCGGGGGACACGATTTTTACAATTTAGAATCTTTACTATATATACTTGCTTTTGTGTAAATATTGGCATTTCTGGTGCAGTGGTTCTTGAGAAGAAGATTTTTAAAGACACACACCCTATACTCACTATTTCGCAATAATCTCCCCTTTTAAAAGGGTTTAGCCCTTTATTTTAACAATTTAAAATCCCCTTTCCATAAGGATGCTTTGTACCAAGTTTGGTTAAATTTGGCCCAGTGGTTTTAGAGAAGAAGTCAAAAATGTGAAAAGTTTACAGACAGGCAGACGGACAGACGGACGACGGACAACAGGTGATCAGAAAAGCTCAGTTGAATCTTTGGTTCAGGTGAGCTAAAAAAAAAAGTAATTGCCTACCTACCTACCCTAATTTTGAGGGACATGTTTCTGGAAACACACATTTTTTTTTTGGCCTTAATAAACATATCTCTTAAAGGGTTATTTTTGATTTTTGAAGCATTTTCTTTGACAATTCTAAATCGCTCGCAGAATCAGACAATAGAGGTGGTCTAAATGCATTGATCAATGATCCCACAATACGTACATAGTCTCCAATAAACATAATTTGCGTGTTTGAAACTATATTTGCTAGGAATTTCCATCGCTTTAGTCTACCATTTGCAGATTCAACAGCCCATCTAATTTTGGTCACTAACCTAAATGCATTAGCTTCAGATACATAGTGTTGTTTTTGTCCCTTTCCCCAAAAATATGGCGACTCTGATCGCAAACCCACCTAATTAATTATATCAAGAGAATCCCTGAAACCCCTATCTAACACTAGAATGTCATTTTTTTAAAACCATTTTGAAATACAATTTTCCTTTTTGGATAAATGCTTGTTTAAAATAGCAGCATCATTATTTTTCCCATCTGCAAGGTACGGGCCAAGGATCTCAATGATATATCCGTTGGATGCCACAACCATCATAGGTTTGACCAGAGGTCGGCCTTTGTAAACACTGTAAGACTTTCTTTGAAAAGCTTATTTTGAAATTTTTTCTATGTAAATATGTGTACCATTGAGGAGAAGGATTGGGATGTTTGAATCTCCGGGTGCCAGAAGTTCCCGCGCAAATATCGTCGTGTGATATGGTCGAAGCCCATATATTGTGGAACGAACTGAGTCATCATAGCTTCTCTGACATTCTTCACAATTTTAGAAATACAGTCGATTCCAAATAAAGTTTTTAGTATGTTATTTGAGAGACCAGTACGTAGTTTTGTTAATAGAATTCCTACACATGTTTTATTGCACAAAGTGAGAACTGAACATAATTTTTTTCAAACTGTGATTTAGAAATTCCTGTCAAATTATAACAATCTTCATCACTACGAGAATCATTTTCGAAATTAATTCTATTGTTTTCAGATCTCAGCAAAAGCTTTCGAAAGTTTGTGAGTTGTTCTATCAGCTCTGCGGATGACATTGATTTTGTACCGACTATTGCTCTATGAGAATATTTTTGCAGATCAGAATCTTTTAATTCTTTGCCCACAAAATGACAAGGACAAGCTCCTGCTTTCTCATAAAGAATAAAATTATGTTTTAAAAAAACTTGTGTACAGGCCTTGC
>WFKH01010931.1:31927605-31940401 GCA_016163765.1 Magallana hongkongensis
ATAAAGAATAAAATTATGTTTTAAAAAAACTTGTGTACAGGCCTTGCAGAGAATAACTTGCATTCGTTTTTCTTTTTTTCCACATACAGTGCAGTATCTGTGTGACTTTGTGCCCAAATAACGGGTGCTTATGTCTGATGCAGGTGTGGAACTTGCATATAACTTATTATGTAGTATTCCCTTGTGGAAATGTAAAACGCATTTGCTACAAACAACGTCATTTTCTGATACTGTTTTTCCGATTAAAGAGCCAAATGTCTCTCTACATGTATCATTTCTTTTGCCTTTTAATGTCCTTCGATTTCTACAACTGGTACACTTACTGCATACAACGCATCTAAACGATATTGGCATGGTAAACAGTCTCAACTCAAGACAAACCTCCTGCAAGTTAATACAGTGTCCCTATAAGTACCGGTATATAGATTGATAGTATACTTACTTAAAGAAAAACACCAAACGGAATAAGTTTATACTACATTACACCAATTAAAAAAGTGATAAAGATATTATATGCTTATATGCTTATGTAAACGAAGCCAAAATTGCTATGACATGAGCTGACGAAGTAGCGTGGACCACATGTAGCGGAGCAAGTGAGAAGAATGTAGACCACGTGACAAGCGTACAAAAAAAATTAAGCGCATTCATCAGAACAGGTGAGTAAGGTTATGAAAGGTCACGCGAGTTCACGCCAGGTAAACAACAATCGTTTATAATGGGAAAGGCCATTCAGATTTTTGAATGTTTTTACTTACAGGAATCGAGCGCATTGACGTACATTTTTCTCCTTTCACATATAGGTAAATTTAAATAAAATACAGCAACTAGCCAAAGGAGAAAAATGTACCCCCTTGCGCTCATATATTTTAAAAGCTTTATAAAGGTGGGTTGGGCTAAAAATGAATGGGAATTGGAAGTAAACAGTGTACCCCTTCCTAACATTTAGTAATATATCTTAAATCTCGGTAAAAGTGGGATTTCATAAAGGTACATTTGTCAAAGAATACGTATATACAAACACAAGTTCAAAATTTGGATATTTATTTTTTGTCACTCTATCGAGGGGCCGCACGGCACATGATCCTTTATTTCCTATTTGAAAATTCAACCCCCTCCCCCCAATTGTGGTCTCATTCTACCCCTGAGGATCATGATTTGAACAAACTTGAACTACTTTACCTGAGGATGCTTCCACACAAGCTACATCTTGCCTGGCCCATTGGTTTTTGAGAAGAAGATTTTTATAGATTTTTCTCTATATATTCCTACGTAAAAATTTGACCCTCCATTGTGGCCCTAACCTACCCCTGGGGATCATGATTTGAACAAACTTGAATCTACACTACCTGAGGATGCTTCAACACAAGCTACATTTGTCTGGCCAATTGGTTTTTGAGAAGAAGATTTTTAAAGATATTTTTTCTATAAATTTTATAATTTAAACATATTTATTGATAATTCAAAAGGATTGGGCAACAGGCTATGCCTATGTAAACCCTCTCAAAAATTTTTTTTTCCTATATATTCTTATGTAAAAATTTGACCCTCCATTGTGGCCCCACCCTACCCCCGGGGATCATGATTTGAACAAACGTAAATCTACACTACCTGAGGATGATTCCTTACAAGTCCATTGTGGCCCCACCCTACCCCCGGGGATCATGATTTGAACAAACATAAATCTACACTACCTGAGGATGATTCCTTACAAGTCCATTGTGGCCCCACCCTACCCCCGGGGATCATGATTTGAACAAATTTGAATCTACACTACCTGAGGATGATTCTACACAAGTTACAGCTTTCTGCTGATTGGTTTTGAGATAAAAATTTTTAAAGATTTTTCTCTATATATTCTTACGTAAAAATTTGACCCCCCATCGTGGCCCCACTCTAACCCCAGGGGATCCTGATTTGAACAAACTTGAATCTACACTACCTAAGGATGTTACCACACAAGTTACAGCTTTTCTGGCCATACGGTTTTTGAGAAGAAGATTTTTGAAAAATACCAACAAATTTTCAATAATTCTAAATTATCTCCCCTTTTAAAGGGACATGACCCTTTATTTGAACAAACTTAAAAGCCCTTCCCTAAAGGATGCTTTGTGCCAAGTTTGGTTAAAATTGGCCCAGTGGTTCTTGAGAAGAAGATGAAAACGTGAAAAGTTTACAACGACAGCGATGACAGCGACAACAACAACAACAACAGACAATGGACCAATTTTGATCAGAAAAGCTACTTGAGGCTTTGGCTCAGGTGAGTTAAAAATGGACAAAATTTACAGACAGACAGATGTACAAAAAGTCATCAGAAAAGCTCACTTGAGCTTTTACCTCAGGTGAGCTAAAAATCTAAAACAACAATTAAATATGTTAAAGACAAAATTTATAATTGAAAACTTTTCAGACATGTATACTACTAGCTGCAGAACTGTAGCTCCACAGTAAATTCATGTTGACAGACCATGGAGCTACAGTTCCATCCATACAACAAGAGGCCCAGGGGCCACATCACTCACTTAAGCAACAATACCAAACTGATATAACTGATCCAAACAGCTTTAATAAATCAAATATGAAAATATCTGTACAATTAGGCAGATTTTAAAAAAACAATTTGGCACATTTTTTAACGTTGAGCCCCAAATAAAGAATGAAGATTTTCAAAGATTTCCCCCGATATATTTCAACGTAAAAATTTGCCCCCCCCCCCCCCTTGTGGCCCCACCTAATCCCGGGGATATCATGATTTGAACAAACTTGAATCTACACTATTTGGGGATGCTTCCATATAGGATTCAAATTTCCTGGCAAAATGGTTTTTCAGAAGATTTTTAAAAATTTAACCTTGTTCCAAGGTAAAAATTTGACCCCTATTTTAGCCCCACCCCACCCCCGGGGATCATGATTTAAACAAATTTGAATCTACACTTCCTGAGGAAGCTTCCACATTAGATTCAACTTTACCAAATGATATCTGAAAAGAATATTTATAAAAATTTAACATGTTCCTATGTAAAAATTTGACCCCCTCCCATTGTGGCCAACCAAACCCCCCGGGGATCATGATTTGAACAAACTTGAATCTTGACTACCTGAGAATGATTCCACATAGGTTTCAACTTTTCTGGCCATATGGTTTTTAAGAAGATTTTTAAAGATTTTCCCTTACAGATTCCTAAGTAAAATTTTGACCCCAATTGTGGCTCTCCCCTATTCTCCCCCCGGGATCATAATTTGAACAAACTTGAATCTTCACCATCTGAAGATGCTTTAACATGAATTTAAATTTTTCTGGCCAAATGGTTTTCCAGAGAAAGTTTTTTAAAGAATTTCACTATACATATTCCTATGTAAACATTCGACCCCCCCTCCCAAACTGTGGCCCTGCCTAATCCCAGGGATCATGATTTGAACAAACTTGAATCTATACTACCTGAGGAAGCTTCCATATAAGTTTCAACTTTATTGTCCAAACGGTATTTGACAATGTCAATAAATTTTCATTACATTCTAATTACCGTATAATGGGTATTTTCTGTGATTATTTTCTGTGGTATTTTGCTGGTATCAAAAATCCGCAGAAACTAAAATCGCAAAATATTCTTAAATTGTTCACAAAATGCAATAATAACCATATCTACCGGTTGTATTCTCATTTGTGGTCAGTATATTACTTGATAGTCTGTATTCGGTAATTACCCATGATTAACTCGTAATATCATTTCAGTTCAATGTCATTTGGGTGGAATAGTTCCTAAAATTCACACTTATTATATATGACTTATATTCTAGTATATATATCTCAAAGTCAAAAATTTCCTGTGGAGCTAGTATACTACTTTCTGATAAATGTAATAATGTTTCTATCTGTGATGTTCTCCTTTTTAATCCATACCTTCATAATACTTGTAAGCTATTGGTGAATTATCTAGTATAAAAACACTTGACAGATCCTCATTTATCTCCACCAGACTTTTAGTATAGCTACCATATTCAAATCGACAATGCTGAAAAGACAAAAAGAATGCATTAAAAACTAATTTTTCATTCAGGGTAACAAATCAATGAAAAATTTAACCAACACTTCAAACAAATAATCAAAAGGTCCAAAGATCCATATTTTTTCTTGTAATTTAAAGAATAATTAATCAGAATTGTAAATCCGCTCCTACAAGATCTAACAATATCCCGTACAGGGTAATCTGAGAACAACCTTTCCAACAGCCAATGAAATCGCTGCTGTCGAAATCTTGCCTGGTAGTTCAGAGGCGTATTTCAACGATGAACCTAAATTCATGAGGTGCCACGTGTAGTAAACAAAGTCATACTGACGGGCATGTATCGATTTTAAGTTTGTGTTATTGTTGTTTGCATGATTTACAGAAGAATAGCAGATTGGACAGATATTATATACAATTTTGGCAGGAAAAACTTAGCATAAAATAGACAAATGAGCATAAAAGTGTAAGAGATAAAGCTATCAAACTATTTAAAGACTTGTTTATTGAAGCTTGAATCTGATTGGCTGACATATTTATGTTTATTCATACTTGAAAGGTCGCTCTAAGATGAGCTCGTATGGGATGTTGTTAGATCTTGTATCGCGATGCTCTAATTTTCTCAGAAATTAAAACCGTTATTGTTTGCTATCAAAAACTTTATAAATCGCAATAAATCACCGACGCAAGTAAAGAAAGTTATTTTCTTTATATTTTATTTGTTATATCTTTGCAATTGGATATATGATACATTTAATTAAAACAAAAGTTTGATGCTCAAGATGAAATATTTTTGCAGTTTAACACAAAACGGTGGAATTGCAGAATTTTGAACTTGCGTAAAATAAGGAATCTACTGTATTAGTCATGGCTTAGGTCAATATGTCTATTCATAAACATGAACATTACAAAGTTGAATTTTTAGAAAATCTGCTACAGCTGGACAAAATTATGAATAAAGGCCAGTGCATAGGAAATCATGGGGCCATAAGTTTCTTAATCAAAATCCTTTGCATTTTCAAGATTTATGATTCAATCCTTGTTGATGGAAATCCCTAACCTTTTTCATGAATGATACATAGGTAATCAAAGATTATAGAGCTCACCAAGACAAGGCATCACCTTTATTAGACCACAATTATCATATTATATGAAAATTATGGTTAGTAATCTTTATTACAATATTGTATTGCATGGTATAAAAAAAATATTGTATCATATGATATATCATACAATAAAATATTGTACTGTATCATGTTATGACATTGTAACATATAATACATTATTATGCCTCCTGTCAGTTTGTCTCTGTATATTCAATACTCATCTATTTTCGCATAGTATACAAAGGGTTTATATAGCATAAGCATACTATGCCGAAATAGAGCAAGGCAATTATTTTCATTAAAAATCTTACGAGCGCCGACAGCGGGTTCCAAACGCTCAACCCTAAAATCAGTACGTTCAATACAGAGGACCCCGCTTAATATAATACCCGTTTAATATTATAGTTCGGTTAATATAATAGTTTTTCAAAACACAAAACCATTTCCTAATAAATCAATGTATTTTACATCGGTTATTATAATAGCTTAAAAAGTGCACCCCGCTTAATATAATAGAAAGATCACGCCTGTCAATTGAGTTTCACACCTTTTTCACGAGCTAGCCCCTCATGAGCAGCTTGTATAAACACTCCGACTTCCCAAATCACTTTGAAATTTACCGACTGCTGGTCAGACGGGATTAGTCACGCCTCACTGAACATGGCTTGGGTACTTTACCTATGCACCTGTCAAGTGACATCGCTGTATATTGAAGTTCTTTACAGTTTGAATAAGTGAATGCCTCTTACTTTTGTCAAATAATTTATAACAAATGGGATATTTTACATGGCTTAGCATTGTACATGATGTTCCATTTGACGATTTGTAAGGACAAAGTCTTTTTTTTTTTTTATTAAATATGCCTTTATTTTATAGGAAGAATGGGCTAAATAAATCAAAGAAAATAAGAAAGTTCTGCATAGCTTTGTGGTTTATTTCATTTTTATTGAAAGAATTTATTAAAAACGAATTGTCTCATGAATGCCTTATTAGATTTAGTCAAAACCGGAAGTACAGGATGAAAACAAAATGAAAGCCATCGGAAGCATATTGGTGGATCTTGCAATTTTCCCAGCTTGTAATAGTTAACTTTATCCATGGAAATAACTTCTTTGAAGCATTAAAAGTAAAGTTTTAGAAGAAATCATCAATTATTGCGGAAATTACACTGTCTAGAAATAGATGGTAATAATACATGACGTGAATAGCCTCAGTAGGCACATATCATACTTGTACACATTGAATTTAGCTGGGTTCGGTTATTATTATAGTCCGGTTAATATAATAATTTTTCCTGGCAAAATAACTATTATATTAAGCGGGGTCCACTGTAGAACCAATGCGCTTAGTACCGTTACGCCACAGCAGCTGATGATGTAACTGGCGGTTTTTATATATATAAAACGTAGATACATACAATTGACATCAAGCAATTAAAAATAATAATCTTTCCAAAAACGCCTTATTATTGATGGGGATTTTAAAGTTAAAGTTTCAAATAAACTTTTGAACAAATCAATTAAAAATTTTAAAAGGAAATTGTACATGGGAATCATGAAAAACGCTTTTCTAAATGATAAAGAATTTTGTCTGCTAAACAACTTGAGTTTTCTCGATAAGGTCAATAGTGTCTCATTTCTTGGAAAGAACATAAACGTTTGTTGATTTTTTGTGATTGTACAGCAACTTGTTGATTAAATAATAAATAAAATCAATTGATTAATTTGAAAGAGCAAATGCCTGCTTTTCTGATGATTATTTTTATGGACTATAACACTCAAACGCCACAGCTACTTATAGCAAGGCAAATCAGTATACAACAGTCAGCATAATAATAAGAATACAGTAAAACTCGTTTAGTACGAATACGGATATAGCGAATTATCGGATATAGTGAAGTTTTTTGAGTCCCCTGTAAAATTCTTAACAAATCTTTGCAAAATTTTACGGTTATAACGAATTCTGATAGAACGAATTTACGGATATAGCGAACTGATTTTAAGTCCAGTAGAGGTGAATAATAACGAAATTTTTTCACTTTTATAACAAATTTCTTTACAGTTTAAAAAGTTTGCATTACCATTTAACATAATAGTTTGAATGAATTTATTTTCATATAAATTTTTCCATTCACAATCTGATTATTATAGGTATCAAAAGAATGTATTTTCATTTTAAGCCTCAATTAGCAAAAATTATACTCTGGTGAAAGAAAACATGTATATAGTGAATTTGCTATAGTTATTATTACGAATTCATTATACGGATATAACAAATTAAAGATATAACGAAGTAAATCCACTGGTCCCTAGGACTTCGCTATAACCGAGTTTTACTGTTGTGTTGTGTTGTGCATGTACTATGTCTAAATAGTACTCTAATTTGCCGAATATAATACGCTGTTGTGTATAATACACACCCCCCACTTTTGGCCTGAAAACTCGTGAAAAAACGTGTGTATAATACGCACCAAGACTTTTGACCACAATGTCATGGTAATTCAGGGAAAAAAGCAAAATTTTCATCCTCGATGTAACGTTTCTCACTCTTGATTTTTAACAAGGGCACCGCTAAGCGGTGCATCCCCTCACGACATGACTTGTTGTAGGGGGAAATGCATTATTTAGGAAAATACATGTAAATTTATCAGATCAAAATAAATATGACACTTTGAATTCATAATATCTATTTTATCCCAATCCCCAAGCGTTGTGGTGTATAAATTGGGGGGGGAGTTATATTTATGTGGTTGCAGTTTTCCTATTCCTAGCAGAAACTTGACACATATGCTTTAAAGTTTAATAATTTAGATTCATTTAGTGACATTCATTTCTATATAAGCATACATAAACAATCCGTATACATCATGAAACCTAGCTGAAGATCTAGCGATCTGTAGTGTGCTCTGATGGACAATTCTAGTTGCATGTGGTATGTCAACCCATAGTAGTAGATATGCAGCGATTATTAATATGAAACAATTTTCGCATGATAAATGTGTGATATCTGTCAAAGTCTCTTCTGAATTTTGGACTAGTTCTATTGTAAGTAATACGGGAAAATTTGTCCGAAATTTGTCGACTGCTTGTTTCGATGTAAATCGGATGACATTAATCTCTTGCCCGCTTCAAATTTTAACTATGGGCAATCTTCTAACCCTCCAATACTACAAAATGTTTGTTTTTTTACCTTTACTAGATTTAAATCCCAAAAAATGTCAAGTTGTTGATTTGAACTGCATTTGGTAGTGATTTACTTCAAGTCGTACATAAAATTACCGGAAATGTCTATTGTCAAGTCGTACATAAAATTCCTGTTTTTAACTTCCTTGTATGCTATGTGAATATAGATGAGTATTGAATATATAGAGACAAACTGACAGATCTGGCATAACTGGCATAATAATGTATCATATGATTCAATATTATATCATGAATATACAATACTTATTACTGTATGATAGAATATTGTATCGTATGATATAATATATTGTATCATATGATACAATATCATGTGAAACAATTTTATATCATATTTTATATGATACAATACAATATTTATATAATAGTGTTGTGTTGTGCATGTACACATATATGGGTTTATATAGCGTAAGCATACTATGCAGAAATAGAGCATACCAAATGTCTTCAACAATAATCGTACAAGTGCCTACAGCGGGTTCCAAACCTTGACCCTAAAATCATTACGTCTTATAGCTCCAATAGCCGAATGCTCTACCATTACGCCACAGCAGCTGATGATGTAACTGGCGGTTTTTAGCTCAAATGAGCTATTCTGATCACATTTAGTCCGTCGTCCGTCTGTCCGTCCATCTGTCCGTCTGTAAACTTTTTACATTTTGAACTTCTTCTCTAAAACCGCTTGGCCAATTTCAACCAAATTTGGCACAAAGCATCCTTATGGGAAGGCGAATATAAATTGCAGAAGTGAAAGACCGATCTTTATTCAAAGCGGAGAAAACCTCGAAACTGTAGAAAAAGGGGGGTGCATTTTTAAAAATCTTCTTCTCAAGAACTACTGAGTCAAATTCAACATAATTTAGCATAAATAATCCTTATGGAAAGGAAAATATAAATTGCAAAAATTATGGGCTAATTCTGTTTCAAATCTGAGTTATTACGAAAATAATAATAAAGGAAAGGCGTGTTTCAATCAGTTTATAGCTTCGGGTTTGGTATTCCATACTTCTAAAACAAGGTTCTTTGTGTAAAGCAGCCGTGACGTATGATAAACGGGTCGATCTGACATAGATGAATTTGTTTGTTGTGCAACAGTTCGCGTGCGAAGGGAATCTTTGAAACATGCAAAATACATTGGTGCCGATTTTGTGAAGTAAATTGAGGTTAAATATTTCAATGCGTTGACAGTTTTCACATATGACGGTGGTGTTAGATTGTTTTGATTTTCGTTTCATTTTCATTTTTTATGTTTTGTAACCTGGGGAACTATCGCCTGTATTTTGTAATTTTTACGTATCAAATCATACACAGTGTTTTGATGCTCAGGCCTAAAAAAAAAAATTGTGTGTTTAGGGTAACACTGATAAAAAAAATTAGGTTAGGTAGGTAGGGATATTTTTTTAATTTTATCATATTTTTTTCTGCATGAATCCTAAGAATGTTTGTTTGTGTTATATTTAAAAACTGGTTTTTAATAGAAATAATATAAAAATCACAATCGGATAAAAACAGATATCTAAAAATGGTAGGGTTGGGTTGGGTTGGGTTAGGGTTAGGGTTATTCGTTTCGTTTTCATTATTTATGCTTTGTAACCTGGGAACTATCGCCTGTATTTTGTAATTTTTATGCATCAAATCAAACATAGACTTCGGTAAATCAGACAGTTGACTGTTTACCTGCGCAAATTAAGCAAAATCTGATGAATTAACAAAGTACTAAAATACAATTCATTCTATCGGTAATTCGGTATGATCTTTTGCGTAATGGTTGATTAATGCAATGTGTTTTATTGAGATGCTCAGCATTTCCTCGAGTTTATTCAGTTTGAATAGAGATTAATATCGCTGACGGAAATATGTAGGTATATATATGATTAATTTTGAAAAATAAATTGTGCTCTTTATTTGTTATAGTGCATGTTTCTTATGTTTAATTGTTTACAATTTCTATTCACTAACCATGTTTGAGTGTTAAGCTTCAAATTATAAGCAAGATACAGAGCTTTGCTAACAATTCTATGTTTGTACACAGATCTGAGGCCATTCTTTTTTTTTCATTTTTTGTTTTGTTTCCATTTTAAATGCTGAATAGGAAATACCAACTGAAGTTAAAAATCTTAAGCTGAATGTAATAAACTCATGTGAACAAAATATGACTCAAACCTAGCAGAATTGTGAGCTCTGCATCTTGCTTATGATTCTACGATTGACGCTGAAATTTTGGTTGATCATTAGAAATGTCTCGCTTAACGTGAAATACTTGTACAAAAAAATTAAAGGATGATATGCTGTAACTACTCTCTGGGGCCCCCTCTTTATACAATGAATAATATGAAATCTACATCAATTTTGATAGTTTTTCAGACACGAGTAGATAAAAACAACACCGTTAAAACAGTTTCCATAGTTCTGACACATTTCTGTTACAGGGATAAAGGCATTATCGCTATTCCTAAGAAAATATTACAGCGGAAAATTATCCTAGTTTGTAGCCATTTGTTGTTTTTGAATAAAGATGAAAATAATGGATGGGCCTTAGTAAAATAGAGTGATATGCCTGTCAATACACTGATTTTTATAGCTCTTTAACATGTCACGTGACAAAATTTTTCATTCTAGTGTATTCATCAATCAAGTGTGAGTAAGGTAAAGTCACACAAGCTTACGCCAGGTAAACAACAGTCGTTTAATTATAATGGGGAAGACAAATTAAATTTTTGAATGTTTTTAATTTGAGGAATTGAGCGCATTGAGGTACAATTTTCTTCTTCACATCTATAGGATTTTTTAAAATAAAATACAATAACTATTATAATATATTTTAAAAAAAAATACAATAACTAGTAAGTAGTTGTGGAAGAAAATGTATCTATATGCTTTCATATATTTTGATTGCTTTATAAAGCGGGGGGGGGGGGGGGGGGAACGAAAATTTAGGGAATTGGTAGTTAACAGTGTACCCCTACCAAATGTTTAGTTCTATATCTTGCGTAGGATTTTCTTATTCTCGGTAAAAATAGTATTCCATAAAGGTACAATGTCAAAGATAACGTGTATGCAAAAATAAGTGTAAAATTCGAATACTTTACAATATTTATTTTTTGTTATTCTACCGAGGGGCCATATGGCACAATATCTTTTGAACGCCCATTTAAAGTCATTGTTGCTCAGGTGAGCGATGTGGCCCCATGGACCTCTTGTTATATATATAAAACGCAGATACATACAATTAACATCAAGCAATTAAAATTATTAATTTTTTCAAAAATGCCTCATTACTGACAGGAATTTTAAAGTTAAAGTTTCTAATAAACTTTCAAACAATTTTTCAAAAAAATTGTAAATGAGAATCACAAAAACGCTTTTTAAAATTACGCTTGATAAAGAATGTACAAGAAAAAAATTCAATGAGATTTTATCTGCTAAACAACTCAAGTTTTCTTGGTAAGGTCAATTGTGTCTCATTTCTTGAAAAGAACATAAACGTTTGTTGTTTTTTTTATTGTACAGCGACTCGTTCATTAAATAATCAATCAAATCAATTGCTTAATTTGAACGAACAAATGCTTGCTTTTCTGGTGATTAATTTTAGGAACTAGACAACACTCAAATGTCAAAGCTACTTATAGCGAGGCACATCAGCATACAACAGTCAGCATAATAATAACAATAGTGCTGTGTGCACTATGTATCAAACCCTGACTACTTTTTAGGCATAGTACATGCACAACACAACACTATTATATAAATATTGTATTATATGATACAATAGTGTATCATATAATACAATTGTGTATACATGATGTGATAGAATATTGCATTATATATAATATGATTAAATATTGTATTTCATGAAATGATACAATATTGTGTCATGTCAAATGATATGGTATTTTTTCATATTATATAATATAGTATCATACAATTTATGACAATATCATTCTGTACTATAATTTGATAAGATACAATATGATACTGAACATATGATTGAATATAAAAGGAACAGGAATCATGTGATATATCATGCATCAACAATTATATCCAACAAGCAAGTTTAAGAGAGGTAGGACAAGGTTTTCATAGCATCCTTGATAATGGATATCAGCCTCTGTATCTGAGGTTGTCCTTATGTTTCAAATATAAAGTTACATAAACCATGAAAGTTGGTTAGGACAGCATTTTTTTCAATATTCAAACCTGCTTTGAACTACATGTACTAAAACAAGAGGCCCATGGGCCACATCGCTCACCTGAGCAACAATAGACATAATAAAATCAGCTTTATGAAGTCATATACAAAATATCTGAACAATGTCTTATAATAGATCCTGTATAAAAAAAAAATTCCCCTGCATATTCTTATGATTATCATCGAGCCCCTTTGTAACAGGATGGTTTTACAGTCATATCACATATTGAGCATTGCAGTTCTCAAGATGATCAGACTTAAACAACTATTTATATATGGATTATAAACCTATAT
>WFKH01010931.1:31951084-31961680 GCA_016163765.1 Magallana hongkongensis
TTACAAATCGTTAAAACTCATCCGGAATTACATTAACAAACAGAGTTGTTTTGGACATTAATTTGAGTGTCACATGATTGCGATTGCTGTCTAAAAATTGTTACAGTGGGATTGATGCACTGAGAAAAGAACTGGAATTTAAAGTTAATCGATGTCTGTAGTATGATTTATGCATTCATAGAGAGCACATCTTAATAAATATACAAATAAAATTAGTTCTTGAAGACATCGGGTTCCACTGAGATGATGCTTGCTCTTGATATATGCCATGATGCAGTATTTACATTCCTCTGCTCTTGCGTGGCTATGAAGCATTGTTTATTGATAGGGCTTAATTTTGAGTTGTCATTTAATTCAGGCATTGCTATATTAGTTGTAGTGTATACTTTCAAGCGATATTTGAGCACCTTTCAACTCAATCTACTAATAAAGCATGTTTAGTTACATCAACTTCCAAAAAACATGAAAATGTCATGCAGGTTTTGATTAAATGAGTTGAGAGACAACAAGAGGCCCATTGGGCCACATCGCTCACCTGAGCAACAATGACTTTATATGGGCATTCAAAGGATATTGTGCCATATGGCCCCTCGGTAGAATAACAAAAAATAAATACCGTAAAGGCCACATAAATTTAATATTTAGATTCTCATCCTGATTTGCAAAAAATATGGGGCGGGTGGGTGGATTTTATTTTATTATTTTTTTAAAAACATCTTTTTCACCATTCATGTTCTAGAAATAGCAATTGCTCTATCTTTTTAAAATTGTTAATGCTAATATGAGTACAAATTCCAATATGTAATCTTTTAATTCCATTTAATTTCAACTTAACTGTAAATGCATGAAGACATTAGTATCCTTATAACAAGCATGACTGGAATCAAACGATGATCCGCATGTTAAGCAGCCGTTAAAATGTTCTGAATTTTTTGTATACCAACCCAATTTTTTTTCCCCGAAATTTTTTTGCACAATTTTTTTTAAAATAAAATAAAATACATCGGGGCGGGCCACTTTCAGAGGGGCGGGCGGGGATGAGAATCTATAGATTAATTTTAAGTAGCCTAAGTATCCGAATTTTACACTTATTTTTGCATAAACATAATCTTTGACATTGTACCTTTATCCGAAAATAAGAAGAATCTACTGAGAAGCCCTTCGGGCTTCACAGGATTTGATCATGTGACCAACCAACTTCATATCCCAGTGAACTTCTTAAATTGCTGTTTATTTCTTAAAGGAAGTGAACATGAAAAAATTATCAAGGGCTCAAATTTGTCTGTTTGATGTGTATAATGATATCTGAAAACCATTTAGACAGAGCTTTCCTCAGTAAGAAGATATACCACTTAGAATTACTAATTCTTGCAATCCATGAGCGCTGCCATATTGTTAAAATCATTACCTCCCTGCTGGGTTATCTCTAAGCATCTAAGAGAGGGCAGCACTGATGCTGACGTCAGCGAGACACATTGCATTTTTACACACGTTTAGTAACAGAGATAAAATGCCATCATCAAATTGTGAGTTGAAACTTAAAATGGATGTAAAGAGTTGTCATTTTGAAACAGGGTTTATGGAGGAAGATTTTGGATCTCGGAATCAGGAACATATATGTCTCTGTCAGAATGATGCATTCCCACCAGCAGTCACTGGTTAATGTGACATTTAAAGAATGGAATGTCCCTGGATCAGTGTTATTGTGACCTATTTTTTCTTGCACTCGGAAATTTCTTAATGTGTTGTTATGAGTTTAAATATTATGTGTGCTACATAAATGAGCACACAAGGTGCATTGCTCAGCATCCTGATTTTTAAAAAGTGTCTTAATTAGTTCTGCTATTCTTCTGACAGCATAAACCAACTGGCATACGTATCATCAATATCTTATCTAAGATAAAAGCAAATCTGAAAGATTTCTAGAGCATTTATATAAAAAGTAACGGTAAGAAACCCCACAAAGAAAATGAAATTACATTTTAAATTTATTTGAAATCTAAAAACAGCATTTTATTTATGTAAACACTGACTGCCACATCTCCGTACAAACATCTGGAATGCGATGGTCTCATATTTCACAAATTATCTATTCATTTTTTGCACAAATCATATATAGTTACCTAAGGTTCATTTATAGAAATGTACTAAATCCTTGTCCTCTCATGACAGTACAAAATTTTGCTTCACATCCACGCATAATTTTTTTTTTGTAACTTTCATCAACTCTGTATAAACACTGGCCCAGTTCTAACATTGACCCAGTCACTAGCAGCAATGTGGCTTATCTACGTCAGAGAACAGATGCATGCTGGGGAAAAATGGATTACCTCCATAAACCTTTCACCGAGAGTGTTAAATTGATAAAATCTCATGATAGAATTAAACAAAAAGGTTACAGATCTCATTTTTAAGTTTCAAAAGGCTTTTAAAATTTCTTAAGCAACAATGAATTTTTCCATGTTCACTTCCTTTAAATGAAAAATGTTGTCATGTGATATGTTAAAGAACTATTACCGGTATAATCAATGTATTGACAGGCATATCACTCATTTTACTAAGGCCCACCCATTATTTTCATCTTTATTAAAAAACAACAAATGCCTACAAACTAGGATGATTTTCCGCTGTAATATTTTCTTAGGAATAGTGATAATGCCTGTATCACCGTAACAGAAATGTGTCAGAACTATGGAAACTGTTTTGATGGTGTCGTTTTTATTAACTCGTGTCTGAAAAACAGCTTAAGATTTTTAACTTGGTATTTCCTATTCAGCATTATTTTGTGTACAAACATAGAGTTGTGAGAAAACTCTGTATCTTGCTTATAATTTGAAGCTTGACCCTCAAATATGGTTATAGTAAATAGAAAATTGTAAACAATTAAAGCAGAAGAAACATGCACTAAAACAAATAAAGAGCACAATTTATTTTTCAAAATGAATCATATATACCTACAAATTTCCGTCAGCGATATCAAACTCTATTTTAAGCTGACATGAATTCATAAAAGCATTTGGTCGCCATATTAGTTTCGATCGCTACTCTACTACCAATAGGGTACATATACCGGCTGAGAAAGTTACAGTCGGTGGCTTTCCGATCAAGGCATTCAGGTTGCATGGACTTCTAAATGCATGAACTACAAATTGTAGTAAAATGTTTGTAATAAAGAATAAAGGAAACTACAACCATAAAAACACAAAATATATTTATTCTTTGAAAGAATTTCTAAGGTATCCATATTATTTTGCACAGATAGTGCTGCCTTACTTCGTTTGCACATCGAACACGTGTGTCGTTCATACAGAGTGCAAAACGTCTGCATCATTTTTGAAAATCACGGCAGCACTACATCCAACACAATAGATAAATGATAGTAAATCCAAGATAGTGACAACGTAACATCCTTTCCATCGGTTTCTACAAAAACGCTCGGTTTCTAAAATCCATGCGATAATTGACATTGCTCGATCTGCCACAGTATAAGGTTTGCGCATGTGCGATGTTATAACATACACAGGAAAACGGTCTACAATTATCGAGGATTTTTGAAATATGTGTGCCTGGATTTCAGTCTGTCTTGATTTGTCGTTCATCGGATATTCCTTGCCTATGGCTGTGCAGTGGTTGTCATATTATTTTTTCTTCAAAAAGCATTTCTAAAAGTCTTTTCATCCATTGTAACGTGTTAGGGTGAATGAAATACCTGAATGCGATGAAGCATGGATAGTGCTCTTGGCCTTATATAGGGGGTGTGTAGCAATGAGCAGAACAATAGAAATTGACAACTTATATGGCGGTAGTCGGAGATAAAAGGGAAATAATGCATATTTATGAATTCATGTCAGCTTTAAGCTGAATAGACTCGAGAAAATGCTGAGGCCTTAAAAAAAAGTTTTGTGTTTAGGGTAACCCGACCTAACCTACAAAAATGCCCCGATCCTACCATTTTTAGATATCTGTTTTTATCCGATTGTGATTTTTACATTATTTCTATTAAAAACCAGTTTTTAAATATAACACAAACAAACATTCTTAGGATTCATGCAGAAAAAAATATGATAAAATAAAAAAAAAATCCCTACCTACCTAACCTAATTTTTTTATCAGTGTTACCCTAAACACACAATTTTTTTTTTTAGGCCTGAGCATCAAAACACATTGCATTAATTAACAATTACGCAAAAGATCATACCAAATTTCCAATAGAATGAATTGTATTTTAGTATGTTGTTAATACATCAGATTTTGCTTATTTTGCGCAGGTAAACAGTCAGCTGTCTGATTTACCGAAGTCTATGTTTGATTTGATAAGTAAAAATTACAAAATACAGGCGATAGTTCCCCAGGTTACAAAGCATAAGTAATGAAAATGAAACTATAATCAAAACAAGCTAACACCACCGTCAAAAGTGAAAACTGTCAACACATTGAAATATTTAACCTCAATTTACCTCACAAAATCGGCACTAATGTATCTTGCATGTTTCAAAGATTCCCTTCAAAGGCGAACTGTTACACAACAAACAAATTCATCTTTGTCGGACTGACCTGCTTATCATACGTCCAACATGGCTGCCTTAAACAAAGAACCTCGTTTTTGACATATGGAATACCGAACCCAAAGTTATAAACTGATTGAACAAACCTAATATTCCTTTATCATAATTTTTGTAATAACTCAAATTTGAAACAAAATTAGTCCTTAATTTTTGCAATTTATATTTTCTTTTCCATAAGGATGATTTATGCTAAATTACGTTGAATTTGACTCAATAGTTCTTGAAAAGAAGATTTTTAAAAATGCACCCCCCTTTATTACAGTTTCGAGGTTTTCTCCGCTTTGAATACAAACTGGTCTTTCATTTCTGCAATTTATATTCGCCTTCCAATAAGGATGCTTTGTGCCAAATTTGGTTGAAATTGGCCAAGCGGTTTTAGAGAAGAAGTTCAAAATGTAAAAAGTTTTTTTGGTTTTTTTTATTTACATTTTTCAAATTCAAACATACACAATTTCTATTAAACTGACCTCAACTTTTTAAAAAAAATATTTTAATCACTCTTTTTCCATACCACTTTCATTCATACACTCATTCAAAAATCAAAAGTAAATGAACCTGAGGTTGTATATTAAATGGGTAGAGAAAAAAAAAAATGAAATACAGCAAAACTCGAATATAACAAACACGGATATAGCTAATTTATGGCTATAGCGAATTATTATTCATGTCCCGGCAAATTTCTAATATAAACCTATAGAAAATTGATGTTTATAACGAACACAGCTATAACGAATTTACCGCTATAACGAAGTAATTTTAAGACCCCCGCTGGCAAAATTTTAACGTATTTTATCATTTTTATAACGAATTTTTTCCATTTCTGATTTCATTGAAGATACATGCAATTTTAAGACGCATATATAAAATACTCAAATTCAAATAGTACATAGAATTTTTTTAAAACTTGAAATGAAATGGTTATATTGACATTTTATGTAAATGACGGTAATACTAATTTTATAACTTATGATAGTGTGGAAAACTGTTAGCCGATTATTTCATAACGAATTCGCTATAATATTTTTTACGAATTCGTTATAACCGTATAGCAAATTACGGCTATAACGAAGTTTTTTCTATGGCCCCTTGAAATTCGTTATAAACGAGGTTTGCTGTAATAATATTCATAGCAAATTCCACTTCTGTATAATATATAATTATAAACAAAAGAAATCTTCCCACTGTGACCAGCATCTTTCAAATTTCCTAAGTTGAAATTTTTGAACAGATGCATATTTCTCTATCTTGTATTTAAAACTCAAATAATGTAATAAATCAACATACAGTATTGGGTCAAAAGTATTCGTAAAAAATGGCGGCCGTCATTTTCACTACCGCGCTTCGCTCCCCATTTCAGCGTCGTTATTGACGCACAAACTAGAGTTATCCCTCTTACTTGGTACAAATATACACAAGCACATGACAGATCACATGGCTGTGTTATGACGTATTTTGTCGTCTGCAAATGTTTTGTTTCCGCTATCAAAACAAATGGGTAGAAAAGGATCTGAACTGTGTGCATACGAAAAAGAAAGTATTTTATCATTGTCTAAAGCTAATATAAAGTTAAAAGAAATATCAGAAATAACAGGAAGACCAATATCTACAATATGCAGTTTTTTAAAGCGACAGGAAAGACATGGAATTACAGAAAACAAGAATCGAAGTGGCAGGCCGCGTAAGTGTAGTGTCCAAGGGGAAAGGCAACTTATTCGACTAGTGAAAAATAATCGTCGAAGGACTTTGACTGAATTAACGAATGTTTCCAATGAGAATGGAGCTAGTAGACTGTCGGAAAGTATGGTAAAAAGAATTTTGAGAAAAGGGGGATATCGGAGAAGGCTTGTAAAGAAAAAACTCCGGATTCGTGAAGTGAACAAGAAAAAGCGAGTTAATTGGTGTAAACAATACAGACACAAAACTGTCGATGATTTTTGGAATAATATAATATTCAGTGATGAATGTAAGGTGATGATTGATGGAGAACAACGCGTGTATGTATGGCGAAAGGATGGTGAAGAGTGGGACCCCCCTTGTGTTGCACCCCCTCCTGGACGGCGCCTTGATTTGATGGTGTGGGGATGTATATCAGCTCACGGTGTAGGTACTTTATGTATTGTCGACGGTAACATAAATGCCGAAAAATATATTGAAATCATTGATAGCAACTTATGGCCTGTTGTAGCCATGCATTTCCCTAACAATCAGTATATATTTCAAGACGACAATGCGCCTGTGCATAGAGCAAGAGTAGTGAAAGATTTCATGACTAGAGAGGGAATAACAACACTTGAATGGCCAGCCCAAAGTCCTGACTTAAATATTATTGAAAATTGCTGGAAAAAAATGAAACACGAAATTAATAGAAATGTTCATAATCTGAGGACCAACGATGACCTGGCAGCTGCCGTTCGACAGGCCTGGAAAAACATCCCGCTTCAATTTATTCACAGGCTTTACCAGTCGATTCCAAGAAGAATTCAAGCAGTAATCAAGTCTAAAGGCTGTCTTACGAAATATTAAGGTTGGTGCAAATTTAATTAAGTTAAATAGTTGATGAAACTAAGGTGACCTAGATTTGTTTACATCGCCGCCATTTTGTTTTTTTACGAATACTTATGACCCGAGACTGTAGTTTGGAATCTTATTCTGCTTCAGACATATAAATATGAATTGTTTTGTATATAAAATTATGAAGTTCACAGGTTTATTGTCTACATTTAGAGAATTTTCTCCAAATAGTATATTGATAACATTGAATCCAACCCTCTTTTTTTTTCTATAAATAGACATACTAAGATTATTCCACAAGGGTAAAACATTAGTACAACTAAAAAATACATGTTGTATTGTTTCTATTTCTTCTATAAATAGACATACTAAGATTATTCCACAAGGGTAAAACATTAGTACAACTAAAAAATACATGTTGTATTGTTTCTATTTCTTCTTTACAAAAAGTACAACAATCATTTGCAATGATCTCAATTTTGTAAAATGTAAAAAGTTTACAGACAGACGGACGGACAGACGGACAACGGACAAAATGTGATCAGAAAAGCTAACTTGAGCTTTCAGCTCAGGTGAGCTAAAAACCAATCAGAGACCTTGTTCTATTAGGAATCACATACACTATTTCTTTAACCGAATTTAATCAAAAATAATCCAGAATTAATCAAGGATGGAATGAAAGGCCTTGAATCACTATCGCAATTTATCGTTTTACCCCTAATAGATATAGTGAAGTTTTTTAATTTTTTTGGTTTGAATTACATTAGCACAATTTTAACCCTGCTTAATAATACATGTAGGTCCCTTTAGATTGGGAAAATTACCAACGTTTGGTTAATTTGGAATTACTTGATAAGACATTTATAATGTAAAAAAGATGTTTTTCTTTTTCTCACATTACTGCAAAACTACCGGTATATCTTTCTGTGCTTTAAAATCATTTTGCTTTAGCTAAAATGACACTGAAATCCAGATCAAGTGTGAAGTTAAGCGAGTATCAAAAGAAACCTATATGTATGTAAATTGGGAAAAAATTTCGTATTTTGCAAAGGATAGGGTTTCTTTATTGGACCCAAAGCTGGAAGATTGACAGCCCTGTACACTCATAAGCACTTAAAATCAAAGGCCGGAACGGCCACAAAGGCGTCGAGCTGACATTTTCTTTTATATAGATATGGTCAATAATTTGAATTTCTGTACTAATAGTCGTATATGAAATAATATTAGAATAAAAAAGTAAATTAATTATGTTTTGTGCTGCTTTAAAAACAAAAATCAGTATATTTCCTTATAAAATAGGTAGTGATGCGTTTATAATACAATAACTCATCATGGTTACAAAAATCGAAGAAATTTCAAAGTTCAAAAATAAATTATTTTCTTTCTGCAAAAACAGTCTTTGAACAATGTTCACAGGTTCATAATTTGAATACATTAACAGTGTGTCCCTAATTATAATAATAAAACATACTTTTATTTATTTCAATTCCTGTTTGAAACAAGATTACCTATGGTGTGGTTGTTTACAAACAAATCCACACCACGTGCTATCTAAAATGCTCGACCAAACCAACTGCATTATCGTGTTTATTTACTGCAACAACATCACTAGATACGTTTATCGCTTACATTTATTTTGGAGACCGTGCCCGATAACAAATAAATTTACATATCAATTTTTTTTCCATCGGGCACGGTCTCCAATTAAAATGTAAGCGATGAACTAAAATAATATTTAGTGAATTTTTACACCTTATTGTATTCATCCGCCATTTCTTGATTAAGCAAATTTATACTTATGCAATGAGTTGTCAATAACCAGGGAGGCAAAGTTGGGTTTTTTGTACACAATTTAGTTGAATAAATGGAATAAAAATCTTGTTATACTTTTAATACTTTAGGGAACTTATTTCTTATGCGCATTAAAAAGGCGGTGCAGAATGTGAATTTGGACAATCCAGACGATCGCTAGAAGGCTGCCGAGCATTAGCTCGACGCCTTAAAAATTCAAACTGCCATGACTTGGTCCCAAATTTAAGGTGCATTAGGCAATATAAAATTAATTTTTAGATTCTCATCCCTGCCCGCCCCTCTGAAAATGGCCCACCCCGAATCATTTTATTTTAGTTTGAAAAAAAAAATTGTGTGGGAAAAAAAATTTCGGGAAAAAAATCGGGCTCGGTATACAAATTCAAAACATTTTAATGGCATGGCTGCCTAAACATGTGGATTACTGTTTGATTCCAGTCATGTTTGTTGTCATAAGGATAAAAATGTCTTCATGCATTAACAGTTAAGTCGAAATAAAATTAATTTGTGGATTACTGTTTGATTCCAGTCATGTTTGTTGTCATAAGGATAAAAATGTCTTCATGCATTAACAGTTAAGTCAAAATAAAATGGAATTAAAAGATTACAAGTGGGTTTGTGTACTCACATTAGCATTAACAAATTAAAAGAATAGAGCAGTTGTTATTTCTAGAACATGGACGGTGAAAAAGGTGTTTTTAAAACAATGAAAAATAATAAATAAAATCCACCCACCCGCTCCATATTTTTGGCAAATCAGAATGAGAATCTAAATATTAATTTTAGGGCATATAAAATGTAATCTTTTAATTCCATTTTATTTCGACATGACTGGTAATGCATGAAGACATTTGTATCCTCATACATTATATGATATTGTATCAAATGATACAATATAATTTGATACAACATTGTATCATATAATATGATACAATATCATGTGATATAGTAATATAGTATATAATACAATATCATATTATACAATATCATATCATATCTTACAATATCATACAATACAACTTCATGTGATATAATAATGTATTATATAAACCAATATCATTTTATACAATATTGTATCATATGATACGATAATATATATTATACAATATCGTATCATATGATACAATATTGTATATTGCAATATCATTTGAAACAATATCATGTGATAAATAATACATAATACAATATCATATTATACAATATTGTATCATAATATATAATACTATCCATAACAATATCATATCATAATGTACAAAAACTTGATACAATATATCGTATCATAAAACTTTATACAATATATGATATAATATTGTATCAAATAAAACAATAGTGTATCATATCATACAATACTATATCATAGGAATCATGCTATATCATTTAACAACAAATACATCTATCAAGCAGGTTTGAGTGAGATAGATTTTTTAGCATCCTTTATAATGGAGATCAGGATCTGCATCTGAAGCTACCTCTGCGATTCATTTATATTATAGTTAAATCAACTATGCAAGTTTGAAAAAGTACTATTATCTATTAAACATGTGACCTGTTCCAAAAAACTTAACTCATCCAGCATCCGAAACCTATGGCTCAGATTCAGCATTCAAGCCTGTCAGGTGCATCAGTATCATAAGACGCACTATCCATGCAAGTTTGGTGAAGTTAGGACCAGTAATAACTAAGATATAATCATCAGAGGGCACCTGCTCCA
>WFKH01010931.1:31987135-32000205 GCA_016163765.1 Magallana hongkongensis
TTAGGATGTAATATTTCAGCACGAACAACAGGCCCAGTATATAAAAGAAATTGCCTGAATTCTGTTGCTTTCCACCTGTCAATTTCTTTCAGTGACCTCGGTTTTCTAGCAAACTCACTTGGTATATGACTTTTTAAGTTTAGCAAATGCTGGGAAATGTCATCAATAACCCGTGAACCAAGTCTACATTGGAGAGGACCTTTAATCCACAATAGAAGGAAACGCTTCATGACTCCTAAGCAAACCAAGTGCATGTACTACTCATAACGGTATAAACTTTCAGAAAATTACAAATTTCTCCATGAAATCAATCTAATTATTTCATTAAAATTAATAATTATTTATAACCCATAACTATACATGTATATATCGCAACGTGTTTCGGGGTTCCGCCTTCTATACTACTACGCATGCGTATTTACTGTAAACAAAACACATGCAGGGTTCGCGAAGATTCTCCTGGACAGGTTTGTTGATAGAAATATGTCTTTTCTACTTCTCCCAGGTAATAATTGTTCAAAGTTTTTAAAATAACCTGAATTATTATTTTGTAAGCATGTATTTTGCGTTTTTATCACAGGAGTTGCTACAAACTAAATTCATTTTGTAAGTGAGGACCCTTGAGGGGTTATTTGACATATTTATGTCTGTTCATTTTAAAATGAACTGAAATTGGTAAACCATTTATAAATTATCGGGAAAGGAATGATGTGTTCCGTTTAGAGAGTCCCTTTTTCCTCGTATTCCATGATGACCGTAGTCGGGCGAAGATCTTGTAGTTTTCAGCAACTATCAATTACTGTCAATCAAAATCCACGTGGTACAAATAAACGATATAAGATTAATCCGGTTTGTACGACCCTTAAATTTCCAGAAGCTCATAATTCTTTCGGGTGAACAATATCAGTAATCCGTTTGTCGACCCTGAATTGATAAACACTACCTAAAACCGATCCCGACCCGAAATAATTACAAATAGTTAATGGTTACAATTTCATTTCAGTATTTTTTCATAATTATCAAAAAATCAAAGTATGATGCTTATCTGTACAATTGAACTACAAATAACTTCCTATCTTGGAAACCTCCTGTGTGCAATATTATGGGAAAAGTACTAAGTTCAAAAGCTGGCAAGTTTTTATCGTGAAAACTGTAGAAGTATTTATTCGGACAAATGGGGTACTCTATCTATGCAATATTATGCAAAAAGATAACAAAGTTCAACAGCTGGTATCTTTTGCATAAATTATCAAAAATCAAAATCCAAGTAATATGCACATCTCTAATATATGTACAAACGATCTGCAAAACACACAACTTCCTATTTTGAAAACTGTAGGGGGAGTTATCCGGACAAATAGGGGTACCCTTTTGGCAGCCGCCCGTTTGCTCGCCATTTTTACCATTGCAATAACCGGATTTTTTCTACGGAAAACTCCGAGGCTGGTTAAAATCTTTTAAAATCTTCTCCAAAAGCAATTGGCCAGAATTTTATTTTAGCTTGTGTGGAAGTATCCTCAGGTAGCGTATGTTTATTAAGTTTGTTCAAATCATTATCCCCGTGAGTAATTTGGGGTCATAATAGAGGGGATGTGTGGATTTTAACATAGAATTAAACAGAGAGAAATCATTTCTCAGAAACTGAAACAGGAAAGGTGCTCGGTGTTAACATTAGAATATGTGGAGACAAAGGACAATATTTGATAAGAGTCAAATTTGGCCCCCATGATTCAACATATTTGCAATGTTTCATGTATATCAAATTGTTTTGATATAGACAGAAGAAGAGTTAGTATAAGATATATTTTTTATCTATTTATCTCATTTTATTTCACTCACTGACAGTATATGACGTCAGAAGTGATGCTATTTTTAGAATTCAATCAAAATCAATCAAATATAGGCATTTATCCGATCTTTTTTCGATTGGGAAATTATAGAGCGCAGCTTTCAACAAGCAAAATCTGTCTGTCAGATATAAGTCTAAATTAAGACATTTCGCCAATAAACTACGAAACGCATGCACCATAACTGCTTATACATGTGGTATTTCAACATGAGTGATATGATGTCCGTAAACTTTAATTGAATTTTACCTGATAAATAATTATTGAGAAATAAAAAAACCTACTTTCATTTTCGATAAACCAGCCCGAAATAGCAAAAATGAGAGTAAGGTGATGAACACGCTTTGGCGGATCCAAGACAGTCGGAGTTCGCATCAAAATGTAATAATTTTGAATGATAACGTAAAGAGTGAATGTATTCACGAAAACTTATTTAGGGTATACATAGAAATTAAGATTTGACAAGTATTGAATAAATAAAATGAGTCAATTCGTTTCTTGAGTGCGCGATTTTAGTTTTGATGGATAGACGCTTGCGAAGCACGACCTCTGGTGAGAAAATTGGATAGAACTTTCCAGAACGGGGTAACCAAGGACGCGGGTTGACAGGACGAGTTCGTCATTCATCGCAGGATACCTTGGATCGCAATCAATGGTTAATTAAAAAAACTTAATAAACAAAATGGATGAATTTGATACGATTTTAGTTTTGATGTTTTGACTTTCTAGAACGCGTGCTGAGAGGAACGGGGTTAGACTAATTAACGACATGGCGGAAACCGAAGGGCGAGTTAAATAACCATTGGGCAGATGCAAATAAGTATGTATACACTAGCGTTTTTTGGTTTTTTTTTTCATTTTATACATTTTTTAACACGACAGATTTGTAGTAAACCTTATACATTAACTTGTAAACAATGAACGTATTGTGCTCTACGTCTATATTAATAAATGATGTATGCATAAAACGGGGAAGTTGAATGGGGGGAGGGGAAGCAAATTTTTCTTCTTCAAAACAGTCTTTTATCTGAAATTCTTTTTGGAACAGTGACAAAAATTATAGTGAAATTTGACCTAAAGAACAAAAGTTAGAGATACGACGCACTACATACCGACTAACTGGTTTGAAATTCAGTAAAAAAAAGTTTGTTATTTTTTCCAGTCAGCTGCAACAATAGGAATTAAGGCCACGTTTACGTATAAATCATTCATTTGAGTTTTTTCATCCCTGCCCGCTCCTCTAAATATTCCAGCCATGCTGTTGTTTTACATGTATTTCAATTTTAAAAATGTGTAAATAAAGCAATTAAGAAACAATTGGACGCAGTATATAAAAAAATGAACAAAAATATGGTTCTACATTTTAAGTATATTGTATCATTTTAATGTGTAAAGTGTTAATTCCCGCGCTTGCGCGGGATATCATCTAGTTCTTTCTAAATAAATCCAAATTTGTCTTTTAATGAAATTTAAAATGTATATAATGAAATCACAAAACTTTTTAAAGATTGTCAATTTAAAATGGTGATTTAAAATAGTCTGTGTTCACCAATGAAATGGTAAATATTGCATACAAAAATGTAAGATTACCATAGAAACTTACTTAAAGAAATTTACTGTAAGCAGAGACAAATTATCAAGTTATCTAAATTGTATATCTTACTTTTGTAAGACCAAAATTTAAAAATATGAAAAAAATATATATATAAAGTGAATGCAGCTACACACAGCAAATATTATGACGGGACTTCCAATGTTAGCATCCAAGCAATCATTGTATTTTGAAACCGGATAGGTATCTTTGGCAAACAGATGTGAAATTGTTAAACTATCATAATGTATAAAATACACTTCAATCTTGTACCATAATATCTCAGTGATATTGCAAACATTTTTAGAAAAGATAACTGCCACTGCAGTTATATACTTCTTGGAAGACAATACGAAATATGTAAAAAAAAAAATAAATCATTTATATCTGATGATAATGTAAGCAAATGGATACCAACAATGCAGCACCCATTTATCAATTTCAAAAAAGCATTTCTAATTAAGACAGTACTACAAAAGTTCCAAAAAGAGTTCTTTAGGCAATAAACAAATATATTTACTATAAAATAGGCACAGTTGGTTATTGAATGATAATTTACACAGTCTTGACGGGAAAAGCCTAGCGATGATTTGCATGCTACGACATCCTAGGATCATTCAGCGAACGTTTAGAATTATTTTTTTTTTCGTTCAACGAGATATGAATTTACAAACTGAATCGCAGTCTTATTTATAACAGGCGAAGACTTTCAGTAAGATTTATTTCAACAATAGAGATGCTTGATTCGATGTTTCTTGATGCGGTTATGTAGGTAACGAGCTTTGCAGAAAAAACAGATAACCTACATCTTGAGGGTCGATGCGTTAATTTTGTTGATTTCAATCTTTACTTAAAGCTCATACTGTAAAGTGAATTTATGTTACATGTCTGTCATTAATTGATTAATTTTATTACTCGTATATCGTTATAAACATTTGTTAAAAAATAATTCTTGTCAAATGTCTGGAATTAAAAGATTAATTCATATTTGTATTACACACCAATAGTGTCGAACACATTGTCTTTAATTAAAACAACATTTCTTATTGTTATGAATACATATATAAGATAGAGTAGTCAGCTTTTGTTACCAAGTTGTAAAATGATAGTCTAATATTACATGCATATATAAAGTTCAACTGCGTGTTTAATTGATTATAGCATAAAGAAAAATGATACTGGTTATATAAGTTTCAAAAGCCAAACACATCTAAATCGATTTTTGGGGGTCTATTTTCATATGGCATTTGAGAAAGATATAAATGCTGTTCAAAACAACGAAAGTACTGGGGGGAAATAGAATCAAAATTTTTATATAATTTCATTATGGAATACCGCATATCTACTGTTTTTGCAATGTTTTTAAGTGTATGTGGACTTAATATTTCGAATTATATGTTTAGAATTCCTGCCTTCCTTTGGTTGTTTTATCAACCAGTGTCATATCAACATTAAATCTCAGCAGTCCTTTACAATGTGCATCACATTGCACAAGGAATGTTGAGTGTAGGTCCACCATGTTCAACACTGACAAGCGTTGTTGTCAACTTATGTTCGTTTACATGGATGCACTGTCAGACACACGCCCACATATTTCCCATGGATGGCTGCATTATGAGGAAAAATCGGTAGGTAAAACTTTGAATTGCATCATTTCCTTACTAGAGAAAGTAAACTAAAGGCTTTAAACATTTTCAATGGATGTGACAAAACAAAACGTTTACTTATATGTTTAGTTTACTTAGTGTAGTTTAGGTATACATTTAGTACTTTTTCGTCTCTCTTTTTATCGCATTTTATGATATTTAAACCATAGTTTTATTTGTCTAATCATTATCATTCTGATTCTCGATTTGTCGAATTTATTTACCTTATAACTGAAAAAAAAAGTTGAAAAGCAAGAAAACTTCAATAAAGGAGAATAGATTGGATATAATTTAAAGTGTCCTATGCAGAACAAATCTTTTGAAAACAATCTAATTAAAATAATACTTTTAAAATCACTCCTCTACGATACAATAGCGTAATGTACATGTATACTGTAGATTCCTAATTATACGCGAGGAATTAATATTCGCGTAAAATCGCGAGAAGCACATCTCGCGAAATTTAAAATCTCGTTTTTATTTTTTCGGACAGATATTAACTAAATAAAACTATGATAAAAATTCGGCGTTCGCGATTTTATATTCTCGCGATTTGATGCAAAACTGATGAATCGCGGAATTAAGTACTCGCGTAAAATAAGGAATCTACAGTATGAGCGGTTTTACAAATTTTAATTAGGTTGTTTTAAAAAAAATGCGATTCCCATAAATATGACAATAAGATTTTTAACAAAAGACCGTAAAAATCTTAAGGTTACATTTGCCCACACCTCTTTATTAACATACATGTACCTGGTTCAGCTGCAGTGACTGATTGCATAGAAAAGTTGATTTAAAGACGACAACTCCCAAAAATGGCATATATTTATTTATTTAATTTATTTCACGGATAACTCAGAATCAATTGGTATAGTGTAGTAGTGGTCTTAGCTTTCTAGTCTCTCATATCTGCACCGGTTATCCCAACCACTGTGTATTTCATGTCTGCACCGGTTATCCCGACCACTGTGTATATCATGTCTGCAACGGTTATCTCGACCACTGTGGATTTCTGTGTGATGGTGTTGGACATTTGAATATTTTTACTGTCTACTATTTCAATTGAAGAAATGTCAACTAATGCCACCACTGATGTGACAACAGTAGTAAAGATCGAAGCTGCTGCTTAATCTGATAAAGAATGTCCATAAATTTACTAGTATATCAATATTATTAGTTAGTTTGTTTAAGTCCTTGTGTGGTCATGTGATTTAGAATATATCGCTAGCTACAATTTCAAGTTATTGAGATTAAAGGATTTTAAAAATATAGGTCTGTGCACAACCATTGTAATGCAAAACAAAAGTTGGTTTTTTTTCTAGATTGTTCAAATTGGCATCATTTCGGGGATCATTGGTATTTGTTGGATAGTTCTTACAGAACTTTCACTGAATCACAGGTGAGATAACTATTCTAACGTTGAAATTCAATTGAACGAAATACTGTTAGACTTAAACAAATCATTATGGTTCTTAAATTCTGTACTACCTTCTACATCCGGAGAAAAGCTGGAGAAAACCTGAATGATGCCACAAATTTATCAGATTTCTCAGATCTCCTTCTCGTGATTCTGTGCAGTCACGTAGATTTCTAGTGAAACAAATTAACACACCTAGATGCTAGCGGCTGAAGACACATAAATACATACACATTGAAGTTGTTGCTATTCAATAGCTAAGCACGTGTGAGCCATATATAAAATGTAAAGATTATAAGTACAGATAACGTTATTGTTTTTTCACAGACATTTTGTACCAGCCTATCTCCATCTTCCCATGTCATTGAAGTGCACTTTCAACTTGAAAATGACTGGATCGTAAAATTGAGTATGTTATCACATCGTCATATTTTAAATCCAATTTTTATTTTTTATTTTTTTGCCTATTATAAGGTGGAATAACACATCATCACAAAATGGCTGACCTCTAATCGAAACGACATTTCGTTTTATTAAAAGGATTTTAATGACAGCAACATGTCATAGCCGAGTTGATAAAGTGTCGGGCATGTGATCCGTACATCCCGAGTTCGAATCCCGCAGGGGCTTTTGTTGTTACTTACTGAAATGAATTTTTTAGATATTCATTTTTTATCCCCAAACTGCAAAATTTTCGCTTATTTGACATATGTACAGTTTATGTATCATTACATGTATATCTTTCATAATCAAAAAATTTACTTTTAATGTGAGTGAACTTTTCCAGGTGTGTTATTCCACCTTATAAGGATATCGTTTGATTTTTACGCAAACTTATTTTCTAGACATTTGCGACTTTCACAAACTTACCCCTGCAAAATCGTTTTCATTTCAAAAATGTTGAAATAAGCGACGTTTATTTTTTTGTTTTTAAGGGGAGCGTTATACAAAAAAAATTTAATGCACATCGGCTAGTGAAGTAATCACAATTGTGTTTCGAGATACCCTATACGCAAAAGAGGAAAAAATGTGTATACGAATTTATGTTCGCTTTGCCCAAACACTTTTGAAGCTTATAATGTTTATTTTTGGTTAACACCAACGGGGCGAAATTACCGGTTGTCCTTTTACACATTCAAGATATTGTTTATTAAATTTGTACATCATTTCATTTTATTAATCATAGACTTACTTGACGTATTCCTGTTCGCTCCTTGGGGAGCATAGGGCCGCATTAGGCGCATAAGACCGGTGCTTATCCCCGGTTTCCATGGTGCTAAGCGGATGAGAGTCATTGACTCCCCCTGGATGGGACACCAGTCCATCGCAGGTTAATTCCCAGCATAAGCATAATAAAATAAATATAATTTTTGGTGTTCGTCAATAGATGGCAAATAATTAAAGAAACTTTAAGCTGCATATTCAAATGTGATACTTGTGTAAAAGGGGTTCTGCATATATATATTTTGACCTTTTAACAATGAAATGCACAAACATAACGAAGATTAATAAAAAAAAAAAAACCCAAAAAAAGATAAATACATTTATTAGACTGACCAATCAGAACTTATCGTTTAGTTCACTGCGATTAAACCGGATGTAAACCAGTCTAGCGAAATTCTTAGGCACTTCGATGTATTAAAACACTTTTTTCTTCGGTGAAACAGCATTGGAGCGGAACGAATCTATACATATATTGTAAGTAAATTATATTTGAAAGATTCATCGCGAAATTTCGTTTGAGGAACGCCCAGAATTCGCCAAACCCGATTTTGCCTCAAAAAGAGTGTCCTACCCTTCCTTTTTTATACATGCACATACAATATATTTACAATAACTTCCAGTGCCCGTGGTTTTTCCCCCATAGTAAGGTTTCTCCCTCACGTTTTTGGTTCAGATTTTATAAAAATTATTAATGAAAACCCAGTAAGGGTTAAAATCAATGTTTGTAAACCCCCGGGTTGCATATACCTGCATTCCTCTGTACAGGTTGAGTTTCGTTTAGCCGATTTATTATTTTTATAGACAATGTGGTTTGACAAGATATACACTCATATGCATAACTCTGGGTTCTGAATTTGTAAATGAAAACTGTTTGAGAATTTTTTAATAAATCGAACAGTCCATCTATCTCTTTGTGCAATTTTGTCCAGGCTAAACCCATTTTTTAGAGAATCTTTGGAAGAACTGAACGATCGCTCATGCCGTAATAGTGTGTTAAAGGGGCATGGTCACGATTTTGTTCAAATTCTATTTTTCTATTCTTATTGTTTACAATGCTTTAGAAATGCATTTCTAATGATCATCCGAAATTTGAGTGTCAGTCGTAGAGTTATAAGCAAGATACGGAGCTCACAATTCTTTGTCATGTAAACAAGGCTCGTGCCCTGTTTTTGTTTACATTGGTTTAATATACGGGTAAAAGTTCTTTTTCAAGCTGATTTTTCTATCTTCTAATTTGTTTCAAGCATAAATAAACAGTTCCTAACGTTTATAAAATTCATTTTAGGTCTAAAACTGGAATTTTCACTTCAACATTTAAAATGTAAACAAAAACATAGCGTAAGCTTTGTTTACATAGCAAAGAATTGTAAGCTTTGTATCTCGCTTATAACTCAACGACTGACACTCAAATTTTGGTTGACTATTAGAAATGCCTTACTGAAGCATTGTAAACATTAAAATCGGACAAATAATTTTGACCAAAAACGTGACCATGCCCCTTTAAGACTTTTAAACTAATTTTCATCGAAGCAAGATGATTGATATCATTCTAAAGTATGTATCACCTACAAGTAGATAAAAAATTGACATTTATGAAATGGTTTTAATCAGAGTGGGCAAGAAATGTTTTTTGCTCATAACTAAGATTTGATAAGAGTAATTCATTTAATATTTTGGACTTACAAAGGTAATTATGTGCATATGTGCGAAATTCGAAATCAAATGAATCGTCATTTTATTTTAATTCTTGTTTCGTATGAATTCACTTAAACAAATGATTTCTTTGGTGATTCCTCCGGGATATGAAGGTGGCAACACTACCTTCATAACCCGCATAAATCATCAAAGAAAGCATTTTATTGTTTATATTTACTTCTTTCTTTTAGCAAATTAATAAATTGACTGTAAAAAGTAAGTTAAATTAACTAAATTATTGTTAATGGACATCAGTACGTTAGCTAAAAGAAACAACCAAATCGTCTCCTATGGGAATTTGAGTCTGATATCATTATGATTATTTCGTGCTCTCCGTGATTTTTCTTAGGTCTCTGTAAGTTTCGACAAATCGATATACGGGGCGTGTAGATTTCAGTTCTGTCAGTTTCAGTCGCTGTAGGTTTCGACCAATCGATAAACGGGGCGTGTAGATTTCAGTCCTGTCATTTTTTATAGAGCTATGAATTAACAGTAAGTTTCCGTAAGAAATAGAGGGAATCATACTCGGTAGATGTAAATATATTTGAATTGAACAAACAGGCACGTAGCATCCAAAAAATCTCGACAAGCAAAATTTAAAAAAAACTTCCCAAATCGTAAAAATCCTAATTTGTGTGTGTGTGAGTGTGTGTGTTTGGGGTTCGTAGTATAACTGTTCACTGTTCATTTCCTTATTTTCAATTCATTTTTTATATGTGAATTTAAGAAAAATATGCGCTGAAATGTGGGGGCAGGCCTCCTGCCCCCCCCCCCCCCCCCGCCCAAAGCTTCGTGCCTGCCGAAGTTGTAAATACAATAATCAAAATATCTCCGATTAATCTTCAGTGCTTCATGGTGTTTTTTCTCAGAGTTATATAATATTACTGTCATCTTTACGGACGGATTTAATACATCAGAGCGTTTGTCGTTACATCCTATCGTCACCAGATGCGATTATTTTTTTTAGGTGTAACATTTGTAAGATTTATACAGGTTTGATATTGAATGCAGAATGTGTATTTTTAATCAAAATTGATTAATGCATATGCTAGATTTTTGTCCTGAAATTTTCAAGCGACGGTCCTGGTTACTTGATTAATGGTTTCTCAATAGATGACCCGCGTCCAATCCTGGTAATAACTAAAGTCTAGACAAAATTTGACTTTTTTTTAAACTTTAGTTTTTAATGATTAAAACTTGTTTACAATGTTAGATATTGTATCATATCATATTTTTGATAGATAACATGTGAAAAACTTTATCCAGCTTTATTCTAGTTTTCCAATCTCCAAACCGGCGCATTTTCAAAGCTCAAATGTATTGTGACGTCTTCTTTTAAAAAAAATGTCCATGTCATAACTTCATAGTCCAAACTGCAGATATGCATTGATTACAAGAAAAAGAAAACAGAAAAGAAAAAGATCCGAAGTATTCCGAAATCCGATTAAAGGTACAAGGTCTTCCAAAAAGGTGCAACAAAGGGTGAAATAAAGGGTGATGATACAAGAATGTAATAAAGGCGCGTGCCTTTGCTCATATCAGGGGGTGAAAAAAAACATGTATTTTATACTACATGTATGTATTAATAAATGCATTTGTTACCCTTTATCATGAGTAATCAATATCATCTCAAATATTGCAAATTATTGCCACGAATAGTCCGCCATAAACATGACCGGAATGTAAAACAGGGGGAAATCCCACCATTATAGTCAGCTTTCCGTGGGAGAAAAACTGCTATATAGCCATTTTTCCGTGGGGAAAGATGGCTAGGGGGAAAAGGCACTATATAACACCGGTACCCAATTTCAGCTGGGTGGACTGAGACAATGTAGATAAAGTGCCTTGTCTAAGTGCACAACACACAACATCAAGTGATCACAGCGGGGTTTGAACCAGCGACCTGGCCTAACGCCTATGACCACTGCGCCATGTGCTCCACATTAATCATAGAATCTATTAATCATAGAACTACTAGGCAAATGAAATTAATAAGCGCGGGAAATCACACTGTACACATTAACAATGTAAGGTTGAGTTCACGATACATAGGACACCTTGGACTTTGATTTTCGATCATGGATCCGCCATTGTCCAAACATAAATAAAACTTGTTTGAAAAGCCACTTACCAGTTTCCCTGGTTTAATTAATTACTTTTTAATGGGAATTTGTGAAATTGTATAAGCATAAAAAATAAAACAAATTCTGCAGTAATGAGCAATTTCACCATGGATCGAGCAATATTAATCAGGCATTGAACAACCATGGCGAAAGAGGTTAAGAATAAAAAAAAATTCTAATCATATAAAGAAAACAATTTCAAAGAATTGAAATAATTCAATTGTCGTTCATTTTTATGTCAAAGTTAATCATACTATTGACAATTAAAAATTTAGACCGAGATAAGCTCCCATGTCTAGGGTTGCTGGTCAGTGAGGGGGGTGACAGGCTTCGCCGATCATAGCTGATTTCATCAAAGGCATCCGGCAAATAACTATTTGCGCACACTTTGCGCCATTACACTAGTATGCTTATTATGCACTGATGTCAACAGCTTCATTTAAATATTGAATGACATCCTTAATGCTAAGATATCGTATTTTGATTCATTCGTGGTGCATTTTTTTAAACAATTACACATGGATTAAGCTCGTGTTTCTCATATTTGTGAAAATAATTTCTTTTTCGTTCGGAAAGACTCTTCCCCTTATAAAGTAGAGTTTATTCATTCATTGGTATTTCGAAAAGCAACTAAATATCAAATTTCGATCTATCAGGGACGTATACACTAAAATATTATACTGGCATTATAAATGTTAGTTTTGTAAAGACTGATCATTCTTTTAAAAGGAATACTAGTATTAACATGAGCTTAGAACGCCATATCTCACACTGAAAGACCTCATTATTGAGTTATGCCTGCAAATTGACGGGTTGCTACTTGGCAACTCTAAGAGACGTTGAACGACAGTAAACAATTCTAAAGGCGAGAACAGATATGTGACAAATCAAAAAAAAAATAATTTAATTAAAAGCAACTGATCTTTAAAAATTTTGTAAATCCCGATCCAATTAGAATTCACCTTGCATAATATACACTTGAAATCTTGTTTAAAATATTTGACACGCAAAACTTAAGAACAATGATGAATAATATTGAAAGCGGGTTCCAGGGTTAATCCGTCCCCGATTCAGGAAAATGTAGACAACATGCACATCTTCTATGCGATAGACTATTTTCATTTTCTTGAGAGAGAAGGAGAGAAAGATGAGTAAATTGACTTTTTGTATTGAATGCATAACGATTTGATATATATATTTTATGTAAATGATGCAAATAATTCAGTCACAGAATCTCTTCCTTTTCCAAGTGTTTCATTCAGCTTTTTCAGAAGTTCAATTTGCAACTTGTTCTTCTGAAGTTCCTGCTCGAGCACCTGGCACTGTAACTCGTGAACATCATCCACAGTTCGTTTCCTTTTCAGTTTATTCTTCCTATAGAACGATACATGAAAATCAGTTTACTGACTTATTTGCTTACAACTTATTAAGAAAAAGAAAAATATCAGCAATTCAGGAGACAACAACAACAAAGAAAATATGCACACAGTTATACATGTATAATGTTAAATTACAGAAAATATAAGA
>WFKH01010931.1:32008704-32023858 GCA_016163765.1 Magallana hongkongensis
CCCCATTAAGGATCTAGAGGGCTGGCCCCTAAAATATTCAATCATTTGTATCTCAAAAATGAACAACAATTTTAAATAAGTGTAAGAACAAAAAATGTAAGTATTTATATAACCTTTCGCATAAAATCAAGAAAAAGGGGCTGTCCCCTTAAATTAGGTCCAATAGACTCGTAAACTGTATTACAAATAACTTAAAACCGATAAAGATTTTGTAATGCATTATGGAAGCAAAGTTGTTGATCGTAACAATATCTAACAAAAAAAAAAAATGATTGCCACGCCCATTTATTACGTAATTAGGGATTTTTAGGGGCCAAAGTACTTAAACTTTGACGCAAAATATCTAGAGAAGGAAACATTTTGTTAGGCATTGTAGAAGAAAAAATGCTAGCATTGATGATTCAAATCGATTCCACTAATCAAAACACTATTGTTTGTCCCCATTAAGGATCTAGAGGGCTGGCCCCTAAAATATTTAATCATTTGTATCTCAAAAATGAACAACAATTTTAGATAAGTGTAAGAACAAAACATGTTAGTATTCATGAGACCTTTTGAATGAAATCAAGAAAAAGGGGCTGACCCCTTAAATTAGGGACCAAGACATTCGTAAAGTCTTTTACACATAACTTAAAAACGATCAAGATTTTGTAATGCATTATAGATGCAAAGTTATTGATCGTAGCAATATCAGTTTGTAAAACTCATTGTCACATCCATTGATGGCATTATAAGGGATTTTAAGGCACTAAAATCTTAAATCTTTAATGTGCTGGATGTGAAAAAGCAAAACACTTTATTAAGCATTGTAAAGGATATTGACAATTGTATAGATTATCTGAAAGGAAGGGCTTGAGGGGCGAATTCTGAAATTTCATTAATATTTTAATTGTATCGTTTAAGAAATTGAACGGAAGACCTACTCGTTACTCGTAACGAGATCGTATCTAGTTATTATTTTTTTTTCCAAATTTTGTGCACGCGATTTCTGGAAAACTATTCGACCGATCTCGGTCATTTTTTCACAGATGATTGGACGTAATCTATATTTCATACATATTTTTCATATTTTTGTCGTCACTTCCGGTAACGATTTATCGGCCATTTTGTAATTTTTGACGACTCATTTTGTGCAGCTATAAACTCAGAAACTATCAGAGATATCACTATGAAATTTTTAGGATAGGTAGACTATAGATTGAAGTTGTGCAGCATGTATTTGTTTTACGCCAGTGGCGCCATTTCTTGGCGCTCGCCTAGGCACGAAAATTGGGTACGAATTTTCCTTCAAAATGTTCATACGTTTTGATCTGTATCTTTTTATTAGTTGATATTTTGTTAAGACATATAGAACAAATGTAGTAGAAAATCAAAAGTTATTTCCAACAAAATCAAGAAAAAGGGGCTGGCCCCTTAAATTAGGGGCCAAGAGACTCGTAAAGTCTATTACAAATAACTAAAAAACGATACAAATTTTATAATGCATTATAGAAGCAAAGTTGTTGATCGTAACAATACCTACATGTAACTGTTTATTGAACAATAATTTATTATTCATTAAAGAATCAACAATGTTCATTGTACAGCTGTTTAACTATACAGTACCATACTTAAATCATATGTTATGTAATAAGGAGTATCAAGGGGCCATAAATCCGAAACTTTGATCAGTCATATCTAGAAAAGGAAAAGTATTTTGAAAACCAGTGTAGAACAGAAGTTACTCAGAAAATTGTTCTGAACGATATCCTACCTAAGAATTTTTAGTTGGTGGCCCCGGTAAGGGGTTTAAGGGTCGGCCCCTAAAACACAGTTGTTCAGATATCTCTAGAACGGTCAACAAATCTTGAACAATTGTTGAACAAAATATGTTTATATTTACGTGTCCTTCTATTTGATATGAAAAAAGGGGCTGCAATCTCAAATTAGGGACCAAGAAGGCTTCAAAGTCTTTTTTTTATAATAACTCTTTACTGAACGATAATTTTTTATAAATCATACACGCAAAAAAGAGCTTATTTATTTTATTTAGCACGCTACCTTTAAATTATTGGTTTTTGGCCCCAGTAAGGAGTTTGAGGGTTGGACCCTAAAACACAGTTGTTCAGATTTCTCTAGAACAATCAACAATTTTTGAGCACTTGTTGACCAAAATATGTTTATATTTACAAGACCTTTTATTTGATATCAAGAAAAAAGGAATGGTCCCTCAAATTAGGGGCCAAGAGGGCCCTAAAGTCTTTTTATATTAACTGTTTATTGAACAATAATTTGTTATTCATTAAAGAATCAACAATGTTCATTGTACAGCTTTTTAACTATACAGTACCATACTTAAATCATACGTTATGTAATAAGGAGTATCAAGGGGCCATAAATCCGAAACTTTGATCAGTCATATCTAGAAAAGGAAAAGTATTTTGAAAACAAGTGTAGAACAGAAGTTACTCAGAAAATTGTTCTGAACGATATCCTACCTAAGAATTTTTAGTTGGTGGCCCCGGTAAGGGGTTTAAGGGTCGGCCCCTAAAACACAGTTGTTCAGATATCTCTAGAACGGTCAGCAAATCTTTAACAATTGTTGAACAAAATATGTTTATATTTACGTGTCCTTCTATTTGATATGAAAAAAGGGGCTGCAATCTCAAATTAGGGGCCAGGAAGGCTTCAAAGTCTTTTTTATAATAACTCTTTACTGAACGATAATTTTTTATAAATCATACACGCAAAAAAAGCTTACTTAGCTGAATCTAACACTGAAATCCGTTTGAAAATCGGATGATGCATTACAGAGATATTGGGGTTCAAAAATTGATTTTTCAGGACATTTAGATTCTGCGTTCTTGGTTCAAAAAATAGTGTTAAATTCAAAGATAAAATAACTCGTACCTCAAATGATTTGGTAATTGCTAAGTCGTATTTAAACACATTCTGATTTTTTTGGGTTAAGTCGTTCCTGAAATCGTTAAGGTTTTTGTTAATTCGTACTCAGAATCATTCGGATTTTGTTAAGTCGTACCGAGAGTATTCGATTTTTTTTCTATCTTTTTGATTTAGTTACTCTTGTTATTGGTTTAAGAACGCTGCTTCTTACAAAAACTTCTAGCTTTACTCCCGACATTAACGGAAGACCCACTCGTTGCTTTGCAACGAGCTTTGCTCTAGTTAATATACTTTTTCTTTTTTTTCTGACTCCTTTTTGACTTCATAACTCAAAAAGTTTCCAGCCGATTTCAATGAAACTTTCAGCGATTGTTGCAAGTTAGCGTCCCTCAAAGATATTAAAGTTTCAATGACAACGTCACTTCCATTTTGACGTAACCTCATTTTTAAAAATTAAAAAAAGGCATTTTGTCCGGGGCTTTTCTCAAAAACGCTTTAAGATAGAGGCTTGAAATTTTCCGTGGTTATGATCTTGTCATTTTAAATCTGTAATAAGGCTGGAAATGAAAATCCGTCACTTCCGGTCGAAACCGGAAGTGAATCAAATTTTATCGAAAAATTAAATTTTTTGATCAAATAAAAAACGTAGACGTGTTTTGTAGAGCATATTCAGTTGAATCTAACACTGAAATCCGTTTTAAAATCGGACCACGCATATTAGAGATATTTGGGTTCAAAAATTGATTTTTCCGGAAATTTTGATTCCTCAGTCAAGATTAATAAAATAGTGTAAAATTCACACTGAAAGTAACTTCTACTGAAAACAATTCGTACTGGTCATAAAACTTTTTAAAAAACATAAAATTATATGCATGTAGTAGAGTTCGCCAAGCTAAATACAAAACTGAAATTCGTTTTAAAATCAGATAATGCATTGCAGAAATATCGGGGTTTAAATATTGATTTTTCCGGAAATTTTGATTACGCAGTCAAGATTTAGAAAATAGTGCAAAATATACACTGAAAGTAACTCCTGCTGAAAACAATTCGTACATGTCATAAATTTTTAACTATTTATCTGAGTGTTTATTAAAACGATTTCGTTAATTCGATTCAATTTGATACTTACGTTGAATGTGTAAAATTCCTTTGAAAAAAAAGAGAAAATTTTGTCAACAGGAATCATAACAAAAACAAAGCAGCTGAAATTGAAGACACAGATCCCGAATCTAACAGCGAAAAGCTATCGAAAGTTTTTATAAATGATATTCAAATCGCAATATTAAGCCTAGCCTAATCGTCGCAGATCTTTCAGTTGTTGAATAATCAAACAACACGTACAATGCAGATTGGATCACTGAATATAGAGTTTGTAAAGATTTCAAATACGAACATATATTTATTGTAATTATTTACTTGAAAAATAAATGCATTCATGTAATGCATGTTAATCTGTGTTCTGCATATTAAACACAAACTTATTAGTTTTAATCGAAATATTTATCGTACGATTCACCATGTCAACTCGCCATGTTTTGACAACAGCTGATAGCGGTGTGTCAACATTTTCAAAAGAAGCATGGCCTGCAAGACATCGATAGTGGAAAATTCAGCTCAACTATCGTATGAGAGATTATAAAGGTATGTTTCAATACAGAATATGTCGTGTTGACTCTTCTTTTCAAAGTATTTGTACTTTTTAATCCAATCCGAGATTCCTCTGACTCTAACCTCCGCTTTTGACGTGCGTCACAATATAAAAGCGGATGTTAGAGTCGGAGGAATCTCGGAATAATTTCTGTCCCATGTATTTTCACGTGTATGCTTTGCACATCACTCTTTCTATTGATTATTTTCCTATGTATATGTATATCTTATTGTGTATTGACCAACACACCATACACTGTAAAACAGTGCAATTAAAAGGGGTGGGGGTCCCAAGGTACACAAGAGTAGAATGCTGTAATTAGAGTGCATGTTTGCATGATGATAACTTTACCTTAAATATTTGAATAAACATGTAGCAGATCTTTACCATATCCCCTATCACTTAATTTATTAATTTAAAAACTCAAGACAGGCTTCATCTTCGCTAGCCAATGGTTTTCGGTCCACTCCGCTCCCCATAAACCCTTGGCAGATCTCATTACAAAAACTCGTGACAAGCTTTGTTTTATGATTGGCTGCAGGTGCGAGTAGCTGATCCAATCGCAACGTTGTAAACAAGCGCTTCTAAATAAACTTTAAAAGAAACACACGTGTGATCTTTGGTAAAACATTTGGTGCTTTTTACAAGATGAGGCACAATTGTTCAAGTAAAGTACCTCCACAAGGATTGCCTAACCAAATCACCTTAAAAAACGATGTATTTTACTGCATGGGATTGAACACAGATTTACAAACTTGTCAAGGCTCCTGTAATCAGAGACTATGACATAGTACTATGGAAATAAACATGGCGAATGAAAAAGTTGCCTTTCCCGTCAGTATATACGTTCCTGCTTATGGTTACTGCTCTTAAAGGTTCAATGAGCTGTATTTTATTATCTTGTTATTCTTCGGTTTCTTTTTATTATTAGGGTCTTCCGTTTCCAACGGAAGACCCTCTTGTTATTCTTCGGTTTCTTTTTAAGGTCTTCCGTTTCCAACGGAAGACCTTATTGTTATTGCTTTGTTTCTTTTCCTCTATTATTAAGGTCTTCCGTTTCAAACGGAAGACCTTATTGTTATTGCTTTTATTCTTTTCCTCTATTATTATTATTATTTTTTTTTTTCTCCCACGTTTTCTCAAAAAACGCTTCAGCCGATTTTAATGAAACTTTTAGATCTAATTCATGACTAAATTTGTAAGAAAATTACACGAGATTTTTTTGGTCGTCACTTCCGGTCCCGCGATATTAAAGATTTTATGTTTTTGCTTGTTCACAATTTTTCTTCAAAAGTATTTAAGATAGAACTTTCAAATTTTCAGAGATGGTAGAAAGTCTTCTGCCGCAGTGCCCTTTGCATATCCGAACGTCCGCCGTCACTTTCGGTCGTCACCGGAAGGAAACAAAAATAAGTCATTTTTCAATTTTTTTATTTGAATTTTTATTATGTTCTTATTCGATAGAGACGCTTTCAACACTTCAGAATATGAAATCCGTTTTTAAATCGATCCATGCATTCTCGAGATTTTGGGCTCCAAAGTCTTGAAGCGAGAGTCCGCGTAGCTCAGTCGTTAGAGTGGTGGACTTGTGCCCAGGCGACCCGGGTTCAGTCCCAGAGTGTCGAACATTTTTTATTTCTTAGCTGTGGTTTGTTTTACGATTTTATCTTGAAAATGATGGTTTAAAATGTTTTCCGTTTAAATTTTATCATAAATCAAAATAATATTGGGGTTTTTTTTCAGTACAAATATAGAGGCCGGTTAGAAATACCGTTAATTTCCTGCTTTGTGACAGTCTTTTTTTATCAGCAGCTATCTAAATTCAGACGCTCGTAGCATCGCCGGCATCAAAGCCATGCCGCCGAAGCACCCATGTAATACGACCGCATTAGAGCTCGCCGGGTCGCTTTGCCAGCATCAAAGAAATGCCGCCATCTCAATGACTGTGTGCACACAACAATTAGCGACTGGGGGTACGAAATAACCGTTCTCCTAACAATATGCTTATGTTTCAATTATTATACATGACTTTAAACTGAGGGTTGTTTATTGTTTCTCCACATACTTGGATTATATAAATGTTTGAATTGTACATTTACTTCTCTCTCTCTCTCTGTCTCTCTCTCTTTCTCTCTCTCTCAGTCAAGTCATGAGCAGTGAATGTCTGAACTCCGCCTCTACGATGACATGTGGTGATAACCAACTGTGTTCAAATTCAAAATTACAAAGAAAAAATACAAAACACCATCAGAGTAAACACGGATCTAAACAATTCGTTGAAACTTTTCTGCAGTTGTAGCCTTGCTTGTGCGTAGTTCTCTAACTTGAATATTAGATTTAAGGGTCAACCTACAAAGATGTCGATACTACATGTAAATATAAAGTTGTATCCAATAAGCAAAAGAAATTGCTAAGCCTAGCTAAGAGCTCTCGCTCTCTCTCTCTCTCTCTCTCTCTCTCTCTCTCTCTCTCTCTCTCTCTCTCTCTCTTGACATACTATTGAAAAAAGTCATTCTAAACATAAGAATAATTTTAAATGTAAGTACATGTATAAATATGAAAACTATTTGTTTTTCGACCCGCGGTAAGCTATTTTATCTAATTTGTGATGCAGTTGCATCGTTGGAACCTGATTCACTGTTGTTGCGGCGGAATGTCTTTGATGCCGGCGAAGTGACCGAGGATCGAAATACGTCACAATACGGATTTTACAATATTGGTTTGACTTTTACATAGCGTTTTAGATACCCGGTATTGGTTTTGCTCTATGTTAAAGAGTGTTAAGAAGTGGTAGAAAAGAACAACTATCTCTATAGTCTTTTTTAAGGTGTATTCAAACGGAAGACCTCTTGTTGCTCGCAACAAGCGTCTAGTTTTACTACTTTTTTTACTGCCAAACCTCAAACCTCAATTACAAATGATTATGTTACATTCGAGTTAGATAAAGAATAAGCGTTTTAAGAAAGGAACGAAAGCTTCCTTGTATACAGTGTTGATCTAATCTTAGATTTTACTAATAACTTCATATAGCAAGCTTAAGTTTGTCTAATTTTTATTTGAATACCGGCAGAAATGATATATCTTATAACAATTTATTTACGTTTAAAACTTGTCGTTTCTACACGATCTATGCAGCTGCATGGGCGATGCAAGGTATAGTCTCAACCAGATCATTTATTTATAGACAGAACATACACATGTGTTAATAAATAGAGTTACTCTTGACATAAAATATAATCAAGTGAAGGGTTAAGGTTAATAATTAATTCAATTAGAGGTGATTCCTTAATGTCCGGCCTTAACGGCCGGACATTAAGGAATCACCTCTAATTGAATTAACGGTCTATTAAGAACTAATTAGCAGTGATTTAAAGAAGTATTATGTCACTCAAAATAAGTTCTTTTCACACGATGACAGTAGATTCGAGACTAGAAATTTCTTTCACAAACAACCGGTCTCGTTGATGAGCATGAAATATCAACCCACACTCCTCCATATCCAGTAGATGATGCAATACATTTTTCAGAGCCGATGCCATTACTATCATTCGGTTCACCAGTATACCAGTTAGTATAGGTTGTCTGATTTTGACCATCAATCCACGTAAACATCCCGGAATTATCCGTATCGTATCCGTTCAGCCAGTATTCGTAAGGTACTCCACAATGGGTAGATGCTACATGTGTTTTAAAAAAGATTTAGAGAGAATTCTTTAAATTGAAATTTAATCATGCTTAATAACACACCGTTGTATTATACGTGTTTTATTGAATTACAATTGAGTTCGTTTGTCTGTTTACCTTTATTGTGTATCATATTTCTATGTTGTAACCAAAAGTCTATCAAACCGTATCATTCGTAAAAACCTACTTAATTCGATGAGCCAGTCATTTTCAGCTTTTGAGTGCACTTCAATGACGTAAGACGGTGGAGACAGGCTGGCACAAAATGTCTGCGAAAAGAATATTAATGATAGTTATGATTTATATAGAGTATATGGTATTCATTGTTTTAAACTATATAGTTTTAGCATGTTTCATTCGGTAAATACATATTCAGGACACTTGTGGACCAAGACTTGAGTTGATATACATCGCCCGGGACCGTATCAATTAAATTTTTTTCCGATGAAAGGAGATGTAAAAATTTATTTTCACTATTTGTTAAATCTACGACATATAAGAATTTAACAACTATTTTCATATCGTGGTAAAATGCCTTAATAAAAAAAAAATATCACCAGGTCCTTTAATGTTATCTCACCCGAGAATAATTGAAAGTTCTGTAATTCGTATCCAAGAAATACCAATGACCGAAACGCTGGTGCCATACTGAACAATCTGTAAAAATAACACCGTGAATTTTATTTTGCATTTTGCTATCTTAGTGTGCCGTCAAGAGCTAGATTCATAGTAAGGTGACGTACCATTAACCCCCCCTCCACCCCCCGACGAAGTTAATTCGACATCATTATTTTTGCAATATGTTCCCCAGACATGAAAACATTTTCATGAATAAGGTGGTATAGGACACCCATCGATATTAATGTGGATAAAAGTACATTATAATCAAAATACTTTCACCGGTTTTAGAATTTTCAAATTTTAGAATATTTGACCAAAAAATACGTTTAAAAATTTTTGGAAAAGTAAAAACTATAAAAGCCCCAGCGGGATTCGAACTCACTGAACTGACTTACAGATTCATAGTGAACTAACAATATTGGGAAAGAAAATATTTATAAAATTATACTTGATTTTATTGTTTATTTCGATAAGAAGTACGTCACAATATGGAGGTGTCCCATACCACCTAAATCGTATATGAAGGAGAGCTTAAGGTAACTCCAGTGGTTTTCGTGTCCGGTTCTTTTTTTAAACGGCTTGATAATTTCCGGTTATAGTTTTGTGCACATCAATGATCATTTAAGATGACCTGTATTCAGGGATGGGGTCAATTACATTGGAAAGTAATTAATTAAATTACAATAACTTGCTTAAATCCTTCAATTAAATTACCATTACCATTACAAGAGTTTTCAAATGTAATTAATTAAATTACAATTACTTTGCAGATGTAATTAATTAAATTACAAATTACATTTGTCATCAAAATTTACTTAAACCATGATTTAGCTACAACACATAAACATTGAAGGAGGTACGTCCATAATGTAAATAAAAGGTCGTCATAATCAAAATACTTGACTGTTTTAGAATACGCTAACTACTCTGATAGGTAACAATTTTTGGAAAGAAAAAAATATAAATTTGGTTTTATTGCTTACTTCAAAAGGAAGGTAGTCACAATATGGAGGTGTCCCATACCACCTTGATATTCAATAAACATTTGAAAGTCATATCCCCTAACCTACACCTATCATGTCTTAACTGAAGTATTTCCTGTGTGCAAATTTATTATCTGAAAATTTTCTCCATTGCATTTATATCCACAATTTTTGTCTTTATAAACACAATGCCTAAATACAGGTTAATCTCAGGTAGAGGGCAGACTATAATTGTTATCAAAACACAGTTCACACCTGTTGTTCCGTACCTAATGTTTGCAATAAGATAACACACCCTGTGGACATGTTTGGCATCCAAAACTTAAAACCATTTGAAGCCATACATTTTAGCTCTAGGTATTTTAGGCTATAAATTACAGAGCATGACTTATCAGTTTATATAATTTATATAACATTGATTTTGTTTGTAAATTAATTAGTGGTTTTTTAACTAATTCAATGATAATTGACACATTAATAATTCCAGTAAGAAGGGAAATACGTATTTTTTTTTTAAAGAAAAAGAGATCAAGGAAATCATCAAATACATGTACTTAATTAAATTTGGGAAAATAATGAGTGGATATTGAATCCCTGAAAAAGTTCATTATGAAAAATATTAATTAGGTAAATATAATAATAGTTCAATGCTTTTTAACTTGTAACTCTTTCTAGCTTGACCTTGTACCATTGATAGTGTGGGGAACAATGGGTAGTGGACAGCTTCATATTTATATGTAAATCAGGGTGTAATTGAAAGTAATTGAAAAGTAATTGGAATTACATGCCTTTTTTAAAAGTAATTAATTAAATTACCATTACATGCAATCGAAAATTTGGCCAATTACACATTACTTTCAATTACATCAAAATTTGTAATTAGTTACACTCAATTACCATTACAAATTACCATCACCCCATCCCTGCCTGTATTTGATTTAAAGTATTGTTTAAGTATGATTCGGGGGCTTCAGTACAAATATATAGCTCATATTTTTCAAAAGGAGATCGAGGAAAACCATAAATACGTAGTAAAAAAAAAAATGGGGGAAAATTACTTGACGGAAAGGGGGGTTGCTACTGCACTCGTTTCTATGGTTTTGCCAGCTAGGACTAAAATTTTAATATGTATAATACAGTTTGATTAAGTATATAATTTTTAGTGACTGTCAGATTGTGTATATTTGGTACATTTCAATTTTTTCCAAAGTTTGCAAATAACAACTTGTAAAACTATATCCAACAATATGGGGATATACATGTTCAAGAGACTATCGAGCAAAAACTAGCTATAGTCTGTCCCAAGATATTTTTCCCGCATATTTTCTTAAATTATTCAATATTTATAAATACCTCATGGTTCAGACGATGTTCATTCAATAGTATGAAAAAATCCCAAGATTTTCCCTTTGAAACGCCCCCTCTAGCTTGTCGGGTATCAATACACGGCTAAAAATAAAAAGTCTACGGGGTTTTTCCATTGCTAAGGAGATGAAGACGCCCGGATGATAACGTTGAAAAATTGCGAGAGGTGTCCCGAGTACTTCCGAATGGAGAAAAGATGTCAACATTCCCCATTATAAATCTCCGTAGGAAATCTGTTTTCGTTCCTGTGAATTTTTACGAGGGAAAAATGATAATGTGTGAATGAAGTTATCTTGGAAATTTTCCCTTTCATCGATTTCAATTGCACTTCTTTCACAGGTATGTGTATTTTTATTAAAAATCGTCCAAATGTGCAGCATAAATATCTTGGGACAGACTATAGTCAATTTCGATATATATAACAGTAAACTCTTAATAAATTTTTAATAAAAATAGTATGTAAACAATATATCTTTTGAGAAATTTCCAAAAAATATGCAATTTTGCGAATTTTTTGGAAGGTCGTGTGAAGAATAAATGTAATATTTTTTTTATATTTTTTGTATAAAATCAATAAGACTTTTTTATTTAATGACTATCATTATATTTTCTTAAATTATAACCTTACATGATGTATTTTGGCGTTTAATTTAATAAATGATGATATCATGCTTCATTGTGTTAAAATTTGGCTGTTGAATTTTTGGCCCATTTGAGCTGAAGCTCACTGTAGGAAAACAAACGTGCCAAGGTATAAATATTTTGGCCTTTTTAATAAGCTTATAAGTTGTAATAACTATTCAAATTAAAAGAAGTTTGGTTTGACACAAATTTCTAAAAGGCTGGGTCTACTTTAATGAAGTTTTTCCTTACCCTCTTTTAAATGTAAATCTTTCCACCCCCTCTTGTGCAGGTGATCCCTTTAATTGGTCCGGTGTTGTAGCATAGACCCCCCCCCCCCCCCCCCCCTGCATAGACTTTCCCACCGGAAAAACGGGCCCGGGTTAGACCCTCCCCCCTCTAGGGGGAAAAAGCGCCCCAACATATTATTTCCCCCTAAAATCAAAATCAGTATAGAGTTTCCCCCCAAGCGGAAAAAGCGCCCCAGTATAGATTTCCTCCCTCCTGTTTCCAGAATGCATCAAAATTTTATATATTTTTACTGTAAGTTTTTTTTAAGATCTGGGCTGAAATATTGAACTTTTGCTGAAACATATTTTTTTTGATAAAAAGTTGCCATCACTTGATAAAAAATCACCAACATTTTTAACATCATTTTGATACCATTGTTTCAAAAAAAAAACAACCCACTATTGTTATTAATTCTTATATTAGAATTAAACCAGAATGCTGGAATATTATAAAAATTGTTTTTCACATACATTTCAATATCAGTATTCTTCATGACATATAGCCATGAGGTAAAAACATCACACCAAAAATCATTATTTTTAAGTATCAAAATGCATCACCAAAATCAAGTATTTTGTTTACAATGTCTCTACCATTCAATGTTACATTGAAAGATGTGTAGCAATACACAATTCAAAATTGTCAATTTTTGATAACCAATGATCGCTTTGGAAAAATGTTTTTGAACAAAACTAGTGGTGTAATACTTTATATTTTTTTCTTAATATCAAGAGTAGTGATCGATTCACTTATTTTTTATACCTTCCATTTACCTGTGTAATTACATGCACATTACTTTATTGATGTGAGTGTGTGTACAAGACAAGAGAATGGGTGGTGAAAGGAAAAAAGAAGAAGAAAGAATTCATTGTAAAACTTGTATATACCTTTAAACTGTTTTGAAAATACAATGAATAAATGTGAATTAAAAAAACAAAAACAAAAAACCAACTTAAAAAACCCCTAAAATCTGGGCTGATAAAAATTGCACGTTTTGCTTATCAGGCAAAGATATAACGTCAATACGCCATTATATGTCCATTTTCAGTGATTACATGTCTAAATATACATGAAATCAAATGCCGTAATATCTCTCAAAGAACTCAGACCATATTGCAAACGTGAAAATATACATAAACGAACATTCTAAAAGAATAATAAAAAACAAACAGCAACAAAAATAAACGAAAACTTTGCGTTAAATTTTTTGTAGTTTAATGAAATTGATACGCTTTCAATAAATATGTAATTTTCAAAGAATAAACGACTTTTTATTTAAAAGTTGTTGGATTTACGAGCGAGCACATTTTAAACCTGCATATCACTTAGACTAGTAGATCTACATGTACAATATGTCATAAAAATACTTTAAATAAAAAACTTTAGTTTTATTATCAAATGGATTTTCCGTAATAAGTTGAGTACAGATGAAAATTGAAACAAAACCCACATCATGTATCTGAAAAACACATTAGAATTTTAGAAATTCTGTAATTTAAAAAACGAAAGTGCCGATGTCTGAGACACACTTTTTCCCCCAAATGTTAGACATTAGCATAAAATGGCACAAAACTTGTGTCTGATGCACTCATAATTATATGATTTTCACTTTCTAAAAAAATTTAAATGATGATTTGATATTCAAGATACTTCACAATTTAAAGGAAAATGAAACAAAAGTCCAGGGCGCATAGAAAGTTAAAGAATTTTAATACATGTATAGCAGTTTTTTTTAATCGTTAGCGTTAATCCTTACCAAATGTTGCCTGTGTCGTTTCAGTGCTAACTACTGTGGTCTCAACATCGACTGTGGCGGTGGTTGGCATCGTTCCTTCTATATAATGTAGTCAATTGAAATATATTCGTTAAATGCATAACATAAAGGTTAATGTGAAGATTTATGTACTAGTTCCAATGAAAAAACGTATCATTGAATCATAATTATAGGAATGATACAATAAATGTATATACAGTTTATACACAAGATGAAACATTCATCGAGATATGAATTAATATTATGCGTCGTAAGACTTGTGAAACCCGAAAGTTAATAGAATGCTTCTGAATTTTAATTTTGTAATTTGTTCAGTATTTTGAGCAATACTAATAAACAAAATGTGTTGATATGCACTGATATATATATTGTACTACATGCCAATAAAAAATTTTATTATATATTTTGTTTGATTTAATTCCTAGCTCATTGATTAGCTTTCATCTGAAAATTAACAAATGCTATATTCACCTCACTAATATTTCTAATATTTCTTTTTCTTTCCTTTTTTCAATCTATTTGGAATTATTTTATTTTTACTCAGATATTATAGAATTGCAAAACAAAATGATCAAGAAACCAAAGCTGAAGAAAAGACTTGAATATTTATAAATTAAGCTCGTGAAACCAACATTGAGAGAGAGAGAGAGAGAGAGAGAGAGAGAGTTTGTTTAAAATGTTGTCGATAGAAAACTCAACCAAATACTTAATAAAAATAGACCTACCAAATTTTCTCTCATAATACAGCCATCCAGGGAGTGTTTGTAGTCCTATGTTTGACACACCCATGTGTACGGATAGAAGTTGACAAGAATGTGTGTCAGTGTTGAACATGATGGATTTACACTCGTCATTTCTTGTGCAATGAGATGCACAGTGCATGGAACTTTGGAAAATAAGTGTTGATATAACACTGGTTGCTAGAGTCGCCCGGTTGTCGTAAGTGGGGTTTCTGGACATGAAGTCGGAGATGATGACCCCACGTACAGCTACGATCACCACAAAAACAAGGTATATGTTACGTTTCATACTGAGATTCAAAAACCACTTTGAAGTTCGGGTGGTACTCGTTATATAAACATGTTTCTTCAGAAATGTGATGCCATTGGTCAAGATACATTAAAGAGGGTCCTATACTTCCTTGTATCTAAGCAAACAAAGTTCGTGGGAAAACAAACATATCAATTCTTAAGTAGGTTTAAAATTGAATATCGACATAAATACACTTTTAACACAGGCAATATGCATGAGACAGATTTTTAAAATAGTTTGACTATATTCTGC
>WFKH01010931.1:32034376-32057135 GCA_016163765.1 Magallana hongkongensis
ATAATCTATTCATTGGGTATCATTGTTTATTAAATAAAGAATATCAAAATTAAGATAGGTAATTGAAAGAAGTTGGGTTTAATTTGTTTTATTTACTTTAATAAAGATTCTTTGGATTTATAGCATTGTAAATAAACCGTATATAAGTTTTGTGGTTCTTCTTCGTTATTTAAACTATACAATATAAACAAGGATTAATAATCATACATGAGGATTTATTATTTGGGATTTATCAATTCTGTGAAATTGTGTGCGGTCATTCGTAGTTTTCGCTAGGACCTAATACCCTACAAATAAGATTGTGTTGACGAGTTCGCCTCGCGTCACAATATGTATCATATTATTGTATTACACAAGTTGAATGTGTCAAAATGCATATATTTACATTTGCAAATATGCTTCCTTATATGAACCTATAGAAAAGCGAAAACGTTCAATTCTGTATGAACGTTTTCGTGACGTCACAATGATCATAGCACGCGCTTATCGCTTGGATTATTGTAAACATAAAATCTCGGTTATTTTAACAGTTCTGAACGATTTGTCTTTTTCAAACGTAAATATAAGTAATAAACAGCAATGTTAAAAAGTTCACCGGGATATGAAGTTGGTTGGTACGTGATCAAATCTACTGAGAAGCCCGGATATGAAGTTGGTACGTGATCAAATCTACTGAGAAGCCCGAAGGGCTTCTCAGTAGATTTGATCACGTACCAACCAACTTCATATCCCGGTGAACTTTTTAAATTGCTGTTTATTTCTTAAATAATCATGTACGTTCATGCGCGGACCCAGAATTTTTTCGGGGGGTGGGTGGGTTAGAGTCCGAGGGATAATAAGTATCTTATTTGCGTGACACCCCTCCCACTCCACCCCTTATATATCCGCGCATTAACCCGAACTTTTACGTTATAATCCCGTGCGTCCAGAAATCGGTTTATCAATTATTGATAAATCGAAAGTATAGGCGTTAGACTTCAGTATACATTGATTTGGGTTATTTCTGTAATAACCAAAATTAAAGACACACCCAGTTTGAATCATTCACCATCAATTCACAAGACCACTCACCTTCAGAGTTTCGTTATCTTTCGGTGCAAGGGTTTCCGTTTTGTTGAGTCTCTTTTAGTTTGACGGAAATTGCGCATCAATATTTACGTACGGAAAACCGTTAATGTAAGTAAAACAGAAGTTATATATGTATGGTGCCGCGTCATACTATGGTATCAAACGAAGGGGTTTTAAGGAGGCTGGGTGGTCAACAAATTAATCAATCATCAGATCTACCTTAAATTTTTAGACATGATTTGTTAAGCTATAAACTATTATTTAATAAAGAAAATTTACATAAATTAGGGAGATCATCCTTTACAACATGACAATATATACACTGAAAAAATCCATCAGATAATGACAATGCAAAATTATTTAAGATCAAAATTACGCGTTAAATATATTTATTTACACATCATGGTTATGATCATAATTAAAAATATTTATTGGCAGTGTTTATGGTTATATTTGAATCGTGACATTTTCCTAAGGATGGGGGGATAACTTTCATAGTGACCAGGCGTGTCATCAGACTCTAAAGTTCGATCCAGAACTCACAAAAACAACAAGAGATTTTCAGGCATTGTTAGGTTGAGTATATTTCATTGGAAAGATGTATCATTGTGCATGCAATTTATTTTAATAAGAGAGTCCTTGGCCTCTATTCCAACAAAAGGTTTCCATCTTCATGGGGGTTTACGGAAGTGACCAAAATGATTAAAAGCGCTCACTTAAATCTCTGAGTACAAAATATCGATTTCGGATAAATGAAGTCAGAATTCTAAGTCATTTGGTTAATGTGAACGTGAAAATGTCTTAAGCACGTGTTTATGGGGCCCATGTCTTAAATCGGCGATATTCGAATGAGGGAAAAATAGACTAAAAGGTTTAACAATAGTCATCGACCACTTAGATTCTCGATAACTTTCAAGAACAATAATTAATTGCACCGCGAGATACAATTTTGATAATGGCGCAATTTTATAAAAAGAAGGCTAAGTTTAACAAGACGAGGTTTTAATGGTATTAAAAAAAGAAACACTGCGGGAATGAAAAGTTCGTCATATCTAGTCCGTTTTTGCTTGGGAAAAGAAGCTAGACCTTTATTTAAAATTAAAAAATTTTAAATTGACTTTAAAGGTTTATTTTCGCATTTATTATAAATAGTTTTTGCTTTTAAAAATTTCAAACTAAAACTGAATGAATTTGCAAAAAGAGTGAAAATATCTGGTCTGATATTCATTTGTAACAAATGCCTTGGAGAATTACTTTATTACTAGCAGAGAAAGAAAAATAGAACGTGAGGGGGAAAAATGAATTAAAAAAGGAATAATAAAAAAAAGAAATACCGTTACTTATTACATAGATAAAACAAGCGGCCAAAGCCACATACCTTACCTGATTAATAGTTCTTGTATCTTTTATACATTTTGTAATATAAAACTCTTCTAAGAAATTGTAAAACTCGCAAAAAAATCTGTTTATAAAACAAAATGATAAAAGTTGATAATGGAGACCTACTTTTAGAATATCACTAGATGATATCCCGCGCAAGCGCGGGAATTTGACAATTTACACATTAATATAATACAGTTGAACCATATAGATTTTGTTCATTTTTTGTATACAGTATACTGTGTCCGATATTTTTTTAAAATCAAAATCAATAGACACTTGCATTGCTGGATATTTAGAGGAGCGGACAGAGTTGGAAAATCTAAACTGAAATGGATGATAGAAACCACAGCCATCTGACTTTAGAAATTTTTCTAAAAAAAATTAATACCCTATACCTAATATTAGGTATAGGGTATCTATTATGTTATATTTTTATTATGAGAAAATTATAACGTCAGGTGTGTAAACAGATAGCCATGCTATGACCTTGAATTGTTACTATTACAAATTGGTCACTATGATACTTATGTATACATAGATACTGCGTAATGAATTGTGTTAATGATAACTAACAGAATGAACTATGTGACTCTTGTAGCACTGCGCAGTATTCCTAAATGATGTTATGCAACCAGGTGCAGAATGCGGGCACAAATATCCAAATTGGGAGTTTGTAAATAAGTTGTCATATTTGGCGATTCTGTGTCTGCATCGATAGCTCTGATACTCTATATAGAGTCATGTATTGCTTATTCTATTTAACCTTTGTAACCTTAACGCCATGTATGAATGAATGTATTATGAGTAAACGATGCATCATACCCAGGTGGGGGACTCAGAGACTCGGATTCTGAGACTCAAAACCCACATCACAATATTCTTTCTGACGGTTTTGACAGTTTTGTTACTTTATTTAGAAATAAAATTTAACTCCGGGATTTTGACACTAATTGTTCGCTCATGATCATTGTAGATGGGCCGGACTGGTCAGAACCGTCAATCATAAGTAAAATGTTATATATACTCATGTAAAATGATGTTAGATAGATTCTTTGATTTGAGCTGCTCTTAATGGTTGTAAAATCTACTATACGATCACGCTCATTAATAAACGTTTATTAATTAACAATTGGACTTCGTAATTACTGAGTTTGACGTGAATCTCCAGGAGTTAAATAAGGTGAAAGGCTTACAGGTGCCTGTGATAGAAACATGTACTTGGCTTTAATTCTTTTTGCAACTAACTGGAAAATAATAACAATTAAACTTTTTTTTTTTATATCAGGCCATTGAATGGGTATTTAGTGCGTCGTATCTATAAAGTTTGATTTTTGGGTCAAATTGTACTATAATTTTGAATTAAGGTTCCAAATAAGATTTTTAGATAAGATTGTTTTGAAAAAAAAAATTGGAGGGGGGGGGGGGGGGGAGCTCCCATTTAACATCCCCGTTTATGTACATTAATACATCATTTGTTTATATACTGGACGCAGGACACAATCTATTCTTCGTTTACAAATTAATGTATAAGGTGTACTACCAATCTGTCGTGGTATAAGAATGTATGAAATTAAAAAACGCTAGTGTATGCATTTTTATTTGCATATTTTAAACATTTTAAACAAAAGCTGTCAGAGCAAAGGTATCTGGTTAACTCGCCCTACACTTTCCGCCATGACGTTAATCAGTCAAACCGCGTTCCTGGACACCCCGTTCTGAAAAGTTATTTCCATCAAAACTAAAATCGCATCAAATTGTACCATTTATTGATTTACTTTTTTGTATTAACCAAAGATGTCCGATCCAAGGTATCTGCCCGCGATGCATGAAGAACTCGTCCTTCACTTTTCGCCAAGACGCTTATTAGTCAACCCGCGTTCTTGGTTACCCCGTTCTGGAAAGTTCTATCCAACTCTCTCACCAGAGGTCGTGCTTCGCAAGCGTTCTATACATCAAAACTAAAATCGTGCATTTAAGAAACGAATTGACTTGTTTTTATTATTCAAAGTCTGTCAAATCTTAACTTCAATATGCCCTAAAAGTAAGTTCCCAGTAAATATATTCACTCTTTGCGTAATCAGTCAATATTTTTTTTATTGCAAGCATATATTTTGATGAAAACTCCCACTGACTTGGATCCGCCAAAGCGTATCCACCACCTTATTCTCATTTTTGCTATTTCGGGATAGTTTATCGAAAATAAAAGTAGGTTTTTGATTAATTTCACAATAACTACTTATCAGGTATAATTCAATTATAGCTTACGGACATCATCTCACATGTGTCGAAATATCAAATGTATAAGCAGTTACACTGGTGCAGTCATTTCGTAGTTTATTGTCAAAAAGTCTTAATTTATAAGTAAACATTGGGTTGCTTAATAAAATCATAGCCATGTTTGATGCTTTTGGTGTGCAATACCATGCTTTTTAAAAAAAGAATGGGTGTCTGTTGTGTATAAAAACTTAGTATATCGAGCCATTTTCAAGGAACATTCCGCATAAATAGTATAGTCTGTTTCACTATTGATGCTATTACTTGGTCAGGCGCGGATCGAAAATTAATCCTTAGTGGGGATCGCTACTAAGCATGTTATTGTTGCAACAGCACCAAAAAACCCATATATTTTCTATTGTCACATTTATTTCTAGAACTCATTTTATCCACCAATTAATGAAGATAAAGTTTAAAATCAATAAACGTCTAGATTTTAAATTCGACTACAAGTACCTAGATTCTAGGAAATAGACTTTAAACACGAGCACGATTTTTACTGCGAAACTGAATGGGTCAAATAAAACCACGTGGTCTAAATTTAAATGACAATAACATTCGCAGGGGTGTAATACTTGGAGGTGAAAAGTAGATAACTGTGACCTACTTTTGAGTAAAGATATATTGAGGTTGTAAGATACACTAATAACAAAGTATGATGGTTCTAGGCTAGGTCTAATGCATGTATTATCAAGGTTATAGATCTAACCATGATGTACTATAATATACTAAATGTAGGTCACTGTGACCTTTTTGATTGAGTCATCTTGACGTATTGAGATGTATCAGCTATTAAGGTTTGATCCTGCAAGTAATACTATTCAAAATTAATAGGTTATAAAGATAAATGAAAGATAAAATTCAAAATGTAGGTCTGGTTGACCCACTCACTATTAAGATGAAACACACAAAGTTGCAAAATCCATCAACTGATGATGATTTTCAGCTTATAGTATCAGAAGTATTTAGCATAAATTCTTTCAAAATAAAAAGACCGTAAAATTTAGAAACTATGTCACTTTTTCATTGAGACAAGATTCATCAATTGACAACGTTTGTTGATCCTTTGCCTCAACTTTCCCAAGAAATGCAACCAACACAATTTGCAATTGAAAAGCTGAAAAATTAGGTCACAGTAACCTTCTTTTGGGTCAGTGCATATTTTCAGTTCTTAAGGTATCTCACTCCTCATGCATTTCGTTCTTCAGCATGGAATAACAAGAGGCCAATAGGCCTTAACGGTCACCTGAGTACCATAGCCCATACACAAACTTGTCGAGGATTTTCATATATGCATTTAATTAAGTTTTATTCTGGAGTAGAAAAATTATTATATTGTAATGACGACCACCTCCCTGCCTGAAATCTTTCAAAAAGGACTATGAAACCTATAATTTTAGCGAAAAACTTAAAGATCATAATAGAGTGCATGACCTGATATTGAAAAGGTGCAAGACTCTGATAGAAAATAATTTTCCCATATTTGTTAACTTTCAAGATAGGTTTTAGTATACATGTTTTATTTAAAACAACTTCCCATCCCCCATCCCCCATCCCCAGTGGCAGACAGAAACTCTCCCTGTGGGCATTTAAATAAAAAAAAAAAGCTTTAAAAGCTATAATGTGTTACTCACTTCTCCTGTTCCAGCTTTTGAATATTCAACCTTCATTGACATTTAATCACCATCTGGCATTTATACCAAAATCATTTTACACGTACTGCTTATCAGTGATTTTGGTTAGCATTGTAGTTCTTGAGAAGAAGATTTTTAAACATTTTCCCCATATATTTCTATGTTAAACTTTAAACCTCTCTTGGGGCCCCAGTTTTAGTCTGGGGGTCACGGTTTTAACAATTTAGAATCTACATTATTTGTGGATGCTTGCATAATAAATCTCACAAATTGAAGCATTGTAGTTCTTGAGAAGATTTTTAAACATTTTCCTTATATATTTCAAAGTTAAACTTTGAACTCTCTTTGGGGCCCCAGTATTAGTCCGGGGGTCACACTTTTAACAATTTACATTATATTTCAAAGATTTATATCTACATTATATGAGGATGCTTGCATAGTAATCTCACAAATTGTAGCATTGTGGTTCGTGAGAAGAAGATTTTTAAACATTTTCCCTATGTATTTCTATGCTAAACTTTGAACCCCTCTTGGGGCCCCAGTATTAGTCCGGGGGTCACAATTTTAACAATTTAGAATCTTCACTATATATATAAGCTTTGGTGTAAATATTGGCATTTCTGGTGCAGTGGTTCTTGAAAAAAAGATTTTTTAAGACATGCTCCTTATTTTCACTGTTTCGCAATTATCTCCCTTTTAAAAAGGGTTGTGCCCTTTATTTTAATAATTTAGAATCCCCTTCCCATAAGGGTGCTTTGTATTAAGTTTGGTTAAATTTGGCCCATTGGTTCTAGAGAAGAAGTCAAAAATGTGAAAAGTTTACAGATGGACAGACAGACAGACGAACCGACGGATGGACGGACAGATGGACAACGGGTGATCAGAAAAGCTCACTTGAACCTTTGATTCAGGTGAGCTAAAAAATAATTAAATCATGCATTCTACGAAAACTTATTAACACTAATCATTTCATTTCATATTTTTTATGCATGCAAACTTTCAACTTGTGATATGCTTGAAATATATTTTGTAGGTTCTGTTTTACATCTATAAATCAATATTAAAGAATTTGGTTGACTTTCGGCGTAAAACCATGCAAATATATAGAAGAAATCTAACTTTTTTAGCCAAATTTTACCTTTGAAGCCCTCTACAACTACATTACTGACCTCCATGTTTTATTATGTCATTTACATACTGAGGACATATCTAGACAAACTGCATTTAATTTATAAAAAGTTTGATATTTAGAAAGAATTTATTTCGAATCAAATTGTTACTATTGAAAAATAGACCAGTTTTAAAGGGGCATGGTCACGATTTTGGTCAAATTTTATTTTTTTATTTTTATTGTTTACAATGCTTTCGAAATGCATTTCTAATGATCAACGAAAATTTGAGTATTAGTCAAAGAGTTATAAGCAAGCTACATATCTCACAATAATTTTACATGTAAACAAGGCTCGTGCCCAGTTTTTGTTTACATTGGTTCAATAAACCGGTAAAAGTGCTTTTTCAAGCTGATTTTTCTCTCTTCTAATTCGTTTTAAGCATAAATAAATAGTTCCTTGTGTTTATTGCATTCATTTTAGATCTAAAACTGGAATTTGTACTTCAACATTCAAAACGTAAACAAAAGCTTTGTTTACATGACAGAGAATTGTGAGCTCTGTATCTCGCTTATACCACAATGAATGACACTCAAATTTTGGTTGACTATTAGAAATGCCGTAAAGCATTGTAAACATTTAAAACGGAAATATAATTTTTGACCAAAATCGTGACCATGCCCCTTTAAGTGCAAAGAGGTCATGAAAAAATATGCCGCTTTTTATAGAACTTTTTTCTTAATCAGCATATTCAAACTGATCATTCTGCATAATTTAGAACAATATTTGATGTAAATGTTTTGCTTGGTTAGAAAAACTGGCGACAAATGTCAATAGAGTGAAAACTGCATTTTTAGTGCAAAAAGGTCAAATTAAATGTGCCTTATCTCAGATGAACACTGACCCTCCTTTTTCTTTGTATTTTTAAGTATGTTTTGCCAATAAATTTCAAAAATACACTTCTTAACGAATTCTTGATACAACCACATTGAGGAGTGGGATACCTTAGAGTTAAAATGCATAGCCCAAAAAATGGACAAAATACTGAAGTTTCAACTAAAAGTCACTTTAGGTCATTTTATGCATTCAAGAGACCACATCCTTTGCCCAAGAATGATGTTTTGAACAATTTTTTATCTTCAACTTTTCTCCATCCTTATTATTCTTGCAAGGTAGGTTGTTTTTGGAAAACACTACAGTTGTCTATACTTCTTTTGTCAACCTTTGATCGTATCCCTTGTGGGGCCAAGTATTGGTCCAGGAGTCACCGTTTGAACTAGGAATCTACATTTTATGAGGATGCTTGCTTAAAATATAAGATAATGTAGCATTGTAGTTCTTGAGAATGAGATTTTCTAAAATGATATTCCCTATTAATATATATACTAGTATTTCTATGTTGAACTTTGAACCCCTCCTTGTGCCTCAGTATTGGTCTGGGTGTCATGGTATCTTCACTATACAGGTTGAGTGCGAGATTTTAATGATGCACTTCAAATAAATGAAAAATCCCATAAAATAAAAAAAAATCCGGGTAAGAACAGCAATGTGAAGCAATTTTACTATCCAAGACTGACCTTTGTGGCCTAAAATATCAGTGCTCCATTGCTGCAAACAAAAATAAAATGATTTTTTATCGTGGAAATCGTGAGTATTCTTGCATTGAACGCGAATTTTCCAATTGAAAGTGCGTTTTTTCTTCTTATAAAACGAGAATTATTAGAGTTTGTGTTCATTTTGATGACACTGTTTGACCGTGCAAAAGAAATTAAATGACATGCAACAATTATTGGTTGCTTTTGCTTTTATCAGGACCAACAAAACTACGGAAGGATGTACCAGCAATATTATATACACCTATGGTAAACAAATATTTTTCAGAAAATTAAATAGATGTTTGTTTTTGAAAGAAAAAAATTCAATGCACAATTAAAAAATGATGAGAGAAAATCGATGAACTACATTTTAATATAAAATGAACTAAATTTTGAGCGAATAATTCTTGGTACGACTTAACATGTTAACAAGACAATCACATTTATTACCGCTAGAGGCTTCCGTAAGAAATCTGCTGAATAGATTTTGTTTATAACTTGAATTTTTTACTTGATTTTAGTGAAACGCAGCTGTAAATATCTAAGTTTGAAACAAATATGTAGTAAGTGAGCCCTTATTATCAATATAATGTGAAAATGTTCTTCCGGATATTCTTCTGTTTAAAGAAAACAATACACAATAATGATAAAATGTGTCAAAATCTCGCATTTATGGGAATGATTTTATTACTGTAAAGAGGGATGATCTCGCTTTAGCGAGACTGTCTCGCTAATGGGGAATTGTTCCCAACCTGCTATACAGAGAACCTTTGATGTAAATATTAGCGTTCTGGTGCACTGGTTCTTGAGAAAAAAAATTAATGACACATGCTCCATTTTCACTGTTTCAGTTTTTTTAAAAATATCTCTAAAATGTGTTTTAAAAAAAGAAGTACATGTATTTCATTTCAAGTAATCATCGTTATACATTTAGGTTTTGGGCTTTTTCAGTGTATTTCTTATCATACAGAATTTTTTTTGTAACTTCTTCTTCTTCCAGTCTAGTTCATCCCTCGGTTGGCCGAGTATTGTCGAACTCTGTACAATTCTTTACATACACCTGTATATTTTATTGAATTGCGGGGGGTGGGAGTTTGTCCATTACATCATCATATTTCATGTGGATCCCAGTTAGATTTAAAATTCTTTACACAATAAAGACGGTTTTAGATTGAGTTGTTGGATGAATCAAAGCAGGGGTTCCGTAACATACTACAATGATTTGTACAAACTGCCTTTCATACATGTACTGGTATATGGGCATACATGTATATGTACATGGTACATGAAACAATACATGAAAGAAGTACCTTAAACACTTTAATTGCTGTGGTGAGATTCCTCAAACAAGGTCAAATATGAGGTCTATTCTCATCAATAATTTTCACTTACAGAACATTTTAGTCAATACATATATCTTAAAATAAAAGTACAATAATATTCCATTTTTGATTTCATTATACATGTAATAGATCTGAGGTATTTATAAAAACAGGTATACATGAAGTACCAAGCCAAGATCAATTTTTCAGCATCTCACTGGGGGTATCAACCAACAAGTAGAACATGTTTACATAGAAATGCAAACATACAGTAACAATGCATTGTTTAATTAGAAAAAGATTGATTTTTGTGCTGATTACAGCTGACATAAAACAATGTACAGATTTTTTTTCAACTGTTAGTTTGTAGGCATAAAATAAAAAGCAAAGCTCGTTACATGACATAAATTAATCTAGTCTAAACAACAGTACAGAGAAGTTAAAGAGTCCTGTATTTCTAATTTTGTCTTGCATTGACAATCTGTACAAAGTCTGGTTTCAAAGAAGCACCACCAACTAGAAAGCCGTCAATGTCTGGTTTGGCACCAAGATCCTTGCAGTTACCAGCATTCACAGATCCTGAAAATACACAACAAAATATATATATATATTAAGTTATATATACCTGCAGGATCCAGCATCTCTTGTATTTTCATTTTATGTTAGTTTATATACTTTTAAGATACCAATTTATGTGTGTTTACTTTTATTAACTAAAAAAAATTCTCAAACATATAATGTAATAACATTCTTATTTATTGAAGATTCATGAATTTCACCCTAACACTTAAAGCTGCTTGGTCCGATTTTTTGGCTATTACAGTATCAAATAATTTTCCATACAAACCAATTATCTTAAAAAGTTATAAACTTTCACTGTTTACATATTCAGAATCGGTCTCCTTTTAGAGATAGAATTATATAATGTAAATAAAAATAATTTCATTATGGTAACACAAAAAAACAAAGCAAATGCATCATGGGCATGTTAAGAAAAGGGACCATTTGGTTTGGTTCCCCCGATTGATTGGGTTTACTTAACTGCATTTTATGCCTCAAACTGTTGATCTTAAACAAAACAAACTTCAGAAAGATTAGTGAAAAAATGTACACAGGTTTATTTTTGATTTTCCAAAACAGGGTGAATCATATTAAGGGGCAAAATAACGGGGCACTCTTTAATGAAAAGTTTGTTTTGTAAACAAATTTTGTATATCATTTTCCTATTGAAATATAGCTTAATTGACTGGGGAAAATTACTGCAATGTCTATAATCATACATATACTAAACAAAACCAATATGTTTAAAACGTACATAGAATTTGATGTACAATCTGACCAAGCAGCTTTAAGAGGGCTGGATGATTGTGGCCACTTTGAGACTATATTAATCTCCTTTAGAAGAATAGCTTTGTGATTTTTTTAATTTTCAAATTAACCCAGAAAAAACACTTTGAAATTGAAAGAGTTTGGAACATGTACTGTGTATATTGAGACCCCTCTCTCCCTCTATCCCAATACTAAATTTAGTAACCTCCATAGATGATTCTAACAGATGCTGCCACTTCCTTGGACACTTTTTCTGCTAACCAGGCTCGTAGTTTTTCGTGAACTTCCTGAGCCTGTTCAGGGGTCGCTGTTTTTCCTGTTCCAATGGCCCACACTGGTTCATAAGCCAACACTACATTGGGCCACTGGTCTGCTGTTATATTTTCTGTGGCAAAAAAGAATATAAAACACATACCAGTATATTTCAATTTCAACATCATTATCTATTAAACCTGTTTATTTTCCATACAATTTTCCTTAACACCAGTAAAATATCCATGCACTATAGTTATATAGTACATGTACATGTAGATGAGCCAATAACAAATTAATTTAGTAAATCATTTGTTGAAATATTGTAGTGTTATCAATGAGTACTCGATTAACCGGATAACCGCCGAACGATGCGAATATCAGTAAAACTGGTAGTCGGTTACTCAGAAAAAGATACATTTTACATGGTAAAGTAGAAAACATTTATAATAACTGCATACAAACACATTTCTCTTATTTTCATTACCGTTATACTTGGTCTCGTAGTTCACAAATAGGATCGATTTGTTTTGATAAGTTTTCACAGTTTATATGATTAATAGCTTTGATTGCCAGGAAGTATCATTTATTGAAGACCTTAGTTATAATTATCTCATTTAGACGTTTGCTAGTCAACAGTATTTAGCAAGATGCCACTGCAGACATCAAACGCGTTGAAATATTTTAAAAGAACAGCGGATTCAAAATCCGTGAAATGTAAATAAAGTGAATTGGAACTATCTTATTATACTGATGGGGACTACAAATATGTTAAATCATATAAAATTGAACCATAATTGTAAATTATGTTCATAAACTGTACATTAATGTTTAATATCAACTGAAAAACAAAGGAGAAGGGATAAAGAATAAAAGTTTAATATGAAAACTGTAATGAAACATAGGTAATCACAGATTACAAAGCTCACCGAGACGAGGCATCACTTTTATGAGGCATCCTTTATCATATTATATAAAAATCATAGTGAATGATCTTGGATATTCATGGATACTGTTTTGACAGAATATCGTATATCATATGTTAAAAAATTCTATGATAATCATATGTTCATTTCATATTATTATTATAATAATAATATTATAAGATACAATGTTTATCAATATAATAATATAAAATATGATATTGCATCCTATGATACTTACAATATAAATCATATAATACTGTAATAAATAATGATGCAATATGATATTGTAACATATGATATGACATTGTATCATGTTATAAATTATTGTATTTGATCACATACTACAATATCATTATATATAATATACATAGGATACAATATAGTATTATATGATACAGTATCAAATCACATAATGCATCACAATATTGTAACATATGATATTATATTGTATAATATAGTATGATATTGTATTGTACATTATTGTATCATATTTGATAAATAATATGATATTGTATCATATGATACAATATAATTCGATACATTATATCATATCATGATACAATATCATGTGATATAGTAATATATTATATGATACAATATCATAGTATACAATATCGTATATGATACAATATTATATATTACAATATCATATAATTAAATACAATTTCATGTGATATAATAATATATAAATTAATATCATATTAAACAATATCATATGATACAATATTCTATATTATAAAACATTGTATCATACGAAACAATAATATATATTACAATATCATATGAAACAATATCATGTGATAAAATAATATATAATACAAAATCATATCATATAATATTGTATTATAATATACAATACTATACATAACAATATCATGATACAATATCATATCATAATTTATAAGAATTTGATACAATATCATATTGTATCATATAACTTTTTACAATATAATTAATATAATATAATATTGTATCATATAAAACAATAGTGTATCATATCATACAATACTATATCATAGGAATCATGTTATATCGTTTAACAACAAACACATCTATCAAGCAGGTTTGAGTGAGGTAGGAGATTTTTTAAGCATCCTTGATAATGGAGATCAGGCTCTGCATCTGAAACTACCTCTGTGATTCACTTATAATATTGTTAAATCAACTATGCAAGCTATTATCTATAAAACATGTTACCTGTTCTAAAAACTTAGTATACGAATTAAACTTCACAAACACAGCATCATAAACAATTGAAAAATACTGTATTGTTAGACATACTTCTTATTTTTTCTTTACTTAAAATAAAAATTAATAGAACGATACTTTTTAACTTTATCATGGAAGGAGCACGTGGTGCAGCTCGCGGGCTGAATTGATTGACAGGTCCAGCACGTGGACTCAAGTCTAAACATTGCATGTAGGATTTGATTAATCACAATGTACCATACTCTTTTATGAATACTAATTTTATGAATTTTTAATATTAGTATGTTTTAAATGAATGTATGTACATGTAAAATTACGCATTCTCTCTCTCTCTCTCCTCTTCTGTAAGATAGAAAACGGGCAGTGTTGTACAGTTAGACGAAGCCATACTCAATTTAGAGTTTTTCTTTTGTTTTGAACAGGTGTGAAAACCCCCAAGGGCATGTCGTTTTCTACCCTGGGTTTGTTAATCACTATACACAGGAAATGGTTGCGACTTAAACTTAATATACACAAAAAAGGAAATGAGTTCATACACATGAAAATAATTTGCATTTGATTTAAAAAAAATAAAAATCGATATGTATGCATTTAATAACATGTACAGTTTCCCATATTGTTTTTTGATGCGAAATACCGGTAATTAATATCTCCTTCCATTTCTTGTAAAGAATAACGAGCACGACTATCGCAAACTGACATAACACGTTATGATTCAATGTGCTTTAAAGCAACAACAACTCTATATAGGCCCTATGTATGATAATAATATTATTTAAAGGAAAAAAAATATTTGTTAGGTTGATTCCCGACACCTGTTCATTTCACAATTTACGACATACATGTACACATATATTGACAGTTTACGGTGCAATGTGTGTTTATAGAATGAGAAGATGAAATTGCTACGCATTTACAAGTACATCTAATGAAAAATTGTTCTAAAAAGATTAACAGCTAATAGAAATAATAACTGAAATAAGCACACCAAAAAGTCATATAAAGAGGTATGTGTTCTTATTTACAGAGCACTGAATTTACTAGCCTAATAATCGTGTTAACATGTGTTAATTCCAATGTATTTTCCAATTTTATGAAATTATATTTTATAAATCTAATCTATTAATTTTATATTAATATAAACCACAATTGATTGACAATAAAGCTGTTATGCTTAAATCTGAAGTCGCAGATTTCACGCGGATTGACGGTACCCGCATGGCCTGTAATATAACGTACAAGTACAGTAACAACAACAAGCAGCAGGAATAACGGTAAATCACACCGTCGCGGTGTCATCACGGTGGCTATCAATACCGTGATCAAAATCTGCGATTGTGTATCGCGGGAATGATAAAAATACCGTGGCGGTAACGCGGGCCAATACGGGATCCGCATTGCCTGTACTGTATATCTAAATTCATCAACTTTTAGATATGTGCATTTAAATAAATAATTTATTTTAAAAATTTACCTTCCATGAAATGAAACATTAAAGAAAATTAAGGTCAAAAGATTCAAATGATTTTATCCATTCTTTTCAGTATGTGCATTTAAATAAATAATTCATTTGAGAAAATTACTTTCCAGGAAATGAAGCATTAAAAAAAAATTAAGGTCAAAAGATTCAAATGATTCTATCATGGTAGATTTCAATTCACAAATACTGATTGCCAGGTTTTCTGTTATCATACATGTACACACCAGTGAGAGCTTGGGTTTGCCTGAAGACTACTTCCTCCGTTTTGCCAGCTTCCCTTTCTTCTAGTTTTTCTCCAATGCAAGCAATCACTTTCACCCCCTTGCTTAGTGCATACTTTGTTTTCTCACCAATCAACTAAAGGAGAAAACATTATTTCTTAATCATTACTGTAACTTTCCCCTCCATCATAATCTTTGTATTAAAGCAGAATTCATCTTTAATTAAATGGCAAGAATGTCACTATTCGAATGTAAACCTTAAAACTGCTTCAATAGAACACAAAATAGTACACAAAAATATTTCAATGCAGTAAAATATTTCACCTGATCAGATTCTCCAAAAACATTCCTTCTCTCTGAATGTCCCAGAATGACCCATTCACAGCCGAGGTCTTTGATCATGTCAGCACTACAAACAACATATCAACCATTAAGGAATACAGTCCCTGAAACGTTCTACTTTCCCATATCAACCATTAAATAATTACTCTCTCTATGAATTATTACTTATGGTATATTACATGTATAATGATTCTTCAAGACTTTCCCAGATTTGAATCTAGTCGATTTAATGTCAAGTTCAAAATACAGTATTTGAGATAAGGAAGATAAGCTTTAACAAACAAAATTTTCAAACAAGTGATGCTTGTTCATTCAAATGAATACAAATATTGTGAGTATTTGAGTTACATTTAGGCTAGTTGATTAATGATCTGTTCTAATATTCTCCTAAACCTACCATAGTGCAGGTGACATTAAACCGAGACTAACTTAGACCACCTTAGAGGGTAATACATGTATCTGTATCTTTAGCCCCATATGACATGCCCAGTACATTTCAACTACAATTTAGATTTCTTTTGTACGAGCAATCTTTTATGAGTGTGTGTACAATATAATTAAAATTAAAGACTTGTAAAAGCGCTCCTCTACGATACACTTATATACAAGATCCAACAACATCCCATATGAGGTCATCTCAGAGCGACCTTTCAAGTATGAATAAACATAGAAATATTAGCCAATCTGATTTAAGCTTCAATAAACAAGTCTCAAAATAGTTTGATAGATTCATTTCTTACAACTCTAAAGCTCGGTTGTCTATTTTATGCCAAGTTAAATTTTTCCTGCCAAAATTGTGTATAATATCTGTCCGATCTGCTGTTCTTCCATGAATCATGCAAACAACAGTAACAAAAACTTAAAATTGGCATATGCATGTCACCATGACATTGTTTACAATATGAAGCACCTAAGGGATTTAGGTTCATCAGTGATAAAGAAACATATCCAATTTTGACAGCAGTGATTTCATCGGCTATTTGAAAGGTCGCTCTGAGATGATGTTGTTAGATCTTGTATAGCGTATCTTGGAGCCTAGAGGAGCTGTTTTACAAGTCTAATTTTAATTAGATTGAGTGTGAGTACAGAGTGATTTAGTTGTTTACTGTAAACCAACTTTTATTCGCGATGACTAATTTTCATGAACAAGATGTAGACTATCTGGAAAATAATATACCAGAGGATCGCGAGAAATATTCCCAACAATGAGGCTCTCGTGAACCTCGCGAAAATTTCTCGCACACGAATAAAAGTTGGTTTTATGTGTGTGCTCTTAGTTTACTTGCAATGCATTTAATAAAAAGTACAACAAATAACCATTTTATCAGATTATGAAATTTTCCCCCAAAAAATCAGAGTTAATAGAAATACAGCTCAGAAGATATTCAATTACCTACCTGATATCTCCTGTGAAAGCACCACTGGCCACCTTATAGCAGTTCTGGGCTGCAACTCCAATCTTTGGGTCTACTTTCTGTCTAGTGTACTCCAAATAGCAGGCTGGTGGGGAAACTACCACCTCTAGAATTAAATATTTCAAATTCATTTTTCTGAATAATTTTAATTTTACATTTTAAAAATATAAATGACTATTTGATCAAACAAGAGGCCCACAGGCCTTATTAACGGTTACCCGAGTACCATAGCCCATACACAGACCTGTCAAGGAATTTCATATATGCATTTAATTAAGCTTCATTCTGGAGTAAAAAAAAATCTAAAATATGGTAATGATCACCCCCCTCCCCTACCTGAAATCTTGCAACAAGGACTATGAAATAATCCTTATAATTTTGGTGAAAAACTTTAAAATAATTAGAGTGCATGACCAGATATTGAAAAGGTGCAAGACTCTATCATGATAAGAAATAATTTACCCATAATTTGTTCACTGTTAAGATAGCTTTTACATGTAAATGTTTTCATTAATAAACAAAAGATGGCTAGTATATTTGTTTTACCTAACACCCCCCCCTCCCCTGGGGCCAAACAGAAAATTTTCCCCCCAGGCCATTTAAATGATGAAAAAATTGGTAGACTCTTATTTTCTTACTTAATTTGCATTCATTCTTACGTCAGCATATCTAAAGAAAAGAATTTAGCTCTTGCTTAGCATATTTGAAGAACACAACAACCCCCCCCCCCAAAGACTGGACTCTTGCCTAGTGATGGGCAATCGGACCAAAAACCGTAATCGATTATCGGAAATAATCAGACACATGTAATCGATTAATAATCGATTTTAATCAGAATTATCATCCAAATTGTTAAAAGTGCATGGCTTATTATAAATATAGCAGAGTTACAATTACTAACCTATGTATTGTTTGCTTCCTTTGATCACAGTTAAATAAATCAGAATTTCAAGTAATGGAATTTAGTTTATAATGTCTCCAAAAAAGAAATGTTTTCAAATCTAATGAAATTACTTTACACATCGCCAACAACACTCTCAATGTGGTTCCTAAAACTAGGGGCGTTTCGGGAACTAATTCAATATCCTATAATATTTGGCAGTTTAAAAAAAAAATGATTTTATTTGAAATAACAAAAAGCTTGATAACTATAAAAATCTGTGAATGCATTTGAATATTGAAATTTAAGAGTATTTTTCCAGACATGTGCAATTTTTACACTGTTTGTGACTTGCTATCTACTGTAACTTAAATTGATTTTCATTAGAGGGTTTCTTTTTAATTTGTAGAATATAATAAACTCCCATATGTTTGACATTGTAACTCCTGAGGATGGATAAATAACCCTATCTTTTTTATTCTCTGAATATTGTTACTGTTACCATTCATGCCATCAACTATAGCCATTTTGTTTTTCTTGTTTATAGATCTTGTTTGACATGCAGAAAATAAAATCTGAACCCAAACTAACCAAAATTCGGATTTTCTTTTTTTTTTTTTTTTGGTTAGTGATGCCGGCGACTTTTTTTTTGAAATTGATTAGTAGCATCGTGGGTCTCAGAACGATAGATAATCGATCATCGGCGACAATCATTTCATCACTACTCTTGCCCCATGGGGCAAAGGCTTTCACAATATCATAATGTTGATAGACAGCTTCATTCATTCTCTTTTCTAAATATGTATTCATCTCTTTCAGGCTTTAAGAAAATAATGGTTTGTTTCCGCTTTCATGCTGAAAGAAAGTAGGGTCGGTAGGTTGGAATATTTTTTAATTTTTTTCAAATAATTTTTTTACCTTTATTGCAGTATGTATACATGCCTGTTTGATACTGAAGGGTATAAAATGAGAAATACTTTTAATCTTTAATAATAAGTTGAACAATACCTGAATTCTTTGATATTTATTCTCATTACGATACACGGTACATGTATATACAACAATCACCCTGGAATAATCGTTCTAACGAAGTTTATTACAGGAAGCCATTGTCTACTTTCACTTTTAAAAAATAACAAGAGTTATCTCGCTTAAAAGAGAGTGCCATCATGTGGTGATTCTGTGAATATATCGATAACCCATCTATCATAACCGGTGATCACATAATAAGGACCGAGGGTTTTGTGAAAGTGACCAAAAATGTGTGCGAGTTGGCAGAAGTGTAACGTATGCCAAAAGTCAGATATGCAAGACCTTTCTATAAGTATCTTCTCATGGATGTCACTTGACTATTTAGCTGGCCTAATGAAAACAAAAAACGATCTTATATATCAGAGTTTTCTTGGATGATGTCAGCAATGAGAGCATTAATGATATCTACTAGCATGGAGACATACATCTATTTTAAAATAAAACGCTTGAGTTACACTGACTTTAAAAGAAAAAGCGTCGTTGTGACGAAATTTTCAAATAATTTTTTTTCAAATCCTTAAAAAAAAGTTTTGAGTCCGTGGTTTAAGTTAGGATCAGTCGGGAAAGTGGAAACAAACCATTTTTTTTCTTTGGCCTCATTAAAATTCAACAGCAGAACAAAAAAATAAGATTTTTAAAAATAATATACTAACCCCTCCCCCAAAGCCAGAATTCCTTCCTTAGATTAGATGTTATGAAATATAATTTAAGAAGACAGCTTTATTGTTTTTCTAAATAAGCAGTCAGTTTCTATTCAGTGTCAGTAGACGTAAAGAAGATTTTTAAACATATTATATACATTAACACTATATGAGCAATTTGGCACAACCTGCAGTAAGAACCCCTACTCTGGGGGTCATGAAATTAACAATTTTGGTAGAGGGCTATTTATCGAAATATGCAGTAAGTTTTAATTTGGTTTCAGGAGAGGTAAAGAATACCTGTAAGATTTTTAAACATTATATATACAACACTATATGAACAATTTGGCCCCGCCCTAGAGTCAAAACCCCTACCCAGGACGACATGAAATGTACAATCTTGGTAGAGAGCTTTGAAGTCTTTCTGTATAATGTCAAAAATCCAAGATTGTACAAATTTTTCAAAAACTGCTTTTAAGGTTCTCCGATCCTCAGCCTCAAAGTATTTTTTTCATCCTAAAAATGTTATTTATCCTTCAAACTTTATAAATGAAATAAAATTAAAAGAATTTTTTTTTATGGTATCCATGCATTTTACAAAGTTATTGCAATTTTGGCCATAATGAATATATTCAATGTATATAATGCATACAAGTTGAGATCAAATTAGAAAAAAAAAGGTTGTACTGGTGCAACGGTGGCTCGATCTCCTTTACCTCTAGGTAGTAGGTCTCCGTGGAGCCACTAAGCCAAGCAGTTCGTTGAATGGCTTAGCGTAATATTAACACTTCAAGACTAATTAGATTTGTCAATATAAAAGGCAGATTTATGGTATGGATAAAAAAATTCCAGATGATTTAGTGTTATTGAACATTGCTGAGGATCGGAGATCGTTAAGTAAAAGAATTAATATATTCTAATCAAAGAATCCTGAATTTTCCCAGAATTAAAAAAAGGTCGTAATTTTGCTAGTAGACACGTTGGTATAGTGTGTGACTTATATGAAATCTTTCTTCATGGTTACTCAGTGTAAAACATCTTTACCCCGGGACGAATTTGTCCACCATTTTTAAAAATTTTTTCCACTAAGCTACCACCTGTGTTGTCCGATTTACCATATCTAAATTCAAAAATCATCATTCGTTTGCCATTCAAAATGTTTTCTGCTCGTATTCTCAGACTATAGGAAATTTGTTTTGGTTAAAAGTTAAGTCATCCTTATATGTAGACAATTTGTTGTTGAGGTCCAAAGAAATTTGAACAATCTTAATTTAAAACACTTTATAGTTACATAAATATATATATACAAGTAATACAGTCTTATATGGACATTGATTTATTTGCCAGTTTATAACTATAGTCTGTCCCAAGATATTTATGCTGCACATTTGGACAATTTTTAATAAAAATACACATACCTGTGAAAGAAGTGCAATTGAAATCGATGAAAGGGAAAATTTCCAAGATAACTTCATTCACACATTATCATTTTTCCCTCGTAAAAATTCACAGGAACGAAAACAGATTTCCTACGGAGATTTATAATGGGGAATGTTGACATCTTTTCTCCATTCGGAAGTACTCGGGACACCTCGCGCAATTTTTCAACGTTATCATCTGGGCGTCTTCATCTCCTTAGCAATGGAAAAACCCCGTAGACTTTTTATTTTTGCCGTGTATGGATACCCGACAAGCTAGAGGGGGCGTTTCAAAGGGAAAATCTTGGGATTTTTTCATACTAATGAATGAACATCGTCTGAACCATGAGGTATTTATAAATATTGAATAATTTAAGAAAATATGCGAGAAAAATATCTTGGGACAGACTATAATGATGATTTGTTCATCTGCATTACCTATAATTTACCCCATTAACTTTCTCTCACTCTTCTCTCTCATACAAGTCACAAGCGACAATGTCTTTAAATCCGCTCTACTACGATCTCACTGGACAAAGGTCAGTTAAAACATTACTTTGAAACTTTTCTGGAGTTAATTAAAAGCTTCTACGTAGTTCAATATTTTATCTATAGGCCAAAATCTTCTTATTTTTTGTAACTGAATAAAATATTTAACTTTCAACTGAACTAAGCGATGCCCAAACATAATAAATTATCACAATATTTAAATCATATGGAAACTGCACAAGTTATGTGCATGCATGGTCATATGCATCACTTTGCCTGGCCTAAGTGCACATCTCCATTCAACCCATTCAACATACCGGTGTTCGGATCCAATGGCCCCGTTTTCAAGAAGCCGGCAATGCCATCAATGCTTTGTTTATTGCCGTTCATCTTCCAGTTTCCGCCCACGAAAAATTTTCTGTTTGTCATGATTGTATCTCTTTAATTCAACCGGCTTTTGCGTGTGACCTTCTCTAACTTGAATAGCCTTCACCTTGTGTATCCTTTGATTGAATAAAATACAGAACTTATGATAGACCGCAAACGTTCCGCAATGATATGTCTTTAAATGCATCCAAAAAATGAATAAGGTTAAAGATGGGGAATATTATTGGTATCCTTATCGTAGATAATTGAACCATTTCTTCCCTTTGTTGTTTTGTTGATTTATTTTCATTTGATTTTGGCGGATAATGGATACGTGTGCGATTTTTCTTTTATTAATCTCCCGCGTTTACTTC
>WFKH01010931.1:32079688-32099649 GCA_016163765.1 Magallana hongkongensis
ATCTTCTTCTCAGAAACCAATCAGCCAGGAAAGCTGAAACTTGTGTGAAAGCATATTCAGGTAGTGTAGATTCAAAGTTGTGAAAATCATGACCACCGGGGGTAAGGTGGGGCCACAATTGGAGGGTGAATTTTTACATAGGAATATATAGAGTAAATTTTTAAAATCTTCTTCTCAGAAACCAATCAGCCAGGAAAGCTGAAACTTGTGTGGAAGCATCCTCAGGTAGGATAGATTCAAGTGTGTTAAAACCTAGTCCCCAGGGGTAGGGTAGGGCCACAATGGGGGGTCGAATTTTTAGCTAGTAATAAATAGAGAAAAGTCTTTAAAAATCTTCTTCTTAGAAACCAATTAGGCCAGAAAAGCTGAAACTTGTGTGGAAGCATCCTCAGGTAGGGGAGATTCAAGTCTTTTCAAATCATGATCCCCAGGGGTACGATGGGGTCACATGGGGGGGGGGGACAAATTTTTATATTGGAATATGTAGAGAAAAATCTTTAAAAAATCCTCTAAAAAACTATCTGCCTAGAAAAGCTGTAACTTTAGTGAAAACAACTTCAGATAGTGTAGATTGAAATTCGTTAAAATCAAAATCTTGATGAGTAGGGTGTGGCCACATTGGGGATCCAATTTTACAAAGGAAAACATTTTAATTATTCACAAAAACTGAAATGTTATCATAAATGGTTTTACTTATATGCAAGCATTTTGACATATTGCTGATTCTTTAAAATTGTTTAGACTCTGGCCCCTGGACGATTCTTGGGCCTCACAAGGGGTTCAGAGTTTGATGTAGGTTTATATCCCATGCATATATAAACAATTGTGTAGGATCTTTTTTAGAACTGCAATGCTCAACATGTGATATGAATCATCATGTTAGAAAAGGGACTTGATAAACATAAGAATATCCAAGGGAAAAATGGATTTTTATTTATACAGGATCTACATGTATTATACAGTGGACCACACTTAATATAATAGTTAATTTGCCAGGAAAAATTATTATATTAACCGGACTATAATAATAACCTAACCCAGCTAAATTCATTGTGTACAAGTATGCTATGTGCCTATTTACGTCATGTATTAATTTCCACAATAATTGATGATTTCTTCTAAAACTTTACTTTTAATGCTTCAAAAAGTAAATTTCATGGATAAAGTTAACTATTACAAGCTGGGAAAATTGCAAGATCCACTAGTATGCTTCCAATGGGTTGACATGCTTTCATTTTGTTTTCCTTCTGTACTTCCGGTTTTGACTAAATCTAATAAGGCATCCATGAGACAATTCGTTTTTAATAACTTCTTTCAATAAAAATCAAATAAACCACAAAGTTATGCAGAACTTTCTTATTTTCTTTGATTTATTTAACCCATTCTTCCTATCAAATAAAGGCATATTTAAAAAAAAGACTTTGCCACTAATAAACTGCAGTACAAATCGTCAAATTAAACATCATGTATACAATACTAAGCCATGTAAAATATCCAATTTGTTATAAATTATTTTACAAAAATAAGAGGCAATCACTTATTCAAACTGTAAAGAACTTCAATATACAGCGATGTCACTTGACAGGTGCATAGGTAAAGTACCCAAGCCACGTGCAGTGATCCCGTCTGACCAGCACTGTCGGTAAATTTCAAAGTGATTTTGGAAGTCGGAGTGTTTATACAAGCTACTCATGAGGGGCTAGCTCATGAAAAAGGTGTGAAACTCAATTGACAGGAGTGCTCTTTCTATTATATTAAGCGGGGTGCACTATTTAAGCTATTATAATAACCGATGTAAAACACAATGATTTATTAAGAAATGGTTTTGTGTTTTGAAAAACTATTGTAGTAAGCGAACTATAATATTAAACGGGTATTATATTAAGTGGGGCCCTCTGTGCCACACTGTCCAGACATTTTGTATTATGTCTCCATTAAGCTGATTTTATCTTGCCTATTGTTGCTAAGGTGAGCGATGTGACCCATGGGCCTCTTGTTTATAGGGGTATTTTGTCGGTGGACGTTCTTCTAAACTGTTAGAGATATTAAGCTCAAACTTCTATGGTTGGTAATGGAAAGATTGAAGTTGTGCATGGATGTGTTCTATATGTCTAGCACAAATGGCGCTATAGCTCGGTAGGGCTCGAAAATTGAGATAACAAAAGCATCGTGATTTTTCATGCCTTTCTTTCTTTTTGTTTTTCTTGAAAATATTTTGTTAAAACATGTAATGTAAATAAATTTATATTTACAACAGTAAGAAAAAGGGGCTGGCCCCTCAAATAAGGGACCAACAGGGTTTTAAAGCCTTACATCAATATCTCTTTACTGAGGAATATTTTGTAATAATTACAGAAGCAAAAATGTTCATCTTGCAGTAATGTACCCATTAGGGCTGAAACGATTAACCGAAATATCGATGTTCAATACTTAAGTTCGATTCAATTTTCGATTTACTGCTTCGATTTTCGGTTCGATACATTTTTTAAAATCGGGTTTGGTTTATTACATCGGGTTCGGCCTACTTAATTAGCTGCAGGAAAAAACATGGCGAGAATTTCGACGGATACAAATGAAGGGGGCTATCACGATGTATCTGTTGTGACAGGTAGTGAGATACAAACAATAATGGCTCGTAGAAACCTGCCAAACTGAAGAATCCACCTGCCCTCTATCGTTCAGCGAAATCTGGGCGATATGCATACTTCCTTCCTAATAAAGTGATTTGTATTGAAAACTTGCAAATGAGCTCCCGGATAAAGGCCGATTTGCAGCTATAAATTTATCAATTAACCTCGTTAAATAACACCGCCGAAACACTAAACAAGTGTCGAGTCAAGTAATCTGAGGTACGTGTCTGATGAAAGCCATTCCTTTTTGAAATTTTGAAACTTAAAAGAATGTGTGTCACCGTTCAAACATTACATAAAAGCAGTTTGACTAAAAGTCATTTTGATAAATGACTAATCAATAAGAGTTAGATTTGTTCTTTTCATTGTATTCATCATTATTAAATGACCCAAATAGTGCAAAGTAAATTATCCGTTAAATGCATTTTTTTATTTAAATTAAAATTGCAAGTGTGACTTGCCTAGAATATTTCCTTTCTTCAATTGTTTGATTTGTTTCTTCTTCAAAATGAATCGTATTGAAAATATTGAATCGTGGTACAAGTATTGCAAAACGTATTCTATCATGAGGGGGGCGTATTGTTTCAGCCCTAGTACCCATACGATATAATGATTTTATCATGTGTTACGTAATAAGGGATTTTAAGGGGGCCAGAAGTTCAAAACTTTGATCACTTTTATCTCAAAAAGAAGAAATATTTTGAAAAGCAATGTAGAAGAAAAGATGCTCAGAATGATGTGCTTGATGATATCCATATAACAAAATCGTGATAAACTGCCCCGATAAGGAGATAAAGGGTTGGCCCCTAAAACGTTCTTTCCCAGATATCTCAAGAACGGTAACAAATTTCTAAACACTTGTTGAATAAAATGTTTAAAATCAAAAGACCTTTCATTTGATATCAAGAGAAAGGGACTGGCCTCTCAAATAAGGGGCCAAGAGGGGTCTAAAGTCTTTCATTCATAGCTTTTTACTGAAGAACAATTGTAAATATGTGATTGAAGCAAAAATGTTCATCTTACAAATGTGTACCCATACAATATATTAGTTCTCTCATGTATTACGTAATTAGGGGATTTAAGGGGCTAGAAGTTAAAAATGTTGATCACTTATATCTAAAAAAGAAGAAATATTTTGAAAAAAAAGCAATTTAGAAGAATGCTTAAAATGATATCCTTAACAATATGCAACCAATAAAATGTCAATAAACGGTTCTGTTAAGGAGATAAAGGGTCATCCCCTAAAACGCTATTTGCCAGATATCTCAAAAACAGTAACAAATTTCTAAACAATTGTTAAACAAAATGTGTTTAAAATGACAAGACCCTTAATTTGATATCAAGAAAAAGGAGCTGACCCCTCAAATAAGAGACCAAGAGGAGTCTAAAATCTTTCATACATAGCTGTTTACTGAGGAACAATAAATGTTATACAAGCAAAAATGCTCATCTTACAAAAATGTTCCCATATAATATATTAATTTCCTCCTGTGTTATGTAATTAGGGGGTTTTAAGGGGATAGAAGTCAAAACGTTTAATCTTTTTTATCTTAAAAAAGGAAATATTTTGAAAAGCAATATAGAAGAAAAGATGCTCAAAATGATATGCTTAACAATATGCAACCAACAAAATGTCGATAAACAACCCCCCGATAAGGAGATAAAGGGTTCCCTCTAAAATGTTCTTTCTCAGTTATCTCAAGAATGGTAATGAATTTCTGAACAGTTGTTGAACAAAATGTGTGTTTTTAAATCAAAAGACCCTTAATTTGATATCAAGAAAAAGGGACTGACCCTTAAATTAGGGGCCAAAACGGGTCTAAAAAATTTTCATCCACAGCTCTTACTCTTGATACTTAATAATCTCTGACCCTTGGAAGGAAGACTGTGTCCCCATTTCAGATCTTGTTTGGTTGTTGAATATTAAATTCAAGGTTTTATTTCACATTCTGAAAACAGACAAAAGACCTCCTCATTGCTAGCAACGAGATCGTGTCTAGTTAAGGTCTTCCGTTTCCAACGGAAGACCTAATTGTTTTTCTTAGGTTTCTTCCTCCCTATTATTATTAGCTCACCTGAGCTGAAAGCTCAAGTGAGCTTTTCTGATCACATTTTGTCTGTCGTCCGTCCGTCTGTCCGTCTGTCTGTCTGTCTGTCCATCTGTAAACTTTTCACATTTTCAACATCTTCTCCAGAACCACTGGGTCAATTTCAACCAAACTTGGCACAAAGCACCCTTAGGCAAAGGGGATTCAAAGTTGTGAAATTAAGGATCACGCATTTTTACAAGGGGAAATAATTAGGAATTATTGAAAATTTCCTGAAATTTTCAAAACTCTTCTTCTCAAGAACCATTTAGCCAGGAAAGCTGAAACTTATGTTGAAGCATTCTCAGGTAGCGAAGATTCAAAGTTGTGAAAATCATGACCCCCGGGGGTAGGGTGGGGCCACAATGAGGGGTCGGATTTTTACATAGAAATATATAGAGTAAATCTTTAAAAAATCTTCTTCTCAGAAAATGATCAGCCAGGAAAGTTGGAACTTATGTGGAAGCATCCTCAGGTAGTGTAGATTCAAAGTTGTGAAAATCATGACCCCCTAGGTTAGGGTGGGGCCACAATGGGGGGTCGAATTTTTACATAGGAATATATAGAGAAAAGTCTTTGAAAATCTTCTTCTCAGAAACCAATCAGCCATGAAAGCTGAAACTTGTGTGGAAGCATCCTCAGGTAGTGTAGATTCAAAGTTGTGAAAATCATGACCCCCTAGGTTAGGGTGGGGCCACAATGGTGGGTTGAATTTTTACATAGGAATATATAGAGAAAAGTCTTTAAAAATCTTCTTCTCAGAAACCAATCAGCCATGAAAGCTGAAACTTGTTTGGAAGCATCCTCAGGTAATGTAGGAATTATTGAAAATTTCCTGAAATTTTCAAAAATCTTCTTCTCAAGAACCATTTAGCCAGGAAAGCTGAAACTTATGTGGGAGCATTCTCAGGTAGCGAAGATTCAAAGTTGTGAAAATCATGACCCCTGGGGGTTGGGTGGGGCCACAAAGGGGGGGTCGAATTTTTTGCATAGGAATACAGGTACAGTCCCTGAAACGTTCTACTTTCCAATTTTTTCGTGCGTTCACCGTGCGTTCACTTGTGCTCTCCGCTCCGCTGTTCGCGCTCACCTTTCGTTCAGTGTTCACTTATCGTTCAGTCTGTTTTCCTTCATTTTCATTCGGAAATCCAAAGTGAAAGGATCGGCATTTGCTGGTCACGAGAAAATGAGGATAGATCGCGTGCGAAAAGGTAGAAAGAAACTTATATTTCACATCAGAAACATCATTTTTACGAGTTGATGTATATCAACTCAGTATAGTCACTGCAAAGGGGTTTCCCATCACTGGGTTAAATCACATTTTCGTATTGATGGTCAAACTAATATATCAATTATCAAAATGCAATGATATGAATCATGAAAGAATGACTTCGTTTATGGAAGGTAAAATTTGTTTTCAATGTATTTTAATTAATCAAGAGAAAATCATTGTTTTCTTTTTGTTAATTGATATCAATCCGCACAAGAATATAGATTCACGAAAAATCTTCTGACACATTTTATATACTGAGGATACATTATTTTTGCCATCAATATATTGTATATAACATATCAAGTATGTTTCACCATAGCCAAGAACATTTTTATTGACTGATGAAAATATCCCTATAATTAAATTTGATGTATATGCATGTATACGAAACTTCAGTGATGCCCGCGCTGCAAATGAGCCCAGCTCAGTGATGTTTTACGTTTTCCAACACAAGAGTTGAAATTCAAGAACATGCATGCGTTTCATTACTTACACTTCATCGAACGTGAAATAATTTCAGCGTGACAAAATAGAAAGAGTTGAAGCACAAGAGTTGAAAATAATCAAGAGCTGGAAGGGGGGGGGTGATCTATGTGATCTGATCTTTCGTCGAGTTGAAGGTCAGTGTGGCCCTGCAACATGCACATCGGGAAAACTGCGCGCCTGTTTATATACGTCATATTGTAAAAATAGATTAGCATGGTAGTTACTGTTTGGCAATATATAGTTTTGAGCAGTGTTCAAGAAATTATATCATAAACATGATATTTTTTACAAACTGGTTTGATAAACAGAGTCAAGCTATTTTACCTAGTCTATAGAATGGCAGCTTGTAGTTAACGGTGTGCATTTTGGACATAGTAGAATCTGACCATTTTGTTTTAGCTTTCTGATGTAATGATTTGAATTTTATTCTAAGTATATATTACATTTATATATCAATGTAGAATAGCTTTAAATGCTTTATATTTACATTTACCAAGTATGACTCCCTCTATTTCTCACGGAAACTTATTGTTAATTCAAAGCTCTATAATAGAAATATACACGCCCCGTTTATCGATCGGTAGAAACTTACAACGACCTAAGAAAAATCACTGACTGCACGGAATAATCATGATGATGTCAGATTCAAATTCCCATAGGAGACGATTTGGCTGTTTCTTTTAGCTAACGTACTGATGTACATAAACAGTAATTTGTGAATTTTACTTACATTTTACAATCAATTTATCAAATTGTTAAAGGGGCATGGTCACGATATTGGTAAAAACCATTTTTACGTTTCTAATGTTTTTTTAATGCTCCAGTAAGGCATTTCTAATAGTCAATCATCCGTCGAGTTATAAGTAAGATACAGTCAGCTAACAATTCTTTAATTGCTATGTAACCAAAGATTTTGTTTACATTTTGAATGTTAATGTGGAAATTCAAGTTTCTGACCTAAAATGAATGTGTTAAATGTTAGGATTTGTTTATTTATGCTTGAAATGAATAATAATATAGACAAATCAGCTTGATTTTCTTTTTACTGGTATATTTAACCTATGTAAACAAAAACAGGACACGAGCCTTGTTTACATGACAAAGTACTGTGAGCCGTGTAGCTTGCTTATAACTACTGCTGACTCAGATTTCATTTGATCATTAGAAATGCATTCCTAAAGCATTGTGAATAATAAAAACAGAAAAATAGAGTTTGACCAAAATCGTGACCATGTCCCTTTAAAAGAAAGATGTACTATAAATATAAACAATAAATTGCTTTCTTTGATGATTCCTGCGGGTTATGAAGATAGCGAACATTGCAGAAAAAAATTACATAACCCGCTGTATGAATTTTTTTCTGCAATGTCGCCACCTTCATTAATCCCCCCAATGCCATGAATCACCAAAGAAAGTATTTTATTGTTCAAGTATAACACAGGCATAGATGTTATAGATGTTATTGAGAAGGAGTGCATGCCACCAAAATTTTTGACTTTGACCTATTTTGTTTTTCAAGGTAAAGCGTTTTCTAAAAAATATTGTCCGGACCATAACACAAGATTCCTTATACATACAGACTTTAAACTTGTATCACAAATAGATAGTATATAACCTAGCTAAACCCTACCAAAAATTTTTACCTTTTGACCTTGATCCATTTCTTTACTCGAGGTCAAATTAAGAAAAAAAAATTAATTTTGTCTAAACCATAACTTTAATATCCTTTGACTTAAAGACTTCAAACTTGTAACATAGTTAGATGATCTAGAAACAAAGTGATCCATACCCAAGCTTTTGACCTTGACCTATTTTGTATCTCAAGGTCAAGCATCATATGAATATTGTCTAGGCCATAACATTAAATTCCTTTATCAAACAGCTTTCTAAATTTTACCATAGATATGATATAAAAATTTTATTAATCTTGTCAATTTTTTTTTACCTTGACCTATTTTGTCTTTTTAGGTCAAGCTTTTTCTGAAAAATAACATGAGATTCCTTGATTCTTGTACTATAGATAGATGATATATAACCAAGCTTAATCCTATCTACATTTTTGACCTTGACCTAATATTCTATTTCAAGGTCAAATTAGAAAAAAACCATTCTCGGTCATTTCCTGAATATACGTAGAGACTTCAATCTTGAAACAAAGAACAATAATAATACACATAGATGTAATGTTGTTAAATTTTTGACCTTGACCTTTTTCTTATCTGAGGGTCAAATTAAGAAAGAGTCTAAAATTTTGTCCAGAAGATAACTCTACAAACCCTTTGACTGAAAGACTTCAAACTTAAAACATGGATAGATGATGTAAAGAAGAGTTAAATCTGGCAAATCTTTGACCTTAAATCTTTGACCTTGACTTATTTTGAATGTCAAGGTCATTTATAATTTGAAAAATATGATCCTAGTCATTACATAAGAATTCCTTAAATTAAGGACTTGTACCATAAAAAAATATTTGACCCTGACCTATTTTGGGATTTTCAAGGTTGAATTTAAAAAAGATTTTGGCTTTACCTGAATACACTGATATGACATTTAGACTAGCTAACATTATACTTTTTTACCTATTAAATTTGCTCCTATTATTACAAACCAAGGGGAGAAGAGGAGACATGTTTTATTTGTAAAAAAAAAAAAACCCAAACAATACCCATTAGTTTTTAATTTTCTTGAAGACATCATTGAAATACAGTCATACTATTGCTATCTTAAATATTACTGATCTTGATCTTTAGATGGGAGCAGGAGGAATCATAAATGCCATTAAATTTTGGCCCCATGATTATAGCAAGATTCTCACTGCAGCAGTAGATGGGACAATCACCTTGAATGACATTGAAGGCAAAAACACACAGATTTTGGCAGATACTCTGAATGCCCATGAGTGAGTTTGCTGTCTACCCAAATGATTCAAGGTTTCAGAACTAAAAAGTTTAGAAACTTTCAATCATTTAAAAATACCACATGGCTTGCTGGATTGTAGAAATACAGTCTGTTTCAGTGTAAATGAAAATTTGAAAACTAGTGTTTATAAAGCAAAAATCCAGCAGGCCAGATTAACTTGTATTAGGTACATGTAATTCATAGTTGACTTTCTCATTGAAGAAAGGCTCTGGTGGAAATATTCAAGCTGTGAAATTCTGGCCATTAGATGAGTGTAAAGTAGTTTCAGCTGGACTTGATGGAACTGTAACACTTCATGACTTAAATGGAAAACTGTCATTTGTATTGGCAGATACAATGAACTTTTATGAGTAAGTCTGTAGATTGACATTGAGATTTGATAAATGATGCGTTTTTAACATTGAATTTGTGCAGCTGGAACTAATTTGCAAATTATTAATTGTAAGACATTTCATACTTCATGGAAATTATTTAAATCTTTAATTGACCTAAGAATTGTATAATATTGGAATTTTAAAAAAAATCTACAGAATGCAAAATGTTCAAAAAAAATTACAGCAAACAATATATTTTCGTTTTTCCACAGCATAAATACATTTCATTTGATTATTTGATAAACACACAGTAATCACAGTATGAACCAGCTAATATAAATTTAACCGAAAGTTGCATCATGTTCATTTACCACACATTTTGTCTCTGTCAAACTATGACCCCCGCCATAGACTGGGAGGTAAGTATGGTATTTATGTTTGAGATACTGTTATTCACCTGTATGTAAAACAACTAAAACTAGACAAATTGCTTGTTTTAATGTCGCGCAACCATTTATTATACCCCACATATTGAAGTTGCGAGGGGTATAATGTTTTTCACCCATCAGTCAGTCAGTTAGTCCTTCAGTCCTGTTTTTAGCTCACCTGAGCTGAAAGCTTAAGTGAACTTTTCTGATCACTATTTGTTCAGCGTCGGTCTGTCTGTCTGTAAACTTTTTACATTTTCGACTTCTTCTCCAAAACCACTAGGCCAATTTCAACCAATCTTGGCACAAAGCATCATTGGGTGAAGGAGATTCAAGTTTCTTAAAAAGAGGGGCCACACACTCTTTCAAGGGAAGATAATTAGGAATTATTGAAAATTTGTTGGTATTTTTCAAACATCTTCTCAAAAACCATTTGGCAAGAAAAACTGAAACTTGTGTAAAAGCATTTTCAGGTGGTGTAGATTCAAGTTTGTTCAAATCAGGATTCCCAGGGGTAGGGTTGGGCCACAATAGGGGGTCAAATTTTTACATAGGAATATATAGAGAAAAATTTAAAAATCTTCTTCTCAAAAACCATTTGGCCAGAAATGCTGTTACTTGTGTGGAATCATCCTCAGGTGGTGTAAATTCAAGTTTGTTCAAATCATGATCCCTAGGGGTAGGGTGGGGCCACAATAGTGGGGGGAGGGGATTTTTAATAGGAATATATAGAGAAAATTCTTTAAAAATCTTCTTCTTAAAAACCATTTGGCCCCAAAAAGGGTACTTGCATGGAAGCTTCCTCAGGAAGGGTAGATTCAAATTTGTTTAAATCATAATTCCCTGGGGTAGGGTGAGGCCACAACGGGGTGTCAAATTTTTACATATGAATTTATAGAGAAAAATTTTTAAAAATCCTCTTATCCAAAACCAATCAGCCAATAAAGCTCTAACTTTAGTAAAACCAACCTCATATAGTGTAGATTCAAGTTTGTCAAAATCATGATCTTCGGGGGTAGGGTGGGGCCACATTAGGGGGGTCCAATTTTACAAAGGTAAAATTTTATATTATTTTCAAAAAAAAAATGTTATGATATATGGTATTACTTATATGCAAGCATCTTGACATATTGTTGTTTCTTTATTGTTTAGACTGTGGCCCCTGGCCAATTCTTGGGCCCCACAATGGGTTAAAAGTTTGATGTAGGTTTATTTGGTAATAAGATCTTGAGAACTGCATTGCTCAATATGTGATATGACTATGATATCATCCTGTTACAAAAGGAGCTTAATATTTAACATGAGAATATCCGGAAAAAAAAAAATGAAAATCTTTTTATGCAGGATCTATTCTACTAAATTGTCCAGATATTTTGTATTTGACTTCATGGAGCTGATTTTATTATGGCTAATGTTGCATAGGTGAGCGATGTGGCCCATGGGCCTCTTGTTTTATAAGCGCAACTCCTCCTAAACTGCTGCATGGAATGTAGTGAAACTTTGTAGGCATTTAGGACATAATGTGTAGATGTGCACATTACCAGGAAATTCTGGTTCCGTTATTTTTGTTGATTTTGGCCCTTTTGAACTTAGAATTTTGGCCCTATATTAAATATAATAATGAGGTGTTTGTAAGCGCAACTCCTCCTAAACTGCTGCACCAGAGTAACTGCTTACATCTTTAGTATTTCATCACGTGTGAGTTGATGTCCATAAACTATAATTGATTTTTACCTGATAAGTAATTATTGAGAAATAAATTAAAAACCTACTTTCATTTTCGATAAAACAGCCCAAAATAGCAAAAATGAGAGTAAGGTGGTGGACACACTTTGGCGGATCCAAGTCAATGGGAATTTGCATCAAAATATATGCTTGCAATGAAATAATATTGAATGATTACGTAAATAGTGAATATGTTTACTATGAACTTAATTAAGGTATACATAGAAATTAACATATGACAAATGTTGAATAAATGAAATGAGCAAATTCGCTTCTTGAATGCACGATTTTAGTTTTGATGGATAGAACTTTCCAGAACAGGGTAACCAAGAACGCGGATTGACTAATTAACATCATGGCGGAAAGCGAGTTAATCATCAAGCAGTTACATTGGATCAAACAACTTGGGTTTAAGATATGCAAATAAATATGTATATACTAGCGTTTTTAAATTACTTACATTTAATACCACTACAGATTGGTAGTAAACCTTATACATTAATTTGTGAACCATGAACAGATTGTGTTAACAACTCTACTTCAAACGGGGAAGTTGAATGGGGGGGGATGACAGTCTTTTATCTGAATTTCTTATTTGGGACTGTGATAATAGTGGGATTTGACCTAAAGAACAAAATTTAGAAAAGAGATACGACGCACTATACACCCACTCCCTGGTTTGAAATAAAAAAAAAAAGTGTAATTTTTTCCAGTCAACTGCAACAAAAAGAATAAAGGCCATGTACATGTACATGAAGCATTGTATCATATTAATGTATAAAGTGTTAATTACTGCGCTTGCGTTGGATATCAAGTATTAAATATAGTAATGAACAGTTTGTAAGCACAACTTCTCTTAAACAGCTGCATGGAATTTAGTGAAACTTTGTAGGTATTTAGGACACAGTGTTAAGATGTGCATATTACCAGGGAATTTTGATTCCATTTATTTTGAATTGAAGGGAATTTTGGCCCTTTTGAACCTATTTTGGCCCTATATGAAATATAGTAATGAACAGTTTGTAAACGCAACTCCTCTTAAACCACTGCATGGAATATAGGGAAACTTTATACTAGGTATTTAGGACACAATGTGTAGATGTACAAATGCAGTCAAACTTCGTTATCTCGAACTAGATGGGACTGTTTAAAAACATTCAAGATATCCGAGTATTCGAGATATCGAGGGTAAAATACTTAAAAAATAAGTGCTTGGGACTTACAAATCACTTCGACATATCCATTGTATTCGAGATATCAGTGTTCGAGATATCGAAACTCAATTGTACTATGAAATTGTGATTCCATTATTTTTCTGGGAATTTTGATGTTTTGAGTTTAGAATATTTTTGTTGTTAAAGACAAAGGAATAGATATGCATATTTGCAGGAAGTTTTAAGCTGATGATTTTTTGCGAGTTACATGTATATAGCCTATTCAATTTAATGCATACCGGTACCTTGCCATTCAATATGGGTAGCATTGTCAAGTAATGGGGGAGTGTTTGGTATGTGAGCTTGCTCCCTTTTTCTTTCATTTGAATAATATATTTACATGTAAACGTCACATTGCATTGATATTAGTTGACCTATCTAGTATACACTTCCTCCTTTGCCTGGGATTTTTTTCTTTGACAGCTTCTGGTACTGCAGTGTGGATGTTCATCCAGGTAGGAAGTTTGTATCAGCAGGGGACAATGTTGGAAAACTGCAATTTCTCTCCTATGAGGGCAAAAAGGTAAAACAAAATCTGTCACCTGCACCCAACATTGGCTTATTTGTCAAAACCATCACTTTAATTCAAGCTTGTTTATTTGTTCAAATTAACATGTATTGCAGTCTTCTAGAGTTCAATCTCATGACTGTTTCAGACCTTTGAATTTCGCTTGCACAAGAATAAGATTACCCACTGTGAATTCTCACCGATGGAAGAATGGATGCTGTGTACAGCTTCTACCGATCAAACTGTGCAGATCTGGGATGTCAGAATGATCAAAGATCGGAGCAGTTCCCTATGCACCTTGAAGCATGAGAAACCTGTCAACTCAGGTTGAAATTTTTATTATTGATTAATTGTAATGCATGTTTATGCCCATATTAGGTGTTAATATGAATGGATCAGTGTTTGAAACTCACCAATACAAGTGCGGGACATGTCAAACAGCTGATGGAATTAGTCAGTTCAACCATAGATATACTAGCATGGTAAAAATACATGTAGGTCATTAACATAATTTATACCGAAGATGAATTTTTATACCCCCCCAAAAACAAATTTTTTTTGGGGGGGGGGGGGGGATTATATAGGAATCACCTTGTCCGTTTGTCCGTCTGTCTATGCAATCTTGTCCGGTCCATATCTTTCTTCACACAAAGATTGCTTATGACCTGAACGTGCATCATGATTTTGACCCAAGGTCATTTGGGCAAGTTCAAGGTAACTGGAAGGAAAAGTGCAAAATTCGTGTCCGGTCCATATCTGTCTTATGGAGAAACACTGGAATTTCATACTTCACACAAAGATTGCTTATGACCTGAGGGTGTGTCATGATTTAGACCCAAGGTCATTTGGGCAAGTTCAAGGTCATTCAAAGAAAAAGTTCATAATTTGTGTCTGCTTTATACCTTTCGTATGGAAAAACGTTGGAAGTTCTTACTTCACATAAAAATTGCTTATGACCTGAGGATGCGTCATGATTTTGTTGCAAGGTCAGTTATGAAAGTTCAAGGTCATTGGTTAAAAAAATGAATAATTCCTGTCTAGGCCATAAATTGTAAAGGAAAATTATTTGAAGCTAAAATTTGACACAAAGATTGCTTGTGACCTGTAAATTTTGTGCAAGTTCAAGGCAACTCTAAGACTAACTTTCTTTCTAATAGAGAAATACTTGAGTTATTATATTTTATTAGCGGGGGTATCATTTGTGAGCTTGCTTACAGTACCTCTAGTTAAACTTGCACTCATGTACAGATGCTTTCTTAACCATTATCATAAACTTTCATGCTTCAGAACTTCTGCTTAAGTTTGCTGGTCTCTAGTCTTTCAAAGTACAGGCATCTGAAGTATGGGTACTCCTACCCCTCAACCATCCACCCCTCATTTTTTTTTTTATATTTAATTTATCTTCTGCAGAGATGATTCCATGGAAATGTGTGCAAAATGGAAAAAGGGGGGGGGTGTACAAATCCATGCTTTAACTGTCTGTGTTGGAGAGAACACCTGTTTAATAAATGATTGCTATAATAATGTAATTTCTCAACCTGAATGCAATTTAAAATCTAATATACAAATTATTTATAACCTCAGGTTTTTAACTAGGCCAAGTACAGTTCAAGTGCGCATGACTTTGCGCATCTTTTTATTTTCCTGCAGCAGTAGGTGCAAAGTTATAACTTTTTTTTTTTATTGGGCTTTTATTTAATTTTTAACCGGGTTTTCCAAAGGAAAAATCCGGTTATTGAAATGGTGAAAATGGCGGGCGGGCGGGTGGGTGGGTGGGTGGGCGGCTGCCAAAAGGGTACCCTTATTGTACGGATAACTCCTCCCACAGTTTTCAAGATAGGAAGTTGTTGTTTTGCAGATCAATTATACATATATCAGAGGTGTGCATATTGCTAAGATTTTGATTTCTGATAATTTATGAAAAAAATACCAGCTGTTGAACTTAGTCATTTTCTCGCAAAATATTGCATATAGGGTACCCCTATTGTACGGATAACTCCTCCTACAGTTTTCAAGATAGGAAGTTGTTGTTTTGCAGATCAATTGTACATATATCAGAGGTGTGCATATTGCTAGGATATTGATTTCTGATAATTAATGAAAAAATACCAGCTTTTGAACTTAGTCATTTTTCGACAAAATATTGCATATAGGGTACCCCTATTGTACGGATAACTCCTCCTACAGTTTTCAAGATAGGAAGTTGTTGTTTTGCAGATCAATTGTAGATATATCAGAGGTGTGCATATTGCTAGGATATTGATTTCTGGTAATTTATGAAAAAAATACCACCTTTTGAACTTATTCACTTTTTGGCAAAATATTGCATATGGGTACTCCATTCTTTTGGATACGGTAGGTAGTGTTTATCAATTCAGGGTTGACATGGATTATGAATACAGTTCACATAAAAGAAAACCCGGTTTGCTGTCACATTGACAGCTTTTCACTTGTATTTTTATTAAATTAACATTATATGTAATGTTAATTAGTTGAGAAATTGTGATTTTATGACTTTGATAGGGTAAATTGCTAAAATGGCGCTTAGGCGTTATCGCCGGTAATGTAAACTATGCATAAAGCAAAGAAAAAAGTATGATTCGCTCATATGTACGAGGCGGCAATGGATTTTTAAAATACGAATTTATTGACGAAGCATAATCGCAAATCTAACATGGGTGTACACGCTATGGCCGATGAAGCATTGCGTTGAGTGATGACACTTTCTAATCAGTGTGTATTTCAATTGCGATTCGCAACAAAGATTCTGATTTGTGCATTTATATAGACACGCCCATTTATCAAATGCATGTTGAGAACATGATGCTAACGCGTGGAAAAAAAATGTCGGAGAAAGAAAACTTATAAAGTTGTACTTGCAAGTTAAAGAATATTACATACAGAGTTATTTTAGAACAAACGGGGCGACATTTACGTACATGTGTGAATAATGTTAGTGAAAAAAGTTTTCTTAAAAGGGACGAGCGAATATACATGTAGATTAAAGTCACAGATTGTACTTCGCTCATCAAATAACATTATTCAGTTTACTGTGAAGAAATTCGTCAGAAACTGTTTAGTGAACATTAAATATATTTTACATTACTGTTTATCATGTACCATTTGTGTGAAATGATCGCTTGAGTTGAACAGACTATTTTTCCTCACAAAAAGCTTGCTGCAAAACGTAAATCCACGAGAAAATTCGGGTTGACACGTCGTGAAATCCATTAGACGTTTTACAGCATATCTTCACTTATTTGCTTACAATAAATCTGAACTGAAAATCTTTGAAACATCGTCACCAGCGTCGTAAAATGAGGAAATGTTTGGTTTGTTTATATAAATGTAAAATTGTAAAATGGCGACTCGATCTGCATGTGAATTTTACAATCCGAGTTTCAGAGAAAGTCAGCGGCAAATAAAGCGTCAACATCAGTAGTAAATATTGTCTGATGAATATTGAAGCACATGTAATAAATGTTTCTACAGACTGACTGAGTTACAAAATCAGGTTAATCACAGATCAGTCCAAAATTGAACACGTTTTTCAAGTTTTGTGTATGTTTGAAAACGCATGCACACTTGTAGAAGTAAGTGTGTCATTGATCGGTTGAAGTTCAATAACATGCAAGTTATGTAATATTTATTGTCAGTATCTGTTGTGAATTCTTTGGAATAAGCTACAACAAAATAAATACTGCCTCAACTTACATCGATGTGTTAAAAATGATTGAATTTATCGGTGAAGCATAATGCTGAAAAATGAAATGGGGAACCTGTTTAAACAAAGTGTTTTTGACAATTGTTTACACCATAAAAACAAGAAGCGATTGTTGTGAGAACTCTTAGACAATTATTGCAGTGATTTAGTTTTTTGCAGTCCTGATATAGAGTTTTGAAACGACACTACTGGCAGTTGGTGCATAAATTATCAATACCACGTAAGCAGGTCAGAGTGGGCGGGTACTAAAATGGCAAATGAAAATGCTTGTTTCGTAATCAGCAACTGATGATTCAAATTGTTAACCTGTTACACCCAATAGTGTCAACACTCAACGCATCAGTCCATCGGTCGCAGCGTATACACCCATGTTAGATTTGCGATAAGAGAAACATACTTGTATTTTAAAAATATTATTTCACTAAAAATTAATTTTTATAAGCCAATATATACAGAAATATGCCAATTTTTGGTGGAAAAAATCGTTTTTAGCTCACCTAAACCGAAGGTTCAAGTGAGCTTTTCTGATCACCCGTTGTCCGTCGTCCGTCTGTCCACCCATCCATCTGTCCGTCTGTAAACTTCACATTTTTGACTTCTTCTCTAGAACCACTTGGCCAAATTTAACCAAACTTGGTACATAGCATCCTTATGGGAAGGGGATTCTAAATTGTTAAAATAAAGGACACATCCCTTTTTAAAAGGAAGATAATTGCGAAACAGTGAAAATAGGGTGCATGTCTTAAAAAATCTTCTTCTTAAGAACCACTGCACCAGAAATGCCAATATTTACATCATAGCTTGTATATATAGTGAAGATTCTAAATTGTTAAAATCGTGACTCCCGGACTATACTCTGTCCCAGGTTTCTGCTTCCACCACTTTTTGCATAATATCTCGATAATCATAAATACCTTTGCGCCCAAACTACATCCATTCACTAGAATGAAAAAAGTCCAGATGATCTGTTTTGAAACGCCCCTTCTATCGCTTCAGGTTTTTTTACACAACCAAAAATAGGAAGTCTATGGGGATTTTGCATTGCAAAAGACATGAAAGTACTCCGGATGATAACGTTAAAAAATTGTGCGAAGTGTCCTGAGTACTTCTGAATGGAGAAAAGATGTAAACATTTCCCATTTGAATCTCTGTACGATGTTTGTTTTCGTTCCTGTGAAATTCTCCGGGTAAAAAACAGATGATGTATCAATATATACAAATCTTGGATTTTTTCCCTTTTATCGATTTGAGCTGTACTTCTTTGACAGGTATGTTTATTTTAATTAAAAATCATCATAAAGTGATGGAAGCAAAACTTGGGATAGACTATAATACTGGGGCCCCAAGAGGGGTTCTAAGTTTAACATATAAATATATAGGGGAAATGTTTAAAAATTTATTCCTCAAGAACAACAATGCTACAATTGGTGAGATTACTATGCAAGCATCCTCCTACAATGTATATTATAAATTGTGAAAATCGTGACCCCCCGGACTAATACTGGGGCCCCAATAGGGGTGTAAAGTTTGACAGAAATATATAGGGAAAGTGTTTAAAAATCTTCTGCTCAAGAACAGCAATGCTACAATTTGTGAGATTACTATGCAAGCATCCTCCTATAATGTAGATTATAAATTGTTAAAATCATGACCCCTGCACTAATACTGGGGCCCCCAAGATGGGTTCAAATTTTAACATAGAAATATATAGGGATAATGTTTAAAAATCTTCTTCTCAAGAACTACAATGCTACAATTTGTGAAATTACTAATGTCAAATAATGTAGATTCTAAATTGTTGAATTCATGACCTTGGGGCCCCAAGAGGGGTTCAAAGTTTAACATAGAAATATAGAAATAAAATGTTTAAAAATCTTATTATCAAGAACTACAATGCTACAATTACTATGCAAACAGTCTTAGTAAGGGTAGATTCTAAATTGTTTAAATTGTGACCCTAGACTAATACTGGGGCCCCAAGAGGCGTTCAATGTTTAACTTTGAAATATATATGGAAAATATTTAAAAACTAAAATAAAATGATACAAATGAACTGTAGGGCTGTGTATTGGTAAAGATTTTCCGATACGATATGATACGATATTTTCAGATGCGATATCCGATATATTGGATTTACAATTGAGTTTATAAGCATTTTCGAGAATAAAGTACTATTATAATAAACCAAAATTACAGTGGTTTTATTGGATTTCTTAAATAAAATAATAAAACAAACACTCAATTTGTCTTGTTTGAGTCAATGAAAGTAACAGAAAAAGAATCAGTTATGTAACATATCATATTTCCATATACTATCAGGGACATATGTACTGACTTACATGTATATGATACTATATATGAACTGATCATTGTGTTTATTGCAAAAAAGGATACAAATGATCAAGGAGTAGTTACTTAGTTATTTATGAATAAGTATTTATATGCATTAAAACTCTCAACAATGCTACAACTCCTTTTAAAATCATTTTTTTATTCAGAAACACAAGGAATTCAAGAATTTCAGGCCTCAGCACTAGTGATGTTCCAATCATCAATTATAATCGAAAATCAGTCGATTGTTACAGCATTCTAAGCGCTCGATTATAAAAGGTTTCATTACGATTAATTGGTATAGTTATTTTTTCCTTTCAAC
>WFKH01010931.1:32099659-32112017 GCA_016163765.1 Magallana hongkongensis
AAAGCACATTCTCGTGTTTGGACATATTTTGGTTTCAAGAAAATGAATGTTGGACCGCCTACTAAAGAAAATCTTTGGAATACAACAATTTTATGGCAAGAAATATTGAGTAAATTGAAATATAAAAGGCCTAAAAACAAGTCAGTTAATAGTATCTTGTTTATTTACATTTATGTACCCCTAAACTATGAAATATAACAAATTTCGATTATAATTGATAATAAGTTAGTTGCAGGGAACCAATTATCGATTATGAAAATCTCACCGATTCCCATCACTACTCAGCACTTTTGTGTTTAAATTTCTTTCAATTTAAAATCGTTTCCTTCTTTGACATTTGACATTTAGGGACGAGTTTTATGCCGTTGAATATGGAGTAATAAAATATCAAAGAAAAAATAAAATTCATCCATCAAATAAAAAGCAGGCATATAGATTTCCTCGGCAGGCGTATGAATTCTATACTTTACGTAAAAGTTACAAAATGTATCTAACTTTACCAACATTGAACATATTCCTAATTTTGTGCTAATTAATTATTATAAAGTCAACTTTATATTTATATGATGATAAGTTTAGTTAAGTAAAATTAAATATCAATGAAAAAATGAAAATTATCCATCAGGTAAATGGCAGGCGTATAGATTTTCTCGACAGGCGTGTTTTCCCGGGCAGGCGTGTTTTAGTTTGACCATGGAGAATTATAAACAATCATACTTGTAATAACTACTGTATTTATTGTCCGACCAGTCTCTTTCAAAACATAAATTACATTCAGTGATTTTCTTTAAGCTTGTTCTTCAGAATGTTCTAGACTCTACTCGTGCTCCAGTTAGACATACACACTGGAAGCCATTTCTAAATTAAGAACATCGATCCCGACCTATAAAAGTGCAAATTTCAAACCCAACTTTAAATCGGCGTATCGTCAAAACTGTGTATTGAATATCGCTTGACAGTTGTGTACCGGTACATATCGATATATTGACCCAGCCCTAATGAACTGTTGTTCAGGTGAGCGATGTGGCCCATGGGCCTCTTGTTGATATTATCCCTGGACCAAACCACAACATAATTATTTTTAAAAATTTTGGCATTTGGTAACTTTTTACAATAGTTTTCATATATTTGAAAGAAAAAGAGAAATCCCTAGGGCAGAAATACAAAAAATATGGGGAAAATGTGAAAATTTAGCACTTTTTCAACAAATTCCCATAGGATCCCATAGTAAAAATTGATAACTTTCAAGGCGACCCCCTAGGAAATTGGGATGGTAAATAAAAAAATTTTTGATCTAAAATAATTGATATGGAAGTAAAACTACATGCAAGAAATTTCATAAAAAAATCTAGGGTAGAAGTAATTAGACTCGGCTTCATTAAACTGTTCTGAATTTGTCAAGTTGGTTTATAGAGCTCAGTTTAATTTTTTTATTGTATACAGTAGTTATTAAAAACGAATTGTCTCATGATTGCCTTATTAGATTTAGTCAAAACCGGAAGTACAGGAAGAAAACAAAATGAAAGCATGTCAACCCATCGGAAGCATATTGGTGGATCTTGCAATTTTCCCAGCTTGTAATAGTTAACTTTATCCATGAAATTAACTTTTTTGAAGAAATTATCAATTATTGTGAAAAATTACATTGTCTAGAAATAGAAAGTAATAATACAAGACGTGAATAGGCACACATCATACTTGTACACATTGAATTTAGCTGGGTTCGGTTATTACTATAGTCCAGTTAATATAATAATTTTTCTTCACAAAATAACTATTATATTAAAGGGGGTCCTCTGTAATAACTTTTACCATGCATATGCCATTGTCAGATGTCCACTTTCTGGAACTTCCACAACCAGGGGAAAAAATACCTAAAAGTATAGAAATTAATTTTGTATGGAATTGCACCACATCCCCACTTGTTAGAAGTTCTTTGGTAGACTTCAGAATGAAGGAGCAGCATTGGAAAGCATTGAAATCTGAACAACAAGTACAACAACACAGTTCTTTGATTGACCTTTGATTTTATATTTCAGCTCATTTCAGTCGCACTAATGGTTGCCACCTCTTGACAACAGATCAGTGCAATCAAGTGCGAGTGTACTTAGCTCCTGAGTGGCATCTGGAGAAAACAATCTTACATCCTCATAGATTCTTTCAACACATAACTCCTATCAAAGTAAGCCTTGTTGGTAAAAGTTTTTCTATCAAAATAATTTTTGGAATGTGATACAGTCAAACTTTGTTATCTCGAACTAAATGGGACTGTTTAAAAACTTCGAGATATCCGAGTATTCGAGATATTGAGGGTAAAATACTTATAAAATAAGTGCTTGGGACTTACAAATCACTTCGACATATCCATTGTATTCGAGATATCAGTGTTCGAGATATCGAAGTTCAACTGTTATTTGTTTTCTTTCCATACCAAAAGCCTACAATTTATGTTAATTCCATACTTTGAGGTTATTCTTCCATACCAATATATACCAATATATTTTCATTTTTGTTGTATTTTTGACATTTTGTGGATAGGCAACATGGCATCCCTTGTTGGATTTAGCTGTCATTGGAAGATACCCAGACCCCAACTTTGCTGGTTACCATGAAAATGAACTTCGAACTATTGACATCATTGATGTTGACTTGGAGAAAGTAGTAACCAGACTTCATGATCCTTCTGCTCCAGGTCTTGTCTGTGTAAGTGTTATCATGGCAGGCTCCTGTGCATCTTTTTCCATAAGTTGAAATTTATTACTGCTTACAACAGAAAGGGAAAATACACAGCTTCATAGATTCATCACAAGATCTTACTGTACATTTGAGTTTGTAGAACAAATACCAAGTTTGCATATATAGTTAACTACAAATACTATTTGTTGTACATATAAACATGAACATTAATTTTTCTCTGATTGTTTGTAGGTTAATAAATTCAATCCAGTTGGAGACACTTTGCTTTCAGGAATGGGTAAGCAGATTTTATCTGTAATAATGTTTTTTTTTAGCTCACCTGAGCTGAAAGCTCAAGTGAGCTTTTCTGATCACTTTTTGTCCGGCGTCCGTCTGTCTGTCCGTCTGTCTGTCCGTCCGTAAACTTTTTACATTTTCGACTTCTTCTCCAGAACCACTGGGCCGATTTCAACCAAACTTGGCACAAAGCATCCTTAGGTAAAGGGGATTTAAGTTTGTTAAAATGAAGGGCCACGCCCTCTTTCAAGGGGAGATAATAAAAAATCATTGAAAATTTGTTGGTATTTTTCAAAAATCTTCTTCTCAAAAACCATTTGGCCAGAAAAGCTGAAACTTGTGTGGAAGTATCCTCAGGTAGTGTAGATTCAAGTTTGTTCAAATCATGATCCCTGGGGGTAGGGTGGGGCCACAATGGGGGGTCGAATTTTTACATAGGAAGATATAGAGTAAATCTTTAAAAATCTTCTTCTCTGAAACTGATCAGCCAGGAAAGCTGTAACTTGTGTGGAAGCATCCCCAGGTAGTGTAGATTCAAGTTTGTTCAAATTATGATCCCTGGGGGTAGGGTGGGGCCACAATGGAGGGTCGAATTTTTACATAGGAAGATATAGAGTAAATCTTTAAAAATCTTCTTCTCTGAAACTGATCAGCCAGGAAAGCTGCAACTTGTGTGGAAGCATCTTAAGGTAGTGTAGATTCAAGTTTGTTCAAATCATGATCCTTAAGGGTAGGGTGGGGCCACAATGGAGGGTTGAATTTTACATAGGAACATATAGAGTAAATCTTTAAAAATCTTCTTCTCAGAAACCGATCATGCAGAAAAGCTGCAACTTGTGTGGAAGCATCCTCAGGTAGGGAAGATTCAAGTTTGTTCAAATCATGATCCCTTGGGGAAGGGTGGGTCCACAATTGGGGGGGGGGGGGGGGTTGAATTTTTACATAGGAATATAGAGAAAAATCTTTAAAAATCTTTTTCTCAGAAACCGATCGGCCAGAAAAGCTGTGACTTGTGTGAAAGCATCCATGGCTAGGGCGGATTCAAGTTTGATAAAATTATGATCCGTATGGGTAAGGTGGGGCCTCAGTGGGGGGGGGGGGGGGGGTTGAATTTTCACATTTGAATATATAGAGAGAAATCTTTAAAAATCTTCTTCTCAGAAACCGATAATGCAGAAAAGCTGCAACTTGTGTGGAAGCATCCTCAGGTAGGGAAGATTCAAGTTTGTTCAAATCATGATCCCCGGGGGTAGGGTGGGTTCACAGGGGGGGGGGGAGGTGTCAAATTTTTACATAGGAATATATAGGGAAAAATCTTTAAAAATCATCTTCTAATTAAAAACCCAAATTGTCCAGAAAAGCTCTAACTTTAGTCAGTTCAGATAGTGTAGATTAAAATTTGTCAAAATCATATTCTTCAGGAGTAGGGTTGGGCCACATATGGGGGGGGGGGATTCCAATTTTACAAAGGAAAACATTTAATTATCCACAAAAACTCAAATGTTATTATATATGGTTTTACTTATATGCAAACAATTTGACATATTGTTGATTCTTTAAAATTGTTTAGACTCTGGCCCCTGGACAATTCTTGGACCTCACAAGGGGTTCAAAATTTGATGTAGGTTTATAATCCATATATAAATAGTTGTTTAAGTCTGATCATCTTCTTGATAACTGCAATGCTCAATATGTGATATGACTGTAAAACCATCCTGTTACAAAGGGGCTCAGTGATAAACATAAGAATATGTAGGGGTATTTTTTTCTATACAGAATCTATTATACGACATTGTTCAGATATTCTGTATATGACTCCATAAAGCTATTTTATTATGTCTATTGTTGCTCAGGTGAGCGATGTGGCCCATGGGCCTCTTGTTTGTATTTTGAGATTACCCCAAAGAAGCCTTGTTATGTCACATTTATCATGCTATGTTTTATGTGAACCCTGTATTTTTGTCAGTACTTCCAAAGTGTTGAATTAAGACACACATGTTTTGTAGAACTTAGAGTTCTTATATCATACACCTGAAAATATTATCCATGTGCAATGATGTGTCTTATGTAATTTTTCTGAAATCCACTTTGGGAAATTAATTTTTTAAATTATTTAACATATCTATCAACATGGAATTCAACATTCAACATAAAATTGACTTATACAGTTTTGATCATGGGTCTTTATGGAGATTAAATGATAATTGATTTATTTTTTAGGTGTTAATTTGCTATTATGGAGGAGAAAGGAAGAGGCTGCAAAAATCCAGGAGTCTTTTATGTCAAAGTTGAGTGGAAGCAGTTTGGATCGGAGTTCAAATCAAGGTCAATCAAAAACGGGAAGGTCAGGTCAGTCTCGGAGGGCAAATGACAAGCTGAAGAAACTGACAGAAACCTCAGAGAATAAGCAGACCAAAACCAAACTGAAAGTGAAAACTACACAGGAAAACCAGAAAAAGAAGAAGTGAGAAAATTGTGTTCCAACATGTATCAATGTACATGTATATTGTTATTAGAAATTTATTTAGTTGTACATTATTGGGCATGATCAGTATTCAGTATTGTATTATTATCAAATGTTCTTTTCCAGTTTTATATCTTTGTTTCTACTTATCTACCATATATACTAGCTTGTAAATCAGAAAATGAAGTGAAAGATTGAGGGCAAAATAAAGGCATGACATTTGGTTAGGTGATTTTTTTTCTTGGGGAAAAAAGTATGTAAAATAAACTTTGATTTTTGGATCCCATTACATTGCTGATTTTTACTTGTGATCCAGACTTTACAATTTTAATTTTGTTAAGTTTATAAAAGATAAATTTAGAATAAATGCAGAAGCTCTAGCAGTACTTTGAGAAAAATAAGGATCATTTCATTGTAATTCTTAAACACAAGCAGCATATTATTTACACCTAAGAGGTAATAGGTGGTGTATGACCTAATGCAGCACAAGCCAACATCCTGTTTCAGGGGCTAACTACAACCTAATTAGAGTATGAGATTAAATAACTATCATCTAATTTTTCAGTAGTGTTTTAGGTAGTTTTTAAGCTACATGTAATAACAAGATGTAACAAGTGTCCTCTTGTGATATGTATTGATATGACTGAGTGAATAAATGAACTTGATAAATCAACCAAGTCCAAAAAACAGTAAAGATTACATGTCATTAAGTTTGTAGAAATCAATAAAGTTAAGGGAGAAAAAACATTCAACAATCAAGAAACACGCCCCACCATCACCAAAATTTTTAAGGAGGTTGGATCCTGCGAGCAAAACTCTTTAAGTTTTTTTCTAAAGTATTTTTTAAAAGTCTACACACAGCTTAACCAAAATTCCAATCAAAAAGTGGGGGTCTGAGTGACTCAGGTGACCTATTGCTATCGGTCTACGTCCGTCGTCATGTGTCTGTGCATTGTGCGTGAACAATTTTACATTTTAGCTCACCTGGGCTGAAAGCTCAAGTGAGCTTTTCTGATCACTTTTTGTCCAGCGTCAGTCTGTCCATCTGTCTGTAAACATTTAACATTTTCGAATTCTTCTCCAGAACCACTGGGCAAATTTTAACCAAACTGGTACAAAGCATCAGTTAGTGAGGGAGATTCAAGTTTGTTAAAATGAAGGGCCACACCCTTTTTCAAGGGGAGATAATTAGGAATTGTTGAAAATTTGTTGGTATTCAACAAAAATCTTCTTCTCAAAAACCATTTGGCTAGAAAAGCTGAAACTTGTGTGAAAGCATCCTCAGGTGGTGAAGATTCAAGTATGTTGAAACCATGATTCCCAGGGGTAGGGTGGGGCCACAGTGGGGGTCAAAATTTTACATAGGAATAAATAGAGAAAAATCTTTAAAAATCTTCTTCTCAGAAACCTATTGGCCAGGAATGCTTTAACTTGTGTGGAAGCATCCTCAGGTAGTGTAGATTCAAGTTTGCTCAAATCATGATCCCTGAGGGTAGGGATGGGCCACAGTGGGGGGTCAAATTTTTACATAGGAATATATAAAGAAAAATATTTTAGAATCTTCTTCTCAAAAAATATTGTGTTTGGAAGCCTCCCCAGATAGTGATGATTCAAGTTTGTTCAAATCATGACCCCTGGAGGTAAGGTGGGGCCACAGTGGGTGGTCAAATTTTACATTACATTTTTAATTTTAGGAGTATATTAAGAAAATTTTTTACAAATCTTCTCAAAAACCAGTGTGATATGACTATAAAATCATCCTGTTACAAAAAGGGCTATATGTTAAACATAAGAATATCGGAAGAAAAATTCGAAAATGCTTTTATACAAGCATCTTTTCTACTACATTGTCTAGTTTTTATGCCCTGCCATAAAATGGCCAGGGCATATAGTGTTACCCTGTTCCGTCCTTACGTCCTTCTGTCATTCTGTCATTCTCTCATCATTCACTTTCCGATCATTATCTCAACAACCGTTGCACACATTCAACTCAAATTTGATATGTGGATGTGTCATAGGAATATACAGGTTGAGTTCGAATTTGGTTCCGGTCCGATGATTTTTGACAGAGTTGTGCCTCTTGAACTTTGAAAAAAATGGGAAATTCACTTTCCGATCATTATCTCAACAACTGTTGTACACATTCAACTCAAATTTGATATATGGATGTGTCATAGGAATGTACAGATTGAGTTTGAATTTGGTTCTGGTCAGATGATTTTTGACAGATTTGTGCCTCTTGAACTTTGAAAAAAATGAGAAATTCTCAGTTTCTGCTCTCAAACTTTTGAAGGGATGCATATATATTAAGCTGATATTTTATATGTAGGTATTTTACAAAAAAATACAGATCAATTTTTAATTTAGTTTTGGTCCGATGATTTTTGACAGAGTTATGCCTCTTGAACTTAGGAAAAAATGGGAAATTCTTAGTTTATGCTCTCAAACTTTTGAAGTGATGCATATGTAAAGTTGATATTTCATATAAAGTTAATTTATTAGAAAATACAGGTCAAGTTTGAACTTGGTTCCAGTCTGATGATTTTTGACAGAGTTATGCCTCTTGAACTTAAAAGAAAATGAGTAATTTTCAGGGATTTATAACTTATTCTGCAATGAAACAAATATTTTACTAAATTTGGCATTTGAAATTTTGGTTGCCTGCAGGGGCATTCGTGGCGTTACGACACATCTAGTTTTGTATATGACTTCATAAAACTGAATATATTATGGCTATTGTTGCTAAGGTTAGCGATGTAGCCGATGGGCCTCTTGTTAACTTCTTCTTGGAAACTACAAGGCCAATTGTTACCATTTTTGGTTTGAGGCATCTCTATGATAAGAGGAAGCTAAATTGTGAAATTCATTACTCTACCACCCCCAGAGCCTCATGGGCTGGGCCAAATATGCAAAAAACGGCAAATTTTCAAAAATCTTCTTCTCTACTCCCATGTGAGAGAAAAACTAAATGTATGATTATGATGTCCATTAAGCCCTTTACATAAATTGTGAAATTCATGGCCCCTGGGTCGGGTTCAGGCCCAAGGGTGGGGCCAATATGGCAATATAGTGAAAATGTATTAAATCTTGAAAAATCTTCTTCTCTACTCCCTTATATATTTTAGAAAAACAAAATGCATGGCTATGAAGCCCTCTACCTAAATTGTAAATCAGGCCCTTTGGGTATGGCCAATATGGCAACATAGTGAAAAATTATTTAAATTTAAATATTTTCTTCTGTACTTTCACTGTCATTTGAGATAAACTAAATGCATTGTTATTATTTTCACAATGTCTTCTATATAAATAGTGAAATTCACTGCCCATGGTTCAGGAGTTGAGGCGCTTTTTTTTTGTGGGGGGGGGGGGGGGGGGGTGACAAATATGGCTAAATAGTGAACATGTATTTTTTTAGGTCACTTGAGCCACTCGGGTAACTTATTGCCATTGTCTGTAAACAATTTTATATTTTTAACTTGAAAACTTCAAGGTAAATTGTCACTTGGCAATATTAAATTAAATGTGTTCTGTTTTAGGAAATCTACTTTAATTTCCTGTGCATTGTATGATTGTGTGTGCATTTTAAATGAAACTGTGAATATTATAAAAGAAAGACCATTAAAGGCCTTTTACCAAAAGTTTACAGTTTTTGGCCCTTGGAGCTAGGGTGTAGGTAATCGGATATTTTTTTGACTCTTGCCGCCTCCTCCCCGCCCGCCCCCGCCCCGCCCCAATGTTTTTACAAAATCAAATTATAAATGGCAGGGGTAACAGTCATAGGAGTTTTGGATTAGGGTTTAGACACCAAAATGAATCTTAATATGCAAAAATGACACCCTCTGACAGGTCAGTCTAAGGGCTATATGGTACTCAGGTGACCGTCAAGGCCTGTAGGCCTCTTGTTTATCGGAATGAACCATGGCATCAAATAAAAATTTATTCTATTTAAATGAAATTAAAATAATTGTAAAGAAAAAGTTAACAATTTCTTCTAATTAAAATTTTGACCTTTTTGCACTAATAAAATGCTGTTTTCAGTCATTTATGATTCAACATGCATTAAAATTATTTAAAAGTCTCAAACTTTTACTCAAATTATAACAGACTTGCCAGAAAAATCTTATTAATTCAGAAAATAAAACCAGAAGTATGGGTCAGTTATGTAAAATTTGGGATATGGTATGAAATAAGCTAATTTTAGGCAAAAATTCAAGTTAATTTTTTCTTGACTTTTATGAAATATAAGCTAAATATGCCAATATATGTTGATAGAAATATAAAAAAAATTGTTCAACTAGGTTTTTCCAAACAACCTGAAGATATCCCAATGCACAAACTATCGGGAAGTTTGGTCTGCACTAAAAATTAGGAAGCTAAAGTTACAGTAGTCTAAAACCATTGAGTTATGAAAAATGTTCATTTTCTTCTTGAAAACCTTCCGCCACAAAATTTAGTCCCTTTCTAAACTCTGTTAATATGTAATTTTCCATTAACTATTTTATTCAATATAGTTTGTTTGGCATTGTAAAATATAAGTTTATGAGTAGAATTATTATTTGATGCAGAATTTGCAGACTAGAGGTGACCCAAAATGGCTACCCCAAAACAGAGGAACGAACCTCCTTAAATCACTCAGTTTTGGTCTTAACTGAAAAGTGCATTAAATTTGAGGTCAATACTAAGACGAGGCTAAGTATTGTCTTGAGGAAAATCGGTGACAGCAAAGCCAGAATTGTGTTCTTTGAAAAAAAAAATTATTATACAAAAAAAAAAAAAATAACTTCTGGGACTGACTAACAAGCATGACCAACAAATCCTGAAAAATTCAGCTTTAAAAGTATGTCCAATTTTTCAGAGACACATATAAGGGAATATTTATTGTACATACAAAAAGTTTATGGAAACTAATGTTAGTTCGATTACCATTCTTTCCATAACCTTTGACAGCTTGACTTGTTGGTAGAATAGTTGCATTTAATCGTACATATACTTGGTAAACATGCACTAGCTGCAGGTCTTTAGCTCCCGGTCTGAAAAAAATTCGGATGGACGACCAGGTCCATGCACAGTCTTATGTGTAGATAAGTATTTTCATAGACTATATAGTCCTTTCATAGGCAATAAAACTTTAATTTTATGGTTATTTCCTGAGACTTGATTATTTGATATTTCTTATATATATAAGTGTTAGATATTTTTAAAAAAGGTGTTACATACTCTAGTTATCAATGCTGACTTTTTTTTCATTACCAGGAATGTATTGTGTTAAAAATATTTTTATGTTTCAAGTTTTGTATATACATTTATCTGTAAAATGCAGATATACTCGTATATAAATGTGCTATTAAATGATGGGTACAGTTTACTTGTACTTACTTGCGATTTTTCAACTGATTGTTTAATTTACATGTAGGTACATCTAAAATTTTTAGATTTTTATTTACAGAATTTCATTTAAATTGGTTTTGATTCATGTTAAAAACGGATTTTGTATTGCTTTGAAGAAAAAAATAAGTTTGATTTTAATGTTTCTTACAGCATATAGAATAGGGTTATTCTATATCATTATGTAAAGCCCCTTTCACAATTGGCACACGAGCACTTTACAACACTTTGCGATCGGAATTTTTTGGCTTCGCACGAGCTGTCGTATACGGTGCACGAGCTTTCGCATTCGTTGCATGCGTTTTTGTGGTCGCATCAAGTCTACTCAAAATAGTGAACATGCACATGAGGTCAGACGCGACCGAATGCGATCCAAATTATTGCAATAGAACGTACGAACATTAGTACGAACGTTTTGCAACGTTTTGTGTACTCGCAAGAGCGATGCACGATTTTAAAGATTGTAAGATTAATCGCAGCTGTTTATGCGTGTGTTGTGCGACCATGAGACTGTTGCTCAACGTGACTCATGTAATCTTGCAACGTTTTACTATCATTGCAAGATTTATCGGTTTCAGTTTCCATGCTTTGCCACTAGTATATACTGGATACGGGGTTATTTTCGCCCCGTGATATTTTTGCTTCTACTTACGGTTTTGGCTCGTCTTGAATTCGCCCTAACAATGTTGTGGTAAAAGAGAGATAATATAAGACATTGGAATTCGCCAAGTCTTAATCCACTAACTGACAAAAAGAGCGAAATAAGCGAAAATAAAACGGCCGAATAATTCCCTTATACAGTATACACTGTATAAGCATATCTGTTTCAGGCCACAATTGACCTTGATTTTGGTTGTTGCTTTTGTCATCTTCTTGGGCGGTATCTTCTCTTGCTTTCAACTATTTCCACTGAAGAGAATCGGAAACGGGCGGTATATATACTCCCACTGACTCGTACGAGCAATCGGACGATGAAACGCATGATCGGACGAGCGCTGCTCGTCCTATTGCATTGGCGCAGGTTCAATCGTCCGATCATCTGGTCATTCGTGCGATCCTATCGCATTATCTTACAACACTCGCTTTCATTGTACAACAGTCGCATGACGCAAGATATATCGCAAATTCAATGCGTTTACATCGCACAACGGTCGCTCTGAATCGTGCGAGTTTCGTATATGCGATTGTTTTGGCAACAGTTTACGAACCATATCTAATTTTTTCAGTCGCACGAATATTTTGTAGCTTCTGCTCGTGTGCCAATTGTGGAAGGGGCCTAAAGGAGTAAAAAGGCTCAACAAATTACCATCCAAGACTTATTTAAGGGTGCATTAGTTTGAAAAATGATCTTGTGTCATTACATTATATAGTAATTGAGATGAATCATAAAGTAGAAATGTTCATTATTGAGTTTTGATTTCTTTAAACTTCATAGCTGCTTTATTTTTGAAGTGATGCAGATACTATAAACCATTACATATGAATTTTTTTAGAAATTGTAATAAGCACAGGTTTCTGATATTAAAAGTTTATTTA
>WFKH01010931.1:32123780-32192331 GCA_016163765.1 Magallana hongkongensis
ATCTTGGGTCTCACCAAAGCTTGTGTGGTACTCAAAACGTGTCTTCAAACCTCAAGGCACCGTAAATTACGAGTTAAATGTCAGCCATTTTTGGCATAGCACCACGGGTGAAAATATTAGAGAGCATTATGGGACCGAGACAAAAAATTTTGTTTGATGAATCTGTAGGTTTAGCTCGTTCTTTTTCCCGCGCACACTGGTTCTTAGAGCTCGCTGCGCTCGCTATTTTTCAACAACATTGTCTCTGAGATTAAACTATTGTTCTACTTATAAATAAATAATAACAAATCTTATAACATATGAAATCTTATAAACTATGGATAATGGAAATTTACTGAAAAAAATAGGTATGTTTTTTTTTATTTTGCAATCAAATTCATTTACGTTGTTAATTTTTTTTTTATTGATTTATCATAATTCATTGTTTGATCACATGCTGCGCTCGCCCCAACGGTCGCACCGTAAAACATATTATACCGAGCGCAGCGAGAGGCGAGCGAAGCCCGCCTCGCGAAGCGAGGATTAATGGTAACACGTATATATAAGAAAATCAGTGAAAAATGAGAGTTGAATCAGGGGTACTATGGGCTAAAAAAATTTCTTCCAGCCCTGGGCGCCGCCATATTGGCCGTCATTTTGTTTTTAAGAAGTTAGTTCGATCATTGATTGACTGGCACTTATCGATGTTTATTGCCCCTAAACTCGATTAAAAACTTTCCAATGTTTCAATTGAAGGTAATTTAAATTTTAAACAAATTAAAGTGAAAACCAGATAAGTTTCAATAGTGCTTCAATCAAGAAACACGACTAGTTCTACGTATATCTTATCAAATTATCAGATGGAAAATAAAAACATTAACATCAAGCAACTGATCTTTTAGATACTGAATAAAATATTCATTTTTTTTACCGGTAGTCGACATATGAATTAAATTGATAAACAATGAAAGAAGAAATAAATTTTTGTCGGAATCACGTAACTCTCTTCGGCTATTTCCGAAGACAAAACTTGTACGTTTTACGTACGAGACATGACGTCATAATGTAGACTGAGCACGCGACGTTTAGTTTAACTTTGGCTAATGATTTGAGTAGGCGGATCCTACTGTGTGCGTTTCAAATAAATTGTTGTACAAAAATCAAACTGCACTGTGTTAAATCTGGTTTGTGTGAAGAAGAGATAAGTAAAGGCGACTGATCAGTATAGAAGTTTGTATGAGGAGGTGTTCAGTAAAGATGACTGCCAGGTTTAAAACCATTTTAACAAGACCTTGGACTTTTGGAAGGACGTAACTATATATTTGTTGCATCAAAATGAGTTAAAAATGACGCTGGTTTCGAATGAAATATGCATACATTTCGTAGTCTTTGCTCAAAAGCCAGACAAATCTTGTTGATTTCAAAGAGCCATGGCTGAGTGGCCAGCAATGAAATAGACAGACCTACGTCACATTGCTGTTTGACACAACTACCCAAAGTCCAAGCTCTTGTTAAAATCAGTGGTTCTAAGCGTTTACTGGTTTGTGTGAAGAAATAACTTGGCAGTCATTTTTACTTATCCCATCCTCACACAAACCTGTAAACGTTTCAACTTGGCGGTCGCCTTAACTAATCCCTGCGTTTTAAGCGACAGATGGTATCCAGGAGGGGATTATAAGATTGAAACGTATATTCATCCAGATCACATCTCATTCATATATTAAGTTCTAAATAAAATAAATACAAAGCCTAAATTCTGTATACCGGTATTTCCTATTCACACAAATTTTCGATGTGATTGATCAAGATTTGTCCGTTGTCTGTCGTCGTCGTCATCGCCGTCGGCGTCGTCGTTGCCGTAAATTTTTCACATTTTCATCTTCTTCTCCAGAACCACTGGTCCGATTTCAACCAAACTTAACAAAAAGCATCACTGGGTGAAGGGAATTTAAGTTTGTGCAAATGAAGGGCCACGCCCTCTTTAAAGGGGAGATAATTTATCAGGAATTATTGAAAATTTGTTGGTATATTTCAAAAATCTTCTCAAAAACAATATGGCCAGAAAAGCTGGAACTTGTGTGGAAGCATCCTCAGGTAGTGTAGATTCAAGTTTGTTCAAATCATGGTCCCCGGGGGTAGGGTGGGGCCAAAATGGGGGGGGGGATTTTTACATGGGAATATATAGAGAAAAATCTTTTAAAATCTTCTTTTCAAAAACCAGTAGGCCAGAAAAGCTGGAACTTGTGTGGAAGCAACCTTAGGTAGTGTAGATTCAAGTTTGATAAAATCATGATCCCCGGGGTATGGTGGGGCTACAATGGGGGGGGGTCGAATTTTTACATAGGAAGATATAGAGAAAATCTTTAAAAATCTTCTTCTCAAAATCAATCAGCCAGAAAAGCTGGAACTTGTGTGGAAGCATCCTCACGTTGTGTAGATTCAAGTTTGTTCAAATCATGGTCCCCGGGGGTAGGGTCGGGGTAGGGAAGTTATTGAGAAAAATCTTTAAAAATCTTCTGGAAAAGCATGCAGCCAAAAAAAGCTAAAACTTGTGTGGAAGCACAGGTTGTGCAGATTAAAGTTTGATCTAACCATGATTCCCTAGAGAAAATTCGGGTCACAAAGAGGGAGGGGGGATTTTTATATAGGAATATAGAAAATCTTCTCACAAATACTAATACAACAAAAGGGGCCATAAAAATCTGAGGATAAAAATCGGCAGGTTTTTTAACTTTTTGTGCAAGATCTACTGTACTTAGTTGTCAAGATATTTTGATTTTGATATTGTAATGCTGATTTGATCAGGGGTATGGCTATTGTTGCTCAGGTGAGCGATGTGGCCCCTGTGCCTCTTGTTCGTAAAGGGGAGCAGCAATTGTGTAGCGAACACACTGGCGTTATAATGCAGCATTAAATTCATACAACTTGTATTCGGCTTTATTAAATGCGCTTTATGGTTTGCGTGATTGAATTCACGTTTGTAATAGAGATAAGTATAAAAATGTAGTAAAGAACCGGTATGAATATAAAAGAAAGAAGTAAGAATTTACATGAATACGAAGAAGCATGTCAAAAATCTCTTGGGTCAAATGTGTCTTCAAACCTCAAGGCACCGTAAATTACGAGTTAAATGTTAGCCATTTTTGGCATAGCACTACGGGAGAAAACATTAAAAGCATTATGGGATGTTGCCAAAAAATTTCTCTTGATGAATCTGTAGGTTTAGCTCGTTCTTTTTCCCGCGTGCACTGGTTCGCTCGCTCTAAAAGAGACTTATAATTGATGTAATTTTGTTATTATCGTCCTTTAGTTGTGTAAATTGTAAAATTGTATAAATGTCGCTTTATGTTTGTCACGAGATTATTTATCTATACTTATAAATTAAGACATTTTGCCAATAAACTACGAAATGCCTGCACCAGAGTAACTGCTTACACCTTTGGTATTTCATCACGTGTGAGTTGGTGTCCGTAAACTATAATCGAATTTTACCTGATAAGTGATTATTGTAAAATAAATTAAAAACCTACTTTCATTTTCTATGAACCAGCCCGAAATAGCAAAAATGAGAGTAAGGTGTTGGACACGCTTTGGCGGATCCAAGTCAGTGGGAGTTTGCGTCAAAATATATACATGTACTTGCAATGAAATAATATTGAATGATTACGTAAAGAGTGAATATATCTACTGGGAACTTATTAAGGGTATACATAGAACTGGAGATTTGACAAATGTTGAATAAATAAAATGAGCCAATTCGTTTCTTGAATGCGCGATTTTAGTTTTGATGGATAGAACTTTCCAGAACGTGGTAACCAAGAACGCGAGTTGACTATTTAACGGACGTCATGGCGGAAAGTGTACGAGTTTATCAAGCATCGCTGGCAGATATATCGGACATCTTTGGTGAATAAAAAAAAGTTGATAAATAAAATGGGCCTATTTGACGCGATTTTAGTTTTGATGGAAAGAACTTTACAGCATTGGGTGCCCAAAAAACGCGGGTTGCCATGATGTTCACATCATGGCGGAAAGTGTAGGGCGAGTAAATCATCGGGCAGATACCTTGGATGACAACTTTGGTTTAAGATATGCAAATATGCATACATATACCACGACAGATTGGTAGCAAACCTTATACATTAATTTGTGAACCATGAAAATTGTGTTACATGTACATGTAATGTTCAACTCCACGTCTGTATGAATAAATGATGTATGCATAAAACGGGGAAGTTGAATTCGGAGGGGAGGGGGGGATTACTTGACAGTCTTTTATCTGAAATTCTTTTTTGGGACAGTGATAAAAATCATAGTGAAAATTGACCTAAAGAACAAAATTTTGAAAAGTGATACGACGCACTATACACCCACTCACTGGTTTGAAATAAAATAAAAAAGTTTGTGATTTTTTCCAGTCAGCTGCCATGTACATGTACATGTATATATAATCAATTTCAGTGTAGATTTTCATCCCTGCCCGCTCCTCCAAATATCCAGCCATGCAGTTGCTTTTTGATTTCAATTTTATAGAATAGGTTCAGAAACGCAATTAAGAAAAATTTCGGACACAGTACATACAAAAATGAACAAAAAAAATCTGGTTGAACATTTTAAGCATATTAAAGTGCATATTATTATCAATGTGGATCAATATTACATTAAGCATATTAATGTGAATTAGTGATAATTTCCGCGCTTGCGCGGGATATCATCAACGATGATTATGTTGATTTTGAGAGAGTCAGCTCTGAATAAGAATTAATGTATGGATATGTATCGAGATCGAGAGAGAGAGAGAGAGAGTTACATAAAGATCGAACTAGTAATAGGAATAAAGTATTATAATAAAATTTCATGTAAATTTGCATCATTGCTATTTAACGTTTGAAAAATTTAACATATTTGTGCATCATCCATCTGCTTTTCCACCACCCAAATGTGTCCTCAATCCTTTGTCGGGCTTTTTTATGGGCAGCATTAAAGGCACGGTCAGCCTGCATGTGGGGATTCCTTAACGGTGTCATCAGGTATTGCTTTTAAGGGTACGCCTGATGCCCAATGTAAGGTTGGCTTTCCAACCATTCTCGCAGCCTGCTGTTGCCCCAAATGTAGGCATCGTGTGTGCTGCCTGGCCATTGAACAACAATGTTGGTAAGAATTTTTCGGTGGTCGCACACACCCTGTACGTTAATGGCATGGTATCCCTTCCTGCACATGTATGCATCTTCTCTCTCTGGTGGCGGCTTTATTGCAATCAAAGTACCATCCACGCATCCTAAAGTGTTGGGCATGTTAACTCTGAGGAGAAGCCTTGTTTTACCACTAACTGGGCTGCGGGGGTTGTGGGGAACTTGATGCAATCATTGGCGCGTTGAGATAACATTTTTGAATTTTTCTGAATTATTCTTGATACGGATGGTTGACTTAGTCCAGAGATATCTCCAATAATCTGTTAGAGCACAATCAAAGTTTTAATATATTGTTATGTTACAGGATGAACAAATTAATTTTAAACAGTTGGGAAAGCTGAATAATACTCGAAGCTAGATTCAATATTCGCGTAACATTGGAAGTCCTTTTCCCAGCAGATTATGAAGATTTACTGATTGTTTTTATCGGCTTGTCAAGAGTTTGGATAAGTCTGACCTCCTACTTTCAAAAAACGATGCTACGTGCCTACATGAGGTGTAAACTTTGATCATGCATTAGAAATACTTAAGGAATAAGGAATCATTCTTTTCGTATTATGAGGTTATAATTTCGGTCGGGGCGTGGTCAAATCCAATAAAGCCCGAAGGGCTTTATGATAGATTTGACCACGCTCCGACCGAAATTATCACCTCATAATATTCAAAGAATGATTCCTTATTACTTATATTTACATTATTTCCAATTTGTACACTTTAAAACAGCATTATTTAAAATCACTATTTTTTCGTGTAGCACATGCTATGTATTACTGCGCGGCGCAGCCAATACCGTCTCTCGGTTATGCTATAAGACACGCCCATTTTGTGTCACTCATGTTTTATGAAGTTATTGGGTTTTAGGGTTCAAAATTGATTCGTAATGTTATCACAGACAAAGACAGTTGAAAATGTAAATATTAGATGATATCCCGCGCGAGCGCGGAAATTAAATATCTACACATTAATATGACACAGTGCTTAATACATATGTTAAACCATATTTTAATTCATTTTCGTATACTAGTATTTACATCTACCGAGTATGATTCCCTCTATTTCTTACGGAAACTTTAGCCCTATAGAAACTGCAGAACTGAAATCTACACGCTCCGTTTATCGATGATTGGTCGAAACCTACAGCGAACTAAGAAAAATCAGGGACTGCACGAAATAATCATAATGATGTCAGACTCAAATTACCGATTACGCGGGTTATATATTTTTTTCTGCAATGTCGCCACCTTCATACCCCGCATGAATCACCATAGAAAGCATTTTATTGTTTAAATATACATGTACTGTGTCCGAAATTGCTCTTAATTGCTCTCTTAACATATTCTTTAAAATTGAAAGCAGTGATGAAAATCTAAACTGAAATGGATGATATATAAACGTACGTGACCTTAATTCCCTTTTTTTGCAGCTGACTGTAACAGCAAACTTTTTTTTCAAACCAGTGAGTGGATATTTAGTGCATCGTATCTCTAAATTTTGTTCTATGAGTTAAATTTTTATCCCTGTCGCAAATAAGAATTTCAGATAAAATTCTTCAGATAAAAGACTGTTTTGAAAAAAAAACCAATTACAAAGGGTCCCCTCCATTCAACTTCCCCGTTTTATGCATTAATCATTTATTCATATAGACGTTGAACACAATAAGTTCATTGTTAACAAATGTATAAGGATGTCGTGGTATAAAAATGCATGACATTAAAAACCGCTAGTGTATCCATATTTATTTGCATATTTTACACCAAAGTTGCCATATCCAAAGTATCTGTCCGATGGTTAACTCGCCCTACACTTTTCCGTTTCCGCCATGAAAGTAGCTGGTGCAGACATTTTTTAGTTTATTGGCAAAATGTTATTAGTACATGCATGTATCTAAAATCAATACGATTAGTATTGTTCATATATACCTGTTGAAATGAGCGAATCAATTCAGCGTCATCGTAGATATTTAAGGGAAGTGACCGGTCTCGAAATACCCTATCTTTTCTAATGGATATTCTGTTATTTGAAGGCTGAAACGCCATTGCGTTGAAAAATGACGTCACAAATAAACGTAACTGTCATTAATGACATTATATTAGTGAACTTTGGAAAATGAACGTTTACTTTATTTTAAAGACATACAAATCCCATATTATCGTGAAAGAAACTCTAAACTTGTGAAATTTGAAAACTCAATGTTTTCTATATTATTCATAATTATGTCATTTAAACTGTAAGGATTGTTTCAAATATGAGGCAGCTGGCTGTTTTTAAAATACGTCAAAATATAACGTTATGTTTTGGATATCAAATAAAAAATGCGATTGATAGGATAAAAAATAAAAAAAAAATAAATAAAATACTATCAAAACAAGTGCCCATTTCCGGAAGGTTTACGGATAGTCATAACCTTCCGTAAAAATAGACGCATGTTTTACGGAGTTTTTCCGCAACGTTACTGATTGTTTTAAATTTACGGTAGTTTCGTGAATACCAAATTTAACATTCCGGAACGTTTACGCAATGTTTACGGGTGCGGTAACGTTACGGAGGCTTTGTGAATAAGGTCCCAGGAGTTTCCTAAATAAGGAATGCTTTGTCTGTGATAACATTACGAATCGATTTTGCAATACATTTCGTCAATGACTATTTTAATATTTAATCGTACAATTGCTGAAAATTATATAAATATAAGTAATAAGGAATCATTCCTTGAATATTATGAGGTGATCAAATACGGTCGGACGTAATCAAATCTATCATATTTAGCCCTTCGGGCTTTATCGGATATGATCACCCTCCACCGTCTTTGATCACCTCATAATACTCAAAGAATGATTCCTTATTCCTTAAAAAATAAACCCCTTTTTTGGGAGGATGTAATAAATGAAAGTGAAAAGAAGGAAATCAACAGTGAAATTGAAGCTAAAGGAATACTACGCACCTCTCCCCGCCCCCTCCCCCTCCCACGGATTAGGATTTTCATGATTTTGAGATTTTTTTTATTTTTTTTTGAAAATTTTTTTCGGATGAGCCCCCCCCCCCCCCCCCACTTTCAAAAACGATGCTACGTGCCTGAGTTGTACACATTTTACAGAATTATCATGCAACATATGTATTATTTTAACATGCATGCAAGTTTCTTTATGGATTTGTGAACAATAGCCAAATTTTTAGAGTCACGGATGAATACTAAATATAATTATGGTACTACAAGGTCAAAAATTGAGAGTATTGGGTCACGCACGACCTCAAACTTAAACAACTCCCCTGCACACAAGGAATGTTGTCATTATTGTCCAAACAAGTACGTGTGACGGTCAGGCCGGTTCGAATACCGGCGTCAGATAGCTGGTCAGTGGAGCACCTGACTAGAGTTTCAGGGGGCCCGGTCTGGTCCGTCATCATTTCTCCCAATCCGTTACATTTGGTGGCGTGCCAACCCTTGGAACCTGTCAGGGGAAAGAGCCAAGGGTGACCTTCAAGGGCAAATATCATTTAAGGGAGAGGAATGTGACGGTCAGACCGGTTCGAATAACGGCGTCTGATAGCTCAGTGGAGCACCTGACTAAAGTTTCAGGGGGTTTCGAATCCCGGGCTGTTCCGTCATTATTTCTCCCATCCCGTTACACATGTATATAGACCGAACTAAAGAATCCCACCAAGATATCAATTTGGGAAATAATATTACCATACAATTAAAGCAAGTTACTATGTATTATTTTCAAACATGACTGCCAGATATGCCAGCAATTAATTTGCATTAAAAAAAAAATACTTTAGATTTAAAAAAAACCCAGGTATATATGAAATAAGATTTTTTTTTATATAATTAAAAAGAAGTATTGCTCAGTTGTTCATAGTTGATATGGTTTTCGCTAATTTTTGTGTGAAAATTATAATAAATTTACTTAAGGTGTAACGTTATGGTTTAATTTTTCATTTTGTTTAAAGATTTTTTTTCAAATTAATTATCCGAGGCACTTGACAAAAGATACAGGTACCACAAGGCGACGCAAGAAAACTTCTTAAATTATTATACCATGATTACTGGACACATATAAACTGATAAAACCCTTTTTAGGATACCGGTACCACAAGGCGACGCAACAAAACTTCTTAAATTATTATACCATAATTAATATACATATAAAATCCTTTTTTATTTAGTTTAAGTTCGTTGTGCTTTTAGTACAAAATATTGATCAAAATATCCAAATGCTATGAATTTACAGTCTAACTTTAGAATGGACGTGTAGTTTGTTATGTCAATATTATTATGTGATCCGCGCCAGTACTTCTTTTCTATCCGAAGCATTCCGAATGAAACGTGATGCCCCTAAATGAAACGTTAAGATGTAATCTATCTCAAATATAAAATAGCAAAGAATATAAATTTTTCATAAAATGAAAACTTTGAATAATTGGGTGTGATTTTTATTCGCAAGTCTCAGTAGTTTTATTTTTTCGAAATATTACAATGCATCACGACACACATTGCACAACCAACATGGCGGAAAAAGATGAAATTTCGGTATGGACCTGTTATTATTTTTACTTTGACGGATAGCGTAATAGCAGTTGTCTCAAAGTACATACTTAAAAATGCATGTTTTTTGTTACTTGTAGAGCGCTGAGACTTTGAAGAAATTCGCCCAGCGAATTACGACATCCAGCACAAAAGAACGAATTAGTCTGCTGGAAAACGTGAGAGTATGTGTTGGCAGACCCGGTAAGTAGAATCAATCATGTTTATTCATATGACAGCAATAGCGCGAATCATTTACACTTACAGTTTCCAAACCCAGTTTTCCTATTTTAAAAATTAAATGGGAAAATGTATACTTTAATTTTAAAAACGTGTCAAATATTGTAATGGCTCGAATAATCTCTGTCATTTACAAGTTTCCCATATTGAAAAAGATAGAACTATGTCTTAGATTGGTTACAAGATCATACTGGATTGGATATAAGAGTTACACAATCTATATGAGTGATGATAAAATCTCTTAAGACTTGCCAACTTTTGTATCCATTAATCAGTTAATGAACAGATCTAACAGAATTTTACAAGATTATTTCACTTAAGGTTTCCTAGGACTTAAAACTCATCTTTGAAACATACATGTTGTGGCATATTTCTGTCTTTTTTACAGGGATTTTCCACACCTTTTTGGGAATGGGGCCTGGGCCCTTGGAATTGGGAATTTTTGTGACGTTTTTTTCAAAAAGGGGGAAATTTTTTGGCTATTGCTAAACTAATAAATTTCATTAAATTAAACACATTTAGTGAGTTAGACTAAGTTTATTTCTTAAAATTTGGCCATTCTGTTTTTGTGACTATTAAATAAGGTGGTTGCTCTGTCTAAGATTTCTCATCGTTCTCAAGTTCTACATCATTTTCACTTTGTACTGCTACAGTTTCATGAGTCTAAGTCTGACTCTCCTCATCACATTTACCCTTCGCCATAAAGAAAAAAGAAAAATCTGTTACTAATTTTATTATGGTACCATTTTCATTTAAAATGATTTTTATTTGGTTTGGTGGAAATTTGGAACGACACATTTTTTCACAAGGACACAGGCATGCTCAGCTGTCATACAACTTTGCTTTATAAACACAGTGATACATTCTTTACTTTGTAACCTATCTTTAAAGAAATCTGTCAAACTTCTATTTCCTTTCGCTTTCAGGGTTTTTCTGAGTTATGGCTCATTTTCTCGTGGTCATGATGCTCTAGCTAGTATAATGTGTTTGTTGAAATTCCAAACCCGAATTTAAATTTGAATTCCGATCCCGATCAAAATTTAAACGTAAATATTTTTGGGACATTTTGGGAAAAAATAAGGGTTTTTGCGATTGGGAATGGGGCCGAAATTCGGTCCTACATGGGGCTGTGGAAAATCCCTGATTTTTTTGTCAGATGTTTATATATTGACTTGCCTTATGTTTATTTTGACTTCTTTTTGTCAACTTTTCATATCTTTATGCTGTCTTGTCAGAAATATTCATCATGGGGTGGGTGTAAATGTAGTACGGGACATATGTCTGCATGATTAAATCTGATTTTTTAACTGAGTTGGAATGCAGAAGGTTCCTCAATTTAGAAATATGGTATGTAACTCATTAGAAAAAAAGAAATTCATTTCCAATGGCACTTTTGTCATTTCCAATCAAGAGATTTTGCTTTTCAATATTTAATTTTGTTTATATGTCATATATAAGTCACTCATTCAATAAATGGATTGTAGTTGAAAAGTAGAGTTTTTGTTTACATTCCAAGTTGTAACTGTTGTTCAAGTTGGGAAAAATATAAATGGATGTAACAAAAAATTTCAATTGATGCAATCTGGTTTTAAATGAATTCACTTGGACGTAACGTGAAACTATAATATGGAAAGAAATTAATTCAAAATCATTTGGTCAATTTTACTGTAGATTTCTCGGAGAATGCTGTAAAGGGTGTGTTGAAGTTTCTTTCCCTTACCATTGGGCGGTATCAAGATAACAGATCAAGACAGGCTGTTAGAAACCTTGTGAAGGAGCTAGCAAAAGTGTATCCTGCTGCTACTCTGAAGAATGTTACATCCTCCCTAAATTCTGAAGCAGAGGCTCAGAAGAAACAAGTTCATGCAAGGTAACAATATTTTTTGTTCTGCAAAATTTTTGTTTCAAAGATTTAAAAAAAAGAGTTCGTTGAATTTTTTTTTTCATCATGCTACTTTGGTTTTAATTCTTTACCCCTTTATGCCACTTTTTGACGCAATGTTTCTTATGCTTCATGTTATTTGTATCTAATGGTTTGAAGTAGATGACGTACATTCTAAATATATTTATGAGGGCTGTGCTGTCCAAAAAGTAATTGGACAAGAGCTTTTTGGTCACTAAATGATATTTAAGATCTAGATTTTCTATACCAAATTATGAAAAATTTGAATTGTTGAGTGTTCTAACTTTTAAAACGAAGGAAATTGGCAAATCAAGAGGTCTTAGAAGGTGTTGCACGGTCCATAGAAAAATTGCAATATATGTTAAAAATATGAAATCCTGTATTCATGACGTTAAAATAAAAGATAGCCATCTGACGCTTACAGAAGCTGCATCTTTGTAAGAACTAGAAATATCCACTCACCTTGGACTTATGTAAGGGTCATGTTTCTGCAAGGTGGATTCCAAAACTTTTACATGTGTCTATGACCACAAAAAAATGCTGTTGCACAAGTAAGACCCATGTACTGAATAAAAAATATTTTAAGTTGTTCTTTTAAAGGTTGGTGGTAGGTAGTGACTTAATGAGGGCAGTGAAACATCTGCTCAGCATTTGAAGATCTATGAAATGTTTTTACACCAAGACAATACCCATGTGCATACAGCAGCATTTACTTGTCTGCCAAAAGATTTGTCATTGGATCTTGCTTTATTGGATTTTGCCCTATTTTCTTTAAATTCACACTTAAAGGGGATTAAGATTGAACATTCTGGTGAACTAAAATAAGCACTCGTACAATCACATAAAAAATTTAAAAGTATATCTGTGTTTGACTTGACTTATTTATGTATATACAGTGTTGAGAATACTACAAAATACTATAAAATTAGATTGGTTGTGCAGCTTTGTATATGCATAATTTTTTGTCTTAAATATTTGAAAAATATTTTGCCCTACATTTTTCTAATGTTCAAATATTATCATTTGCACATGCCACTTTTGTTATTATGATGAATAAGATGATAGTTTGTGTCTACAAAGTTTTTGGACAGCCCTCATACGTGTAAATGTTTTATATTTTGCAGTCATAGTTCGTCTGGAGATGCATTGTTTGCCCTAACCTGGACATGTATTGTCTTAAAAGAAGTCTGGACAGCAAACTTCAAAAGTGATAAACATGACCTGAAAAACTTGGTTTGTAAAAGTTTATTCATAAATATCACATCATAGAAAATAGGATACATGTTAATCTGTTGTTGTGAAAAAAATGGAATTCTCCAGTTTGGGGGTGTTGATTTATAATATTATTAGCCAAGTACTTATTTTGATATACATGTATGTTTTGGAAATTATTGGCATTTAAAGCATTAACTATTTTAGGTGAATGTCCAGTGTGGGCTTATATATGGAGCATTGGCTGCTAAATGTAAATCCATCTCAGATTCAACATTCAGAAAGATGTCCAGCGTATTCTCAGTGGTAATTTATTACAGTAACTTTTGAAAATGAAACACAGATTTAAAAATGAATCGAAGAGAAATGCTGATATTTGTATTTTAATGCTGTCCGAGAAAAACTTCATACATGTTTTTATTTATGTTTTCAGAAGAAAGAGGTCACAGCAGAGTATGCCCAACTTCTTCAAGATATTGAGCCATCAATGTACAACTTGAGTGCTGTAGCCATGTTACTGAAATATCTAAGCAAGAGCAAAGATCAAGATTTACTCACAAAATTAAAAGTACAGTTATCTGAGAAGTCATAGTATGTCAAATTTCAGGAGCCTAACGATGACCAAAATGCAAAAGTTTTTTGCTTACTTCTTTGCTGGGAAAAAATTACCTGATAGAAATTTAGGGTGTAATGATCAGTTGACCTGATTTTCCGACCCCCCAATATTTGACTGATGTGGTATACTGTAAACGTATTGCATTTGGCTGTGTATTCTTTTTAGCGTTTTTGGCGGAAAGCAGCTTCCGCTAAATCAAGTACATCGCTAAATATGTCATGCATATGTGTTTAAGATTAGGTGTATCCAGAAATACCGTAAAGTCTCGTGTACAACACACACTTTTTTTCAGCCAAAATTTGATCAAAAGTGGGGGGTGCGTGTTATACATAGAAACAAAATTTTACCCCATTTTTTCAGGCCGTGATTCTGGATACCGCGGGAGTACGACTGCCGATATCGTGTGTTATGTAAGTTGTACGAGTGTAAACTAAACTTAATTTGTCAGAAATACCTTATTATCCCCTCGCGCAACTTGTTGCGAAGGGGATGTAGCATCGCTACCGTGCGTTTGTGTGTTTGTATGTGTGTATGTGTGTGTGTGTGCACTCCATTTCAATTTTCTAGTAAATTAAAAAAAACCTTCCAATAGAATTTCCTCAACCTTTGCACAAATATGCCTCATTGTAAAAGATTAAAACAAATGCAATGTCATATTGGTCAAACTTTAATGCAAAAACTTAGATAAAATTACACCATTGTAAAGGAGGGGGGCATACATTATGACAAAATTCGTTCAAAACTAAAAATATTTATCATAGATTGCACACTTCTGTAAAATAACAAATAAAAAATGCATGTGCCTTTCCAAACCATTAATACTATTACAAATTATTATTTCATTAAATCAATGTCATAATCAACTTTGTATACGAGTTATCAATCGTTTCTGAGTAAGAGACACTAAGAGTTATCAATCACCCAGAGCGAAAGTAGCGTGACAGAACAACGTTACGGTGAGTTAATAGAGTTAATAGCTTAATGTGTGTTTGAATGTTTGTTATTATCCCCTTGCGCAACTTGTTGCGAGGGGGATATAGCATCGCTGCTGTGTGTCCATTGTCAGCTCTTTAACAAAATTCCAAGAAAACCCTCTAATGAATATTCATCAAACTTTGTACACTTCTTTGGCATGGTAAAAGGACAAACCTAGTTTGATTTCCAAATCAATTGGTTCAACATTTTTTAAATTATCGTAAAAAAGCGAAGTTTGAACATGAATTTTATGTACGACTTGACAATAGACATTTCCGGTAATTTAGTAAATCGCTACCGTATGCAGTTCAAATCAACAACTTGGAGATTTTAATCTAGTAAAGGTTAAAAAAAAAAACTCCAAATGTTTTGTAGTATTGGAGGGTTAGAAGATTGCCCATAGGTAAAAGTTGAAGCGGGCAAGAAATTTAAGTCATCCGATTGACATCAAAACAACCAGTCGACAAACGGGCAAATTTTCCCGTATTACTTACAAAAGAACTGGTCCAAAATTCAGAGGAGACTTTGACAGATATCGCACATTTATCACGCGAAGATTGTTTCATATTGATAATAGCTGCATATCTACTACTATGGGTTGACATACCACAATTGCACAAGCAACTAGAATTGTCTATCAGAGCAGACTACAGATCGCTAGATCTTCAGCTTATTTCATAATATATACGGATCATTTATGAAAATGAATGTCACTTAATGAATCTATATTATTTAACTTTAAAGCATAAGTGTACATGTGTTGAGTTTCTGCTAGGAATGGGAAAACTGTGCAACCACGTACATGTAACCCCCCCCCCCCCCCCCAATTTATACACTACAAAGCTTGGGGATTAGGATAAAATAGATATAATGAATTCAAATTGGTTTTTAGAAATACTTGTGTTATATTTAATTTGATCTGATAAATTTTGATCTGAAAAATTTACATGTATTTTCCTAACAAGTTATCGCCAGTGTATTTGCCATTACGTAACTAGCCACCGTTGACTAGGTGCGTGGTCAATGTTTGATTAACAATTTCCGATGTCAGGAGCATGCACCTGTCTCATGTCGGACTTCACAGGGGGTTCTCAAGTGCAGGAAGATCAGCAATTATTATGATTTGATTTAACTTGTTTACTTTGTGTCCAGTTATGCAGTTAAACGTTATTGCTTTACATACACACTGTTAAAATTGCATCGATCATTTGTACGACTTGATAATGACGAAATAAACGACATACATACATTTCTTCACAATGTTTATTTCACAACAAAGAATTGGACTAAAATTAATCAATTAAATCATTTCTTATGATGTTGTGTTGGTTTAGATCTGCAAACATTGTTGCTTTTAAGCATTTTGAATACATTATTAACACATGCATATCAATGACTTTCAAAAATCTCAAATGAAATTTTTTTTGTTTTTTGGGTGCGCATTATACATAGGAACAGTGTTTTTTTCAGCATTTTTCAGCATTTTACACCCAATTTTGGGGGTGCGTATTATACACGGCTGTGTGTTATACACAAGACTTTACAGTATGCTAATTCAAATCCAGGCTAACTTCTTGAAAAATCAATTTCCACCAAATACATACATGTGATATGTACTGGCGGTACGCAAAATGTACAGTTTTTTTACCCCATTCACGGAGTACCGGCGGGACACCAAAATTCACGGAATATGAAAATTTGTACAGTATTTTGAATTTCTCAGTAAATGCCGCCATTTTCCTCTAATTCTCGCTTGCGAGACACTGGAAAACCATCACCTGTGTTTGACATGTGACCTTCTGATACTTATGTAGTGTACACAAACCGTCGCGTGAGAAGGTCTGAACTGTCATTAGGGGTAATTATCTCCCTATAAATCCGTATCAAGATACCCCTTTAGGTAGCTTTGTTTTTAAAGGGGTACTTAATTATAACTGGTAATGTTTCGTAACTTGATTGAAAAAAATTAGCCAACTTAAGAAATATACATGAATCTGACCCATCTCTCCGTACGTAATATATACGATGATTAAACATGTTTATTATCAGGATTACTCTGAAATAAAGGATATGGTTTTAAGTTTTATGTGCAGAAGTTTATGTAAGGTTGCATTTGCTGCTGTTATTTAGCATTGCTGGTATATATATCAGTATTATGAACAAGACATCGACTCTCACGTTATACTATATAAAGTTGGTAAACTAGTACTAAGTTTTAAACAAGCTTAATTTATACGATTTTTGAGAAAATTTTGATTATAAAACAGAATATGAAATTTTGAAGCATGCAAAAGTTCATTACAATATTTAAAATAAGACATTTGTGACAATATACATTTGTTGGTTTAGAAATAAGGTGCCTTATCAGAAGAATTTAAGTGACATTTTGTACCGTATTTTGCTTGGCAGTGTACAGTTTTTTCACCCAAATTCCATTTTTTTTAAGGCTCCTGTACAGTTTTGTGGTCTTCAACTTTATCACATGTATGCAAATATCGTATATGCCAAATATAATACTCTACAGTACTTAAATGTTTTAATTCATTTTCAAATTTTAAATCATGAATGGCATGGAATGTTTTTAGCTCACCTGAACTGAAAGCTCAAGTGAGCTTTTCTGATCACATTTTGTCTGTCGTCCGTCTGTCTGTCTGTCCATCTGTCCATCCGTCTGTCTGTCTGTTTGTAAACTTTTTACATTTCCGACTTCTTCTCCAGAACCACTGGGCCAATTTTAACGAAACTTGGCACAAAGCATTATCGAGTGAAGGGGATTCAAGTTTGTTAAAATAAAGGGCCACACCCTCTTTCAAGGGGAGATAATTAGGATTTGTTGAAAATTTGTTGATATTTTTCAAAAATCTCCTTCTCAAAAACCATTTGACCAGAAAAGCTGAAACTTGTGTGGAAGCATCCTCATATAGTGTAGAATCAAGTTTGTTCAAATCATGTTCCCCGGGGGTAAGGTGGGGCCACAATGGGGGGTCAACGTTTTACATAAGAATATACAGTAAAACTCGGTTATAGCAAAGTCTTAGGGACCAATTGATTTACTTCCATATATCTGTAATTCGCTACATCCGTATAATGAATACGTAATAATAACTATAGCGAATTCACTATATACATATTTTCTTTCACCAGACTACAATTTTTGCTATCTGAGGCTTAGAATGAAAATACGTTCTTTTGATACCTTTAATAATCGGACTGTAAATTGAAGAATTTTTGAGAAAATAAATTCATTCATTATGTTTAATGGTAGTGCAAACTTTTTAAACTCTAAAGAGATTCGTTATAAAAGTGTTAAATTTCGTCATTATTCACCTCTACAGGACTCAAAATCAGTTGGCTATATCCATAAATTCTTTATATCCGAATTCATTATAACTGTAAAATTTTGCAAAGATTTGTTAAGAATTTTACTGGGGACTCAAAAAAACTTCGCTATATCCGAGATTTCGCTATATCCGTGTACGTACTAAACAAGTTTTACTGTGTATAGTTAATCTTTAAAAATCTTCTTCTCAAAAACCATTTGGCCAGAAAAGCTGAAACTTGTGGGGAAGCATCCTCAGATAGTGTAGATTAAAGTTTGTTCAAATCATGGTCCATGGGGGTAAGGTGGGGCCACAATGGGGGGTCGAAGTTTTACATAGGAATATATATATCCCTTTGTATTCCTATTCCTGAGTTAATCTTTAAAAATCATCTATTCAAAAACCATTTGGCTAGAAAAGCTGAAACTTGTGTGAAAGCGTTCTCAGACAGTGTAGATTAAAATTTGTTCAAATCATGGTTCCTGGGGGTAAGGTGGGGCCACAATGGGGGGTCAAAGTTTTACATAGGAATATATAGAGTTAATCTTTAAAAATCTTCTTCTCAAAAACCATTTGGCCAGAAAAGCTGAAACTTGTGTGAAAGCATCCTCAGATAGTGTAGATTAAAGTTTGTTTAAATCATGGTCCACGGGGGTAAGTGGGGCCACAATGGGGGGTCAAATTTTTACATAGGAATATATAGAGAATTTTTTTTAAAAATCTTCTAAACAGAACACGATTGGCCAGGAAAGCTGTAACTTGTGTGAAGTATCCTCAGGTAGGATAGATTCAAGTTTGTTCAAATCATGATCCCTGGGGGTAGGGTGGGGGCACAATGGGGAGGGGTTAAATTTTTACATAGGAGAATACGGAGAAAAATCTTTTTCTAAAAAAAAATTTTCTTGGAAAAGGTGCAACTTGAGTGAAAGCAACCTTAGATAGTGTAGATTCAAATTCGTCAAAATCATATTTTTCAGGAGTAAGGTGGGGCCACATGTGGGGGGGTTCCAATTTTACAAAGGAAAACATTTTAAATTCACCAAAACTCAAATGTTATCATGTATGGTTTACTTATATGCAAGCATTTTGACATATTGTTGATTCTTTAAAATTGTTTACAGTTTGGCCCTTGGACAATTCTTAGGCTTCACAAGTTTGATGTAGGTTTATATCCCATTTGATTTAGATCTTCTTGAGAACTGTAATGCTCAATATGTAAATGACCATAAAATCATCCTGTGACAAAAAGGGCTCAATGATAAACAGAATATCCAGGGAAAAAAATTGATTTTTTTTAATACAGGATCTGATATACTACATTGTCCTGATATTTTGTATATAACTCCGTAAAGCTGATTTAATGATGTCTATTGTTGCTCAGGTGAGCAATGTGTCCCATGGGCCTCTTGTTATTAAGTTATTAGAACACTGAATAGTACTGTATTGAATAGTAACAGAATCATATAGTTTCAGTCTCAAAACAAAATGCAACTGGGGGGGGGGGGGGGGGGGTATATAATTACATCTTTTAAATTGTTAGGAACATTTTGTTGTTGTTACCATCCTGTTTAGTTTTACTAATGAAATACTCTGATTGTTGTTGGCTCATTTTTAATCATTAAGATAATTCACCGTATTTTAGAAGATAAATATAATTATGAATAACTGTAAACATGTAATGCAAGTCAGTGACCACAATAAGTGAAGTTATAGAGATATTGGGTTTTTTTAATATGCATACCTTATTTTATGAAAATGTTTATATTTTCAGGATCCTTTTGTGGAGATGTATGTGAAACAAATTCTAGGGAGTCGCAGCAAACCATCTGTGACTGTATTGGTAAGACTTAAAAAAGAAGTTTCAGGAAGTGATAAAGTTGTCTATATGGATAAAACTGATTTTTCAAACCCTGATCACTCAAAGAAATATCTGTATCCATGATAAATGTTTATGTACATATTTCATTGTTTTTTACTCTTGAAGATTTTGGAACTGTCAGAGATGATGATATTTAAGTGATGAACAATGGAACATGCATAGTCATATCAACTTACTTCTTATTTTGGTAACAGAAACACTCCAATGAATTACTTCGACACTTGAATCACGCAGAGTTTAAAGAAAAAGTGCTACCAGCCCTACAGAAAGCTATGCTAAGGAGTCCAGAAATCATTTTAGAAGGTACATGTACAATTTAAATAATAATAATGGTGTCTCTTTCCTTTTTGAATTTTTGATTTAATTTTTATGAAAAGACAATTATAGATTTAAGTTTGTATGTTTTATACATGTTTGTCATCTTACGTGATTTTAGCCGTAGGAAGTCTTTTGCTTGGAGTCACCATTGATTTGGGACAGTACATTCAGGATTTGGCCAAACCACTTGGAAGTAATTAAGTTTCACTGCTATAATCAGTAGTAAGAAATTGCCTTCATTGGATGTATTCTGTAAATATCACTAATACCAGTAAATTAAAACATAAATCTTGTTTTTCTAGTACAACTTTGCTCCAAGGAAGATATTTCTCGTAAGGAGGCTGCTGTTGCTTTCACCAATCTTGCCAAACAGTGTAGTGATTCTGGAGCGGTGGAGAAACTGGTTACTCATCTGTTTGGAGTTTTAAATGGTTAGTAGCTTGATATGAAGAATATTTACTTTTTAGCTCACCTGAGCTGAAAGCTCAAGTGAGCTTTTCTGATCAAGATTTGTCCGACGTCTGTCTTTCTGTCCGTCAGTCTGTAAACTTTTTACATTTTCGACTTCTTCTCCAGAACCACTTGGCCAATTTCAGCCAAACTTGGCCAAAAGCATTATTGGATGAAGGGGATTCCAGTTTGGTAAAATGAAGGGCCCTCTTTCAAAGGGAGATAAATAAGAGTTATTGAAAATTTGTTGGTATTTAAAAAATTCTTCTAAAAAACTGTTTGGCCAGTAAAGCTGCAATTTGTATGGAAGCATCCTCAGGTAGTGTACAGTCCCTGAAATGTTCTACTTTCCCACTTGAATGGTGAGCGCACTCTGAGCAGAGCGAATGGTGAGCGCACGCTGAACGGAAATTGGTGAGCGCTTATGAACGTGAACGATGAGCGAACGCAGAGCGCAAAGTGAACGATATGTGAACGCTTTGTGAACTCAAGATGAACGATTTATTCGGAGTGCCTCGGGAGTTATCCTTACATTGTATTTTGTCGGTAATCAGGAAAAAAACCCAAATAAACTACACGTACAGTGCTGCTATCGTGAAAGTTGACAAAACAATCCTATCCTTTCCTATATCTTGTATCCTGCATCCTATCCTGCAAATAATCTTTATCCTATCTTATCCTATTCTATACCATACCATTTATATTAAGGAATAAGAGTTACATAAAATGAAATTTAAGACAATAATAATTTTATCAACGAATATTGAATAGTGTAATAATGAAAATGTCTAATTAATGCATAAAACCAAAAATCTTTAGAACAAGGAAACTTAATTACCTGTGCATCGGAAATGTTAAATCGTACGCGGAGTGTACACAATTACATAAACAAACAGGTAAGCGATTACATTTTTGTTTTCATATTAATTTTATAAGTATTATAACGAATACACCAGATAAAGAACTTTTATTTATAGTTTAAACAAACATGTACATCAATTTTTTTTCCTTATCATATAATAATCAAGTGAGTTTATCGGTAATCGGCTGATTCGTTTGACGATAAATGTAAACACAATTTGGGAAATTATAATTACTTTATAAATCATTGAAAAACATCGCATTTATTGATAAATCATTTGGATTTAGATTTATTGTTAATCTATAAATTCACAGGCATTTATAGTTAGCTTACATTTCTTAATTTGATCTGTTCGGTTTATTGTCAGGCATGGATACATTTGTGATCGGACATCGAAAGAATTATATGAATCGTGAAAAGTACACACAAACAACGCACGTTTCTTACTTATAATTTTGTCTATTTATATATGTGTCGAATCATTCATCAATTGCTCAAGAATGTGTACTTTAAATTCTACAGATTAAATTCTGATTAAAATGATGTTTCTGATGTGTAATAAAAGTTTCCTTCCACCTTTACCCACGCTTTCTTTTCTCATTTTGTTGTGACTTGCAAATACCGATCCTTTCACTTTAGAGTTCCGAATGAAAATGGACTGAACGATAAGTGAACGCTGAACGAACTGTAAGCGCAAGGTGAACGCACAGTGAGCGCTTTGTAAACAGTGAGAGTGAATGGAGCGGAGAGCGCAAGTGAACGCACGGTGAGCGCAAGGTGAAGTCACGAAAAAATGGGAAAGTAGAACGTTTCAGGGACTGTAGATTCATGTTTGTTCAAATCATGATGCCCGGGGGTAGGGTGGACCCACAATTGGGGGAGGGGGGTGTCAAATTTTTATAGAGAAATATCTTTAAAAATCTTCTTCTCAAAAACCAATCAGCCAAAAAAGCTGTAACTTGTGTGGAAGCATCCTCAGATAGGGTAGATTCAAATTTGTTCATATCGTGATTCTCGGAAGTAGGGTGGGTCCACAATGGGAGGAGAGGTAGAATTTTTATATAGAAATATATCGGGAAATTTTTTTTAAAATCTACTTCTCAAACACCATTTGGCCAGAAAAGCTGTAAAGCTGTGGAAGCATTCTCAGATAGGGTAGATTCAAGTTTGTTCAAGTCATGATCCCCAGGGGTAGGGTGGGGCCACAATGGGGGGTCAAATTTTTACATAGGAATATATAGAGAAAAATCTTTAAAACTATTCTTCTCAAAAACCAATCAACCAGAAATGCTGTAACTTGTGTGGAAGCAACCTCAGAAAGGGTAGGTTCAAGTTTGTTCAAATCATGATCCCTAGGGGTAGGGTAGGGCCACAATGGAGGATGGAATTTTTGCATAGGAAAATAATCAAAATTATTCTCAAAAACTCAAGTGTAATAATATATGGTATTACTTATATGCAAGCTTCTTGACATATTGTTGATTTTCAATTGTTTAGACTGTGGCCCCTTGACAATTATTAGGCCCCACAAGGGTTCAAAGTCTAATGTAGGTTTATATATATATGAGCAATTGTTTAAGATCTTCTGGAGAATTGCGATGCTTTATATGTGATATGGCTATAAAATCATCCTGTTATAAAAGGGGCTGAATGCATAACATAAGAATATCTGAAGAAAAATTTGAAAATCTTTTTATACAGGATCTTTTCTACTACATGTACATTGCCCAGATATTTTGTATATGACTCCATAAAGCTGATTTTATTATGGCTATTGTTGCTCTGGTGAGCGATGTGGGCCATGGGCCTCTTGTTTCAATTCCTAGTTTGCTGTATTCAGACAAATCTCTCAGAAGAATGAAATTTCATTATTAGCTCACCTGAGCTGGAAGCTCAAGTGAGCTTTTCTGATCAAAATTTGTCCGTTGTCTGTCGTCGTTGGCGTTGTAAACTTTTCACATTTTCATCTTCTTCTCTAGAACCACTGGGCAGATTTCAACCAAACTTGGCACAAAGCATCACTTTGTGAAGGGGATTCACGTTTGTTCAAATGAAGGGCCACACCCTCTTTAAAGGGGAGATAATTTAGAATTATTAAAAAATTTTTGGTATTTTTCAAAAATCTTCTTCTCAAAAACTATTAGGCCAGAAAAGCTGTAACTTGTATTGAAGCATCCTCAGGTAGTGTAGATTCAAGTTTGTTCAAATCATGATCCCTGGGGGTAGGGTGGGGCCACAATGGGGGATGGATTTTTACCTAAGAATGTATAGAGAAAATCTTTAAAAATCTTTTTCTCAAAAACTATTTGGCCAGAGCTAAAAAAAAAAAGGCTCAAATTTGAGTGGAAGTATCCTCAGGTAGTGTAGATTCAAGTTTGTTCAAATCATGGTCACCGGGGGTAGGGTCGGGCCACAAAGGATGGATGAATTTTTACGTAGGAATATATAGAGAAAATCTTTATAAATCTTCTTAAAAACTATGAGGCCAGGAGAGCTCAAATTTGAGTGGAAGTATCCTCAGATAGTGTAGATTCAAGTTTGTTTAAATTATGGTCCCTGGGGGTAGGGTGGGGCCACAATGGGGGAATGAATTTTTACATAGAAATATATAGAGAAAATCTTTATAAATCTTTTTCTCAAAAACTATTCGGCCAGAAAAGCTCAAATTTGAGTGGAAGCATCCTCAGATAGTGTAGATTCATGTTTATTTAAATCATGGTCCCCAGGGGTGGGGTCGGGCCATAATGGGGGGATGAACTTTTACATAGGAATATATAGAGAAAATCTTTATAAATCTTCTACTTTAAAACTATTAGGCCAGGGAAGCTCAAACTTGTGTGGAGGCATCCTCAAATAGTGTAGATTCAAGTTTGTTTAAATCATGGTCCCTGAGGGTAGGGCGGGGCCGCAATGGGGGGATGAATTTTTACATAGGAATATATAGAGAAAATCTTTAAAAATATTCTGGGAAATTTTTCAGTCCAAAAAGCAGTAACTTGTGTGAAAGCACGGGTTGTGCATATTAAAGTTTGATCAAACCATGATTCCCTAGAGAAAAATGGGGCCACAAAGTGGGGGGGGGGTTATATAGGAATAGAGAAAAACCTTCTTACAGGTACAACAACAAAAGGGGCTTGGTATTTACCATAAAAATATGTGGATAAAAATCGGCAGATTTCTCAAATTTTTTTAGCAAGATCTACCGTACTTAGTTGTCAAGATATTTTGATTTTGATACTGTAATGTTAATTTGATCAGAGTTAAGGCTATTGTTGCTCAGGTGAGCGATGTGGCCCCTGGGCCTCTTGTTATTTGGTAGTTTTGAATTTCTGGTAATTTTCATGTTAATCCTACCCCAGGATCAGAGGGAAAGCTGACCATTGCTGACCAGAGAATCAGTGTTCTTCAGGCTATTGGCAGTGCAAGTCAGAATGCGGTCAGTGGTGCAAACACACTGGAAAGTCTAAGCACCACCGTGGCTGAGAAATTCCTGCCCCTTCTGCAGAGTGAGGGTGAGTAAATGTACAGCAGTAACAACAAACAAGAACACCCTCTCTACAACTTGAGCACAACATGAGTTATCTATATACCGGTACATGTATACAACAATAACAACCAAAACGACAACATTCAGTCATTGGCAACTAAGAACAGCATCTTTACAACCCAAGGGTTACCTATCCATACTCTACTACAGACGAGTGGATCATAAACCCTTGGCCAGCGAAGATGCCAAGAACAGAGGATATTGATATACAGATTAGATTAACACATGTACTTGTGGTTTTTACTGGAAAGTTTTTTTTTTAGTGCATGAGGGTACTTTGGTGACTGCTTTGAACATGATGTCTCTCTGGTGTGCCAAGTTCTACACCAATGTTCCAGACAAACTGATAGAGTGGTTTAAGGTAATGTATTTGTATAATGTCTCTGATTGTTGTTTCTTGTCAACATGTAGTTATAAGTAATAACTTACAGTACACACAACGTTATTTTTTACAAGATAAACAATAGGATAGGATTCACGAATGATAGGATAGAATTAACGCACGATAGAACAGGATACACACACAATATGACAGGATTGATACACAATAGGAAAGGATAAACGATGTTCATGATAAACATATAATCCCATTAAATTATCTTCACGATTAACCTGATAATGGCTTAATTTGATAAACAAAACATACGAAACAAGATATAAACAATTTCTTTTTTTATTTAAAGAATGTCGAGTTGTTTAACAAAGCTGCTTCATTTAAAATGAATAAACTTTAAAGTTTGACCTAAAATGATCCATGAATTATCTGTATTTTAAACATTGTTAGCTCACCTGAGCTGAAAGCTCAAGTGAGCTTTTCTGTTCACTTTTTCTCCAGTGTCTGTCTGTCTGTCTGTAAACTTTTTACATTTTCGACTTTTTCTCCAGAACCACTGGGCCGATTTCAACCAAACTTGGCACAAAGCATCCTTAGGTAAAGGGGATTCAAGTTTGTTAAAATGAAGGGCCACGTGCACTTTCAAGGGGATTTAATTAAAAATCATTGAAAATTTGTTGGTATTTTTCAAAAATCTTCTCAACAACAATTTGGCCAAAAAAGCTGAAACTTGTGTGGAAGCATCCTCAGGTAGTGTAGATTCAAGTTTGTTCAAATCATGATTCTCGGGGATAGGGTGGGGCCACAATGGGAGGTCAAATTTTTATATAGGAATAGATAGAGTAAATCTTTAAAAATCTTCTTCTCTGAAACTGATCAGCCAAAAAAGCTGTAACTTGTGTGGAAGCATCCGCAGGTAGTGTAGATTCAAGTTTGTTCAAATCATGATCCCCAGGGGTAGGGTGTGGCTACAATGGGGGGTCGAATTTTTATATAGGAATATATAGAGTAAATCTTTTAAAATCTTCTTCTCTGAAACTGATCAGCCAGAAAAGCTGTAACTTGTGTGGAAGCATCCTCAGGTAGTGTAGATTCAAGTTTGTTCAAATCATGATTCCTGGGGATAGGCTGGGGCCACAATGGGAGGTCTAATTTTTATATAGGAATAGATAGAGTAAATCTTTGAAAATCTTCTTCTTTGAAACTGATCAGCCAGAAAAGCTGTAACTTGTGTGGAAGCATCCTCAGGTAGTGTAGATTCAAGTTTGTTCAAATCATCATCCCTGGGAGTAGGGTGGGGCCACAATTGGAGGGTTGAACTTTAGTCAGTTCAGATAGTGTAGATTAAAATTTATCAAAATCATAATCTTCAGGAGTAGGGTTGGGCCACATGGGGGGAGGGGGGGTTCCAATTTTACAAAGGAAAACATTTAAATTATTCACAAAAACTCAAATGTTATAATATATGGTTTTACTTCTATGCAAGCATTTTGACGAATTGTTGATTCTTCTAAATTGTTTAGACTCTGGCCCCTGGACAATTCTTGGGCCTTACAAGGGGTTCAAAGTTTGATGTAGGTTTATAATCCATATATAAACAGTTGTTTAAGTCTGATCATCTTCTCGAGAACTCGTGATATGACTGTTAAATCATCCTGTTACAAAGGGGCTCAATGATGAACATAAGAATATGCAGGGGAATTTTTTTTATACAGGATCTATTATACGACATTGTTCAGACATTTTGTATATGACTCCATAAAGCTGATTTTATTATGTCTGTTGTTGCTCAAGTGAGCGATGTGGCCCATGGGCCTCTTGTTTTTATTACCAAAGAGCCCAGCTTATCGTCGAACAGCTCAACCCGACATCAAATCACACAAAAAATAGTGGGCACAATTAAAATACAATTCATGTTCTAACTAAATCTAAAATCATAAATATCACTGTTGTTGTAAAAATAATGCGTAAAATAAACAAATAAACAAATTAAATTACGTACAAGTTAATGTTTACACAGACACTCTCCGTGTACGATTTAATGTATCTGACATACAGGTATATACATGTATATGACATACAGATATATACATGTATATTATTATTATTTTTTAGCTCACCTGAGACGAAGGCTCAAGTGAGCTTTTCTGATCAAAATTTGTCCGTTGTCTGCCGTTGTTGTCGTTGTTGTTGTAAACTATTCACATTTTATCTTCTTCTCAAGAACCCTGGGCCAATTTCAACCAAACTTGGCACAAAGCATCACTAGGTGAAGGGGATTCAACTTTGTTCAAATGAAGGGCCACACTCTCTTTAAAGGGGAGATAATTTAGAATTATTGAAAATTTGTTGGTATTTTTCAAAAATCTTCTTCTCAAAAACAATAAGGCCAATAAAGCTTGAACTTGTGTGAAGCATCCTCAGGTAGTGTAGATTCAAGTTTGTTCAAATCATGGTCCCCGGGGGTAGGGTGGGGCCACAATAGGGGATCAAGTTTTATGTAAGAATATATCTTTAAAAATCTTCTTCTCAAAAACTATTAGGCCTGAAAAGCTAGAACTTGTGTGGAAGCATTCTCAGGTAGTGTAGATTCAGATTTGTTCAAATCATGGTCCCCGAGGGAAGGGTGGGGCCACGATAGGGGGAATGAACTTTTATTAAGGAATATATAGAGAAAATCTTTAAAAATTTTCTTCACAAAAACTATCAGGCCAAAAAAGCTGGAACTTGTGTGGAAGCATCCTCAGGTAGTGTAGATTCAGATTGTTCAAATCATGGACTACAGGGGATAGGGTGGGGCCACAATTGGGGGTGAATTTTTACATAGGAATATATTGAGAAAATCTTTTTAAAATCTTCTTCTCAAAAACTATTAGGCCTGAAAAGCTAGAACTTGTGTGGAAGCTTCCTCAGGTAGTGTAGATTCAGATTTTATCAAATCATGGTCCCCGGGGGAAGGGTGGGGCCACAAAGGGGGGGATGAGTTTTTTACATAAGAATATATAGAGAAAATCTTTAAAAATCTTCTTCTCAAAAACTATTAGGCCAGAAAGGCTCAAATTTGTGTGGAAGTATCCTTAGGTAGTGTAGATTTAAGTATATTCAAATTATTGTCCCTGGGGGTAGGGTGGGGCCACAATGGGGGTGGGGGGATAAAGTTTTACATAAGGATGTTTAGGCCACATAAAATTAATTTTTAGATTCTCATCCCCGCCCGCCCCTCTGAAAATGGCCTGCCCTGATGCATTTTATTTTGTTTGAAAAAAAAAATTGTGGAAAAGAAAAATTTCGGGAAAAAAAATGGGGATCGGTATACAAAAATTCAAAACATTTTAATGGCTGCCTAAACATGTGGATTATCGTTTTGATTCCAGTCATGTTTGTTATCATAAGGATACAAATATCTTCATGCATTAACAGTTAAGTAGAAATAAAATGGAATTCAAAGATTATAACTGGGTTTGTGTACTCATATTAGCATTAACAACTTAAAAGAATAGAGCAGTTGTTATTTATAGAACATGAAAAGTGAAAAAGGTGTTTTTATAAAAATTAAAAATAATAAATAAAATCCGCCAACCCGCCCCATATTTTTTGCAAATGAGGATGAGAATCTTAATATTTATTTTATATGACCTTAGAGAAAAAATTTAAAAATCTTCTTCTCAAAAACCATTTGGCCAGAAAAGCTTAAGCTTGGGTGGAAGCATCCTCATGTAGAGTAGATTCAAGTTTGTTCAAATCATGATCCCTGGGGTATGGTAGGGCCACGATTGGGTGGGAGGAGCTCCAGTTTTTACATAGGAAGATATAGAGAAAAATCTTTAAAAATCTTCTGGAAAAGTATTTAGCCTAAAAAGCTGAGAGATGTGTGAAAGCACAGGTTGTGCAGATTAAAGCTTGATCAAACCATGATTCCCGGGAGAAAAGTGAGGCCACAAAGGGGGATTTTTGTTAGGAATAGAAAAAAAAATCTTTTAATATAGGAATAGAGAAAAATCTTATCACAAATACTAAAAGAAAAAAAGGGGCTTGGTATTTACCATAAAAATATGTGGATAAAAATTAGCAGATTATTTTACTTTTTGTGCAAGATCTACTGTACCTACACTGTAATTGTCAAGATATTTTGATTTTAATACTGTAATGCTGATTTGATTAGAGTTATGGCTAGTGTTGCTTAGGTGAGCGATGTGGCCCCTGGGCCTCCGGTTAAATTTTGTTTTTAATATCTTTGGAATAAAGAAATTGGAACCATTTAGCTTAATATTGTTTGTTATAGAAATCTGTTTATAGTTGTACATTATTTGTTAGATAAATTATTGTTTACGGGTACTGAACGACTTGTTACTTCGAAATAAAATTACTTGCTCCTCAAAAAGCACGATACGATCAACACGATAAGATAAACTGAAAACCTGATAAATTGAATGATAAACCTGATAGGATTAACGCACGATAGGACAGGATTAACGCGCGATAGAACAGTATACATGCACGATATGATAGGATTGATACACGATAGGATAGGATAGGATAGGATTGTAAAAAAAAAATAACGTTGCGGGTACTGTACACTGAAATCTGATACAAAATGTGCAAATTGAACCCAGGTTTAATATACATATGTTTTTTAATATACATATGTTTTTTAATATACATATGTTTATAAAGACATTGAAACAAACTGGAAAAATTATTTTTGACTTCCAATTTCAGAAAGGAATATCTTTGAAGACCTCCACTTCAGCTGTCAGAAATGCCTACCTTTATTGTATGAATGCCTCATTTCATGGTAAGTGAGAGGAAATTTTTGTTTTATTATACAATGCATTTTAAATTGACTTATCTAAATACATTCTTTTCACATATTTAGTGTAAAAGACTCCTTTGCAGAAATTCACTAATTTTCAGCATACATGTGCATTTACATGTAGTTATCAGATAGTAATGTTTGAAATTGAGGTGGTTTGTACAATGGTTTAATTTTTCATGCCTCATAGGTGATACTTTGACACAGACTTCCAAATTGTTGGACATTTTGATCCAGACCATCAACAAGGCAGTCAACCAATCCAGCCAATCACAGCTGGTGACAGAGGCACTCACAGCGTGTTGTTTGTTAGCTAAATTCTCAGTGGTTGATGACATTCAGTCAGGTACATGATGAACTGTTTGGTTTTAAACAGAGGATACATTTTGATTACCATATTTTGCTAAATATAATATGCACTGGTGTATTTTACACACACCCCTTTTTAGGCATGAAAATTAGGATAAAATTGAAGTTTGGTGGTAGTATTATTGGCAGGAAAAACTTTTGACCTAATGGTAATCTTGACTTTTATCATGATTATCTAAAGGAAAACACTTGTGGAAATTTTAATGTACAAAACCTTTACATACACTGTACATGATAATTTTGTGACGCATGTTTTAAAAATAAAGGACACATGATATTAGTCAAATTTGGCCCCCATAATTCGCCATTTTTTAAAGTGTATAGGTACATTAAATTGTTGAGTTATTTTTTAGAAGAGTTTATGTAAATTATATTTTTCACCTATTTGTTTGATTTATTTGCACTCACTGGCAGTATATGACGTCAGAAGTGACACTATTTCTATAATACAATCAAAATCAGTCATTTGTTGACATTTTCTTTATCTTTTTTCGAATGGGAAATAAAGAGCGACGCTTTGAACAAGAACAAACTTGTGGTCACTTATAAGTACTGGATAGATAAATCTTTGGTGAAAATATTTTGTTTGTTCAAGCAATCGCTCAATGTTTTCTCAACGAAAAACTGCTTGAAAACAAGCCGTTTTATGCGTAAAATGCAAAAAAGGTGGGAAAAGGGAAACTTTATGATGTTATATTTCTAAATTATGGGCACTTAAATCAAAATGAAAATTATGAAAAAACTTCAAATGTATATCTGTACAAAGAAAACAAAGAATTACAGCAAAATGACATTTAAGGGGGCCATTATAGGCTGAAATCATATACATGTATAGTCCTTTAGACTTTATACATTGCAGTAATCTTCAAATTGCTTAATTACTCAGTTACAATTGCAGACAACAGGTATGCAGAATAAATTTGATGTTTTGATAATTTCTTTGCCTCAAGGGGATGTCCATATTCAAAACAATAAAAAATACATACATGCGATTTATTTATGATCATAAAAATGAACATTTTTGCCAAATATACACTTGAACAATAATTTCTTCAGATTTACATGTAAATACATGTATAGCATTAACAAACAGAATAGGAATCTCTCTATATATAGGCTATGTCTCTGGGTAATACTGCAGTATGATAGCCCATGCTTCACCTGAAAGAAAAAGGTGGCAAAACCAATTGTAGTGTGTAATACACAGCCATTTCTCACAAAAAAATATTCTAGAAAAAAGTATTAAATTTGGCAAAATATGGTATAGGCTATGTTATCTTTGTATTATGAAAAAACTTATGAAAGCACAAACTCTAATGTGTTTTGCAAAAGTGTCTCTTCATGATTTTTTTTTTTTTTTACAGTTGAAACATACTCATAAACATGTATAATTATTATATATTTGGTTTATACCAGCCATGAAGAAATATTGCTTTTTTCTGATTGTAGAATCCAAGATGGGATCGTTTTGGTCATTCACCATGGAGAACAACAAGCAGTTTTTCCTGCAGGAGAAGTTTTTGTCATCCGTCAGTGATGAAGGTTAGTTGTACATGTGCAGTGTATTTACATGTACTTTATGAGATCTCTTGATTGTTTGTTTGAAGAATTTTGAAAATTGTTGAACTTAAAGTTAACAATAAATTATTTCTTTCCAGTCCTTGGCAGTGTTGTGTTTCTAGCTGAGAAAATGATTTTGGAATTTCCTCAGAAAATGACTGAAAAAATTTCAAAGTTAGTCTTATTGTGAAATTTTAATCCTAGAATAGTTTTTAATCATACATGTAGGTATAGTGGCCAATGTTTGTCCTAAATGACATGTTCCTTGGCTGCCTAGTAATCTATACATCAATTCAAAAAAATTATTAATATATTTTGAAAGTTTACAAAACATTATTTTCTTTTCATTCTATTCAGCTGTAATTTTTAAGTTACATGTACATAATCAAATTAAAGAATGGAGATAGTACACAATTAAAGTATACCATTGAGGGAGTCAGCAAGATTCCAGTTCCCCGAGAGCTAGTCTATTTGCCGAGGGAAATAGGCTTGCTTGAGGGGAACTGGAATCTTGCTGACTCCCTCAGTGGTATACTTTAACTTTTTAGCTCACCTGAGCTGAATGCTCAAGAGAGCTTTTCTGATCACTTTTTGTCCGGCAGCCATCTGTCTGTCTGTCCATCCGTCTGTAAATTTTTACATTTTTGACTTCTTCTCCAGAACCACTGGGCCGATTTCAACCAAACTTGGCACAAAGCATCCTTAAGTGAAGGGGCTTCAAGTTTGATAAAATGAAGGGCTACATCCTCTTTCAAAGGGAGATAATTAAGATTTATTAAAAATTTGTTGGTATCTTTAAAAAATCTGATTACTTTTTGTCCGGCAGCCATCTGTCTGTCTGTCTGTCCGTCCGTCTGTAAATTTTTACATTTTTGACTTCTTCTGGTATCTTTAAAAAATCTTCTCAGAAACCAATTGGCCAGAAAAGTTGCAATTTGTATGGAAGCATTCTCAGGTAGTATAGATTCAAGTTTGTTCAAATCATGATCCCCAGGGTAGGGTGGGGCCACAAGGGTGGGTGGGTCGATTTTTACATAAGAATGTAAAGAGAAATATCTTCTTTTTTTTACATGGGAAATAAATTTGATCAATCTGAAAATTATATAGTATTACTAATATGCAAGCATATTGACATTTGTTGATTTTCAGTTGTTTAGACTGTGGCCCTAGATAATTCTTGGGCCATTTAAGGGGTTTAAAGTTTGATGTAGCTTTATATATATGAACAGTTGTTTAAGATCTTTTTGAGAATGGCAATGCACAATATGTGTAACTATGAAATCATCCAGTTACAAAAGGGGCTCAACATAAGAACATCTGTAGAAATTTTGAAAATCTTTTAATACAGGATCTATTTTACTCATTCATTGTCCCAATATTTTGGATATGACTTAATAAAGCTGATTTTATTATGGCTATTGTTGCTCAGGTGAGCGATGTGGCCCATGGGCCTCTTGTTTATTATACCGATACAAACAATCAATCAGAAAAAGTTCAAATTCTTATAATTCTTCGTGTATCCTACAAGTTATAACGTCAAAATAAATAAAATTAAATTGCGTGTGCGTCCTATTGTGATGTAGGCAAGTTATGTTATATGATAAAGACAATGTGTACACCAGGTCATGTAATCCTCACATTAACTCAGTGTTAGCTTGATGACGCGACCTCTAAATATAGAATGCGATAAAGATGAATGAGTATAGCCAATTAAAAAGGACGTTGCAACTAGAATTAAATCATATGGTTATGAATATTCATGATTTTATTCGAAATGTTTCGGAAATTTTCCTTTGGTTAACAGAAATTACTAAGTGTTCCGAATAGGTGTGTATCAGTTCATCAAAATGACGCACCTTTTTGCAGGGAATCAGTCTGTTTACGGCGATTTTCAGGAAATCAGCAAAATATATTGATTTACTCTTATAGTAAAAAATAAGTTAGAGGTATAATAATATATGATAATAAAATAAAATGAACAGGTATGAATTATTACATATCCCCAGTTTGTAAAGTCAAAGATATATTGTACTTAAAAATAGTTTGCATGTTTATTGTAATCATTGTTTATTAGTTAACTAAATATATTTGCAAGTACAGGTACTCAGGTAGTTAGTTTTTTTGTTTCAGGCCTTACTACAAGGCTTTGGTGTACTGTGTAGCACACAAATCTCGAGCGGTGAGGAAGCCCACTCAGGACGTGGTGAAGCGGTTAATTTCCTTGCTCGGCGGAACAGCTGTTTGTCTCAGTCTGGTGAAGGAGTATGAAGAAATGCTGGAAACACAGAGGGTAGGTGTTCCAATAGTCTTACTATAGTTTTGATGCAACAATTTCAGCAATGCTTGTGAAGTTTATGCAGTTAAAGCAGAATTTCTTTTCATTAACAAGATCAGAACACAGATTTTGAAAGCTACTCAATACAACCTGTGAATTCTTTTACCTTGGTACAGTTAAATTTTAACATGAATAATATTTACAAATGATATGTTTATTACAAAAACCAGTTCTACTCATTAAGTTTGTTTTTGTAATGTAACCCACCGCCTATCCCAAAAGAATGGCATCGTTTTTTGAAAGATGTTTTTTTTCAGTTAATTGATCCAGAAACAGTTGACAATGAAAAAGAAAATGTTGCCACAGAAGTCACCAAGTACATTGCTCCAGTGATTCTTGCTAGAGGCTTGATGAGTATCACCTCTGTAGACAAAGTGGACCCCAAAGATGCAGAAACCATTGCCATGGCAACTGTGAGGTCAGCCCACCACCCCTCCATAGGTAAAGCATTTGAGATCACTAGATGAGCTGTAACAAATACTGACTCTCATTTTGAAAAACCCTAATAGCTTGACAGACTTAAATTTGATAAACTGGTACCCTTAAGGAGTAGAGGACCCCTTGATTGAAGGTCACAAGGTCAAGGGTCAGACTACCCTGGACATAAAAAGATATTGTCCATTCAATATCTTAGGAACTGTTTACTTGTCTGCTCGTTACCTTATGAAAAAGTTGACTCTTTTCGGTATTGCCAAAAACTGGGCATCCTTTGCTGGGTAACAATAAATGAATGTAAATAAATGAATTAATGTAATTTTATACTATAATTGTTTTTGCACAATTTTCTTTTCATAATTAGTCTTCAATTAATCAGGAAACTATTGTTCTTTGTCCAATAGATAGTTTGCATTGATTTCAAACATGAAAAAAAAATACAGTCTTTCCCAATTTTTTTGTATGTATTTTAATATTGAGAAAATATCAAATTTCCAATTGTTTATAGAATAGATAAAATAGAAATTTTCATGTAAGGTGGCCTTTTTTTGTTCCATACCCTCTTATTCAATATCATAATACATGTATATGATTATTTTGCCATAAGGTCTCGTGTATAACATGCACTATTTTCAGCCAAAATTGGATCAAAAGTGGGGGGTGCATATTATCATATAGGAACAAAATTTTACCCCATTTTTGCAGAGCGCGTTTCTGAATGCATGTTATGCAAGTTGTATGAGTGTAGACTAATTTTATTTTGTCAGAAATACCTTATTCTTAATTTAATTTCCATGTATTAGAATATTTATCCACCCAGACCACTGTTCCTTGCATCAAACAAGTTCTCGCCAATGTATTTGCAGTCACGTAACCAGCCACCTGTTGACTCGTCGCGTGGTCAATGTTTGTGTAACAATTTCCGGTGAATCATGCACCTGTCTCGTGCTGGACTTCACAGGTTATTCGAGAGCAGGAAGATTAGCAATAATTATGATTTTATTTAACTTATTTACTAATAAACACTGTTAAAGATAGATCGATCATTTTTACGACTTGATAATGGCGATAAACGACATACAAACGTTTCTTCACAATATTTATTTAACAATTATCCAAGAATTGGACTAATTATCAATTAAGTCATTACTGTTGATGTTGTTTGGGGTGTAATCTGCAGACATAATTACCTTTAAGCGCTTGGAAAACATTATCAACCCATACACGTGGGTGATTTGAAAAAAATCTCAATTGAAAATTTCTTCGTTTTTTGGGTGCGTATTATACATAGGAACAGCTGTTTTTTCAGCATTTTACACCCAAATTTGGTGTGCTATACACGAGACTTTACGGTAATCAAATTTTATACATTACATGTTTATACAATGAAATTCCTGAAAACTTGAAGCAATAAACTCAATTTTTTTAGCTGTGGATCCTCCTTAATTTTGAATTACAACTGTACTGTTTACTTTAAAGTGGCACGGTGACTCAAAATAGATGTTTTACTTTTTGATTATGACAACAGAAATAAGAAGAGTTATTCGAAATTTCATCAGACGGAAGGTTTCACGCATCATAAGTCATCACTTATCAATTTACAAGTCATTAAAACTCATCCGGAAATTGCACATGTAAACAAACCGAGTTGTGTTGGACATTGGTTTAGTGTCACATGATTGCGATTTCTGTCCAAAAATAGTTACAGTGGGATTGACACACAGAAAAAAGAATTTGAATTTGAAGCTATTCGATGTCTGTGGTAAGAAATATGCATTAATAGAGAATGCATCTTAATAAATATATAGTTCTTGAAGACATCGTGTTTCAATGAGAGGCTTCTGGCTCATGATGTATGCCACGCTGCAGTATTTACATTCCCCTGCGCTTGCGTGGCTATGAAGCGGAAGAAAAACTCAATATTTTCGTGTTGGCCCAACGCTTAATTCTATTTTTCTCTTTTTAATTTGATTTTTTTTACTTTTGAACACCGTAATTTTTCAAAAGTTCATCTTTTCATATGATATATAAAATATGTGGAAATCGTGTAAAAATTCGATATTTGCTAAATCATGGGTTTGTGCGTCACCATGTCTCTTTAAAACCTTGCTTCATTTTGGGTTGTTGTTTTTTTTTATTACAGTGTTTTCAAACAGTTCAGCATGGACTGATATTCTGTATCAGTTAAAACTTGATGCCAGACAGTTTTTGGTGAAGAATGCAGACAGATGCTTGGAATGTGTTCTAATAGACAAACAACTTGATGAGGTAATCAAATTTCTTTTAAGAGAATACGTAATGTGTGGTTTTCAATGTTTGGCTTTAAATCCATTCTGATCTTTGTTTCAGAACACACAGAATGCGCTGAGCACTTTTGCACGGATTGGGGCTGACCTTGTTCTGCCAAGAGTTGTGGCCTACAGTACAGGTATTCTGGGTCAGAGCGAGCTGTTACTGGTGACCCTGAACGAGTACGGAGTGTTCTGTTGTCCCGAGGGAGAGCTCTACGACAAGTCACTCATCCAGCAGTGAGTCAATATTAAGTACATGTAGTTGTATGGTGCTGTTAGTGTTATAGAGATGATTCTCATCTGTATCGTGGATTATTTTCAGGTTTGAAAAGTCTTCTGACAGCTCTGGTGCCAACATTAAAAGGGAGAACAAGCTGTACACATATGAAGAACAAATGGCTGAACTAGAACTCAAAAAGGTTTGTTTAATACTTAGCCCATCTTATTATTCAACTTGTCAGCAAATATTTTATGTTCATTTAGTGTTACTGTTACTGTTTGTCAGATACTTTTATTAATCACATAATATGTATCATGTAATGTTTTCTGTAGGAGTTAGAGAAGAAAAAGGGGAAAAAACCAAAAGAGCCAATCAAACTTTCCAAGAAACAGGAGGAAATGCTGCAAGCTCAGAAGGAAAAGGAGGCTGAAATCAGAAAGAGGCTTACAAAGGTGAGGTATTTTCCCCTCATATTGGGTCACCTGAGTGACTCAGGTGACCTATTGCAATTGTTTTTTTCCGTCGTCATGCATCATGCGTTGACAGTTGAAGATTTTTACTTCATCTTGAAAATTACAAGGCCAATTCATTTAAAATCTGGTATGATGCAATTTTGGTGTAAGAGGAACATAAAATGTAAATTTTATGACTCTTGCCCCACAGGGGCCCTTGGGGCAGGGCCAATATTGCCAAAATTTGACCATTTTAAAAAATCTTCTTCTCTACTTCTGCACATCTTTATTCGTAAACTTTATTCATAGTTATGTAGACCAGGAAACCCTCTACCAAAATTGTAAATTTCATGTCCCCTGGGATAGGGGTTTTGACTCTAAGACGGGGCCAAAAGTGTAAGTGTTAATGTACATGTATATAACATGTCAACTTCGCTTGCCAAGGGTTTTCGGTCCACTCTGCTCCCCATAAACCCTTGGCAGATCTCATAACGAAAACTCTGCAACAAGCTTTGTTTTATGACTGGCTGCAGCTGCGAGTAGCTGATCCAAACGCAACGTTTAAAACAGGCGCTTGTAAATATGTCAAGACTTCAAAAGAAACACACGTGTGATCTTTAGCGAAACATACAATGCTTTTAACAAGACTAGTTGTGACACAAGTGCTCGATTACATTACAGTGCCTCCCCAACGATGGTCTAACCAAATTGCTTATGGATATTGCTTTTAAAGGTTCAATGAACTGTATATTTTTTTTCAATTTCTTGTGTTCGCAATATTTACGACGATGATACCTGGTTTTATGACATGAATGCTTTCATATATCTTGGCGACTTTTCACTCCTGGTACAGGTCCCTACAAACACTAAATAAAACATTCCTTGCTTTTTCTAGGTTATATCTTGATTCGTATTTAATAGTATCGTAAATTCTGTCCTGAGATTCGCCAGTCAAGATGTTTTCTAGTTGTATTTATGCCATAGCGTGTATGTAACCCGTTGTTTCATTCGATCAAAATGTGAATTTGCAAGGGGCGCAACTCAAGTTATTTGCTAGATAGTGCCACCGCATCATCAAGTTTTCATTATGAGATCTGCCAAGGGTTTATGGGGAGCGGAGTGAACCGAAAACCCTTGGCTAGCAAAGATGATAACATGTATGATATTTAAAAATCTTCTTTTTAACTTTGCTGATACTGCATAAAAACAGATTGCACATTTAAAAAGACAATAAAGCTCTCTGTGAAAATTGTAAATCTCATATCCCCCAGGGTAAGGGTTTTGACTCTAGGGTGGGGCTAAAGTCATATAGTGTTAATTTATGAACTGAATTGAAACTGACTGCTTATTAAGAAAGACCATAAAGCTGTCTTCTTAAATTTTGAATTTCATGACACCTAAGGCAGGGTTCTGGCTCCTGGGGGGGGGGGGGGGGGGGTCATTCTTCTATCATTGGAGTCTTGCACATTGCATTCTTATTATCTTAGAGTTTTTCACCAAAATCAAAGATTTCATATTCCTTGTTGCAAGATTTCAGTTAGGGGAGGGGGTTCATTACCATAATTTAGATTTTTTGACTCAAGAATGAAGCTTATCAGTAATTAAATATATATATGAGATTCCCCGACAGGTCTGTATATGGGCTGTGGTATTAAGGTGGCCTTTAAGGCCTGTGGGCCTCTTGCTTTTTCCCCCCTTTTTGAGTAATGTTTGTACTTTATGAAAAATGATTTGTGATTAACATTGTTAAGAAACTTGTAATTTTGCCAATTTAATTGTCTTTTTTTAACAGCTAAATGATGCCCTTTGCTGTGGATGTCAAATTATAACAGCTTGTCTCAAAGGAAACAGTTCAGCTACCTGTGAATTTATGAAGGATCTCTGTGCTTGCTTAGTGCCTTTACTGAAATCCCCTCTTGGAGCCCCAGAAGCCAGCAAAATTTTCCTGACCTTAGGTCAAGCAGTATTTGAGGACAACATGTTGGGTTTGTTTTTCTTAAACAATTATAGCTCACTTATCACTTAAAGCTATACACACTATAATTTGCATCAACTATGAATGACTGTGAAAATCCATATTTTTGTTTACTTAATATAAAAGTTACCTTTTTGCTGTAAATTACATTGCTAAATTTGATCGCGTTACAAAGTTATAAAATTTTGATTAATAAAAAATATTAAAAGTAATGCCTCCTTTTAAATATCAATCCATCATGAAGCATCAACTGGTAATTTTTTGACTGATATACAAAAATGTGTGGAGGGTTAATTAACACCTTCATAATTGCCATATTGTTTCAAGAGGGAAAAGATACAGTTTCTTTTGTAAAGCATAAATATATCCTATATAGGAGTACGAACAAACCGAGACAAAAACGAAGTGTTTGAGCAATCAGGGACATACATGTCTATACTTCCATGGAACAATGACGTACATGTATGTGTTTTCCCCTAAGGGCTATTTTTAAATGGAGCTAGTATTATGATATCCTATTTAAAACAGGTAAGGGTAAGGGTATCATTAATGAAAAACGTATTACACAATATTTCAAAACAACAAATGTTAAACATATACTCAGTCGTGATGAATGTGTAATTTAGCAAACAATAACAATCACCTGATATCCCACAAACATGCGCAATGAGGCTGGATTCACTCTTCCTCAATATTCCTGAAAAGACATTCCTTATTGCAAAATATAATACATGTAATTTCTTTCTTATTAGAATGATTTGTTCTGCAATACTTTGTGGAAAGTGTTATTTCATACAACTTGACATTTTTCTCAATTTACGCAATTTTATTTAACAGCAAAACAATGCATGTTTTTATGGCATGTACAGCTTTAATTTAAGATCCTCTTTAGAAATCCGTTTGTTTGTTCTTTTCTCAACAAACTGATTAAATTTGATGTCCATGGGTAGGAAAATTAGTGCAGGAAAAATTTTATTTTGAAACTAATCAGAAAAATACATGTAAACTGTTGTATCTGAGGAGAAAAAACATCTGATTTGGGTAAATTTTGTGAGTAGTTTAGGAGATCAATAAGGCAAAAAGGCAATTTTATTACCTAACCTACATGTACATTTAGCTGCAGGCTGAAAAAATCGGATGGACGACCTGGGAACTACAGTTCCTTAAGTGTTGTAAAGTTGCAATCTACGGTGCACAAATGTTTGCGCTAGTTTTGGACTGATTAATCTTATTTATACGCACAAATTCTTTAGGACAATTTACTACTGATGCTGTTGCTTTTCTAGCCTCAGACTTTCTCTTAAACACAGAAACATAAGAAAATGAAGTAAGTTAAATTCATGTGCAGATCGAGAATCGCCATTTTGACATGTAAACAAACTGCACTTCTTCACTTTATGGGGCTGGTGATGGTGTTTAAAAAAATATCGGAGGCAAGTCAAGTGACGATATCTGTTGTAACAAGTCAGAGGAATATTTTGGAATAGAATATTTGTACAGAATGTGTTCGAAAAAAAAGATTAATCAGTCCAAAACTAGCGCAAGTTTTTATGCGCCGTAAATTGCAATTTTTTAACAGATAAGGAACTGTAGCACCCAATTCGTCCGTCCGAATTTTTCCAGAGTGGGAGCTACATATCTGCAGCTAACTTACATGTAAATGTTGTTGTAGGGCTTAGCCTTTTTGTAAAAACAAAAAATTGACTGTTTGTTTTGTCCATGGGCATCTATGATTATCACCATCTTTTTAAATTTTTGCATTTTAGGCAAGAAAGTAAGCTATATCAGTCTTAGACTGCTGGAACCAGCCTGTCCAGTCAATAAAGAATGGACTTGTATTACTGCCAAAGAACAGGCCATGCACATTGTACAGATTTTGTGTGAAAAATCAGTGCCAGATTTATCTACCCCTGACAAAGAGACTGAACTGTTTGAGGCCTCAACCTTTGTGTTTATTTTCTACCTTTTGGGAGTTGTGTTACGGAATGCTGGGGAAGTTGTTGGTAGTGATGAGTTAACCATGTCTCGCGCTCTGAAGATGATCATCACTCATGCTAAGATGAGGAAAACCAAATCGGGAAACTTTGTGAGTATCAAGTTGTAGTTAGTCTAGTTGAACTTATAATAAATAAAGAAATATATTTTGGGTAGAATGCACTTTACCGGTACAGCGGCCATTTTGATTGTAGATCCGCGCGTGAGACGGCGCGGCCTAAAAACTTAGCAACGAATCAACAATTATGGGCGCTGCCATTTTGATTGTTGATGAGGCGAGAATGTGAAAGTCGGCGAATGTTTAAGCCATAATAGAAATTTTATGAGAATTTAAGAGGGGGTATGGGGGCAGCAGCCCCCATAATAATAGAAATAACAAATAATTTAGAAAGCCAAGTGGGTTTAGGGGTGGCAGCCCCCGATATAATAAAATTGACCATAACTACATCTATATTATAAAGGTGTTTAACTTACCTTCAATCAAATAAGTCAAGGCTTCCATTCAACGTTTCTTGAGACAATGGGGTGGGTTGATCTAGTTGTACTTCCATTGGTGGGGTTCTTTTTTTACAGGGGAAAACACGTTTAACAAGGTCCAAAAAGGTTGTAAATTTATCGTCGGTATTTTGTAGGTAATTCTTTCTTATACAGTATTCTATTAAGTATGAGTCATACAGAGATTTCACAGTTCCAGTTTTTGGTAGGGATTTCTTTACTGCATTCCAAGTTGATTCTATAGTATTTGTACACGTGCCAGTTTCTTTGTTTTTGAATTCGATGGAATGGTTTACCGTGAGATGTTGGTATCCCTCACTTTCAATAGAAGAATAGGCCTTCCAACAGTCCAAAAGAATGGTTGTACCTGGTAATATGTATTTCTTTATAATGGGAATTAACGTGTTGGCGCTCCTGTCTTCCACAACCTCAAAGAAACACTTTTTAGTTTCCCTCTCTATTCCTCCAAAAACCCACACACCGTCTACTCTCTTACCTCGGTGGTATTTACGTTTTCCAAATTTGCTCTCATCAATCTCCACTGTTCGACCGGGTCCCCCGATTTTTTTGTTGTCTAATTTCAATATTGATAAACACACTTCCCTTGAGAAATTTTTCCAGTCAACAACAGTGTGGTCACTTCCAATGCGCAATTCCCTGGAGATAAAGTTGTTGGGAAGATCGTACTAGACCCAATAGTAAGTGAGTTTAACAATTTGTTCCAAAAGTAGGTGGCTCCCTGAAAACCAGGATCCTTCTCTAACGGACACTTTTTGTTACATTTTCTGTTCGTGCAACGCCACACTACATCGTCTTTACTATACGATTTATCCTCTACTAAATGTAGCGATCCCTCCGAACAATGGTCACATAAACCGTTAAAATTCCCCAACAAACCTTTTGTTTGTAGCCAATCAATCAAAAAGCGCCTATTTTTACAAATTTCATAGATATCGTCGTAAACGAATGGCATGCTACTGTCAAAAACAGCTGTGTATACTTTGTTAATAAAACGAAGTTTATTAATTAAAAAACCCATGAGGAGTTCAAAAAACAGGCTAGTTTTGCATTTTAAAGCCGTTTTAGTGAAATCATCACGCTAATGCGTGACTCTACTATATAGGAAGAGCACGTGCTATTTCCATATATTTTGTAAGTACCGGTAAAGTTCAGTTGTCCCATAGGACAATAGATTTATTGTACCAAATAAATAAAAAATTGATTATCAAAATTGAACTGCTAATGAATTTTAGTATCCAATTTAGCCAATTTAAAAGCTAGAATTTGTTTTATGTGATTGTTTGATTTTTCCTATGTGTCAACTTAAATTGATAAATTTTGTTTATATACATTTAATAAGAAATCTGTATTCAATTTCATTCAATAGTCCAACCCTGAGTTGCTGCCTCACTGTGACATCCTGAGAACCCTCCTTCAAGTTGTTGGCACCTCCTCTTTCTCCAAAATTCAGCAGCTGGCCAGCACTGCTCTGGTGGAGGTGGCAGAGTCCATCTCAGGGAAAGAGGGGTGTGGCAGAGCTACAGAAAAAGATATAGTAGTTCTGCTGGAAGCTCTGAAATTACCAAGTGCTATGTCTAGAGATTCGGCTCTGCAGGTATATATTCAATGCAGCTCTCTTTTCCTATTTTCTAATCTTTTAAAGAGGGAGCAATTTGTACAAATGTTAACCTGCTAAATCTACATGTACAGTCTAGACTGTCTTATATGACCATTCAAGGGACCGATAAAAAAAGTCACATAAGACAGGGAGTCACATAACGCAGTCCAAGACTAACTTCACAATCTTTTGAGCTACCTTTTGGCTATCCATAATAATTGGTACCAAATACATATGTAGTTAATTTATATATCTTTTAGCTATAAACTAGTTTTTGATAAACTGAAATTAAAATTTCATCATCTTAAAAAAATTAATTTTGTACAGAATCACTTATTATATAAACAAATGGGAGCGTATAAGTAAACTCAGTATGTTTTAGTTTCCACCAAATGGGATATGGCAGTATGATTTAATTGTTTTGTTATTTTTAATGACTGGCAAGTAAAACGATGATATATAACATTTCTGTAAAAAATCACAATCTATGATGTTTACTTATGATGTTTTCTTTTACCAAGTAACAATAAACAGCTTTAACCATGCATAGTTTTACACACGTTTTCATATCTATTAATCTGACCCTAAACTTGTGTTTATAATACTCGTATATGTATGATCGGACTCGTTATCCGCCATGTTTGTTTATTTGACTAAGCACCCTCCCAATTTCTTCTTTATACACGTGTTAATCACACAACTTCTTTATAAATATCGATGTGTGGATTCAACTTGAACATGTACATGCCCAGATGAGTTTGGCCGAGACGTCCGTTTACCAAGTAACAATAAACAGCTTAAAACCCGATGTTTATAGAATTTCAATTACAATCGGGCCGCCATGTTTGTTTATACAGGGTGCGACAAAAGTCGTCATTAGAGATATAGCGGGAGTCTTGAAAAACCTCACGTATGGGGGTTAATGCTAATAACCGTTAACATGAAAGGTGATAAATATTCTAAATGGTTATCAAAACAAAACACTTCTAATTGTTTCTCAGCTTGGGACGCCATTTTAATTTGCTAAAAGTCGCTTAAAAACAGTCTGCACAGCAGTTTAGGACTAAAAAATGACGGTCGCTTGTCACGTAAGGCAAGGGGTCGCTTAATGCAGGGTTTTCATATAGGAAATTACGTTGGGCGGTCTAAGTATGGTCGCATAAGACAGAGAGTCGCTTAATACAGAGAGTCGCTAAGGCAGTCTAGACTGTATATATAATGTTCACAAGTACTTGTTAATATGTTATGCAAAGAGATGATATCTTTCATTTATTAGTTACATGTATTTGTATATTTATTACACATAATGTACTGAGAGGTAATGACATCATGAATGATCTTGTATACATGCTTAGACAGTTTCCTAGGTTGTTTAAGGTCTTTGTACAATCTGGATATTTCAGGCACTTCTACGTCTGGCTGATGTCCTGCCAAACATTGATGATGACCTTGACCTTGGACTACAGATAGCACAGAGGGTCTGGGTGGTCAACTTTGATGAGGATGAAAATATCAGACAGATAGCCGAAATGTAAGTCCTTTGCATATAGTGATTGGACTGTTTCCATTAGGTGACCTTATTACTTGTCTGTATATGTACCATTATTCATACATGTACATGTATCACTATCAATTCTTCCTTTGTGTTACGAACATGTAGTTTGAGAGAGAAGCTGCAGCTGGAGGAGCCGTATGAAGATCTGTGCTTGCCTCTGATTGATGATGTCATCCACTCAGAAAAGACGGTCAGGAAGGCGGCCGCTAAAGCCCTGGAGAAGACCATCAGCTGCCACCCAGAGTTCATCACCACCACCATACAACAACTTAAGGAGAAATACGAGGAAAAGCTCTTTGTAAGAATGATGGTTTTGATTAATAATATTATCATTAAAACAGTCCCCAATATTTAAATGCAGTTTGTTAATAAATGTAGATATAATTGGTAGTCCATGTACAAAGTATCTGGAACTGTCTTTTTTGAAAGGTTATTTAGTTGTTTAGATGTTTATGATTTTGAAGGTGGCACAAGAATTTAAGTACAAAAAAAACATTTCTTCATTTTGGGAAGGGGTACAAAAAGTTGTGGAGGATAACATGTGCTGATTTAATGCTTAAGGCAGAAACAGACTGCTTTTTTTGCACAAGTTGTTGAAATAGATTTACAAGTAAGAATGTTTTGTTATTTTATTTTAGATGCCTCCTCCTATACTTGACTCATTTGGGAGACAGGTTGGGGAGCCTCCATTGGATGAGTGGGAGGCCCGCAGTGGGGTTGCCCTGGCTCTGGAAAAGATCTCCCCACTTTTGCCCGCTGACCAGATAGAGGAACTGTTCTCCTTCTATGTACCCCATGCACTAGGAGACAGGTCAGCTGAGGTCAGGACGCATATGAGAGATGCTGCCTTAGCAACCGTGACAGTTCATGGAAAGGTGAGCATGCTGAATCCTTCAGTTGTGTTTTAAATACAGATGACACTTGATGGCTCGAACTTAGATCTCTCGAAGTTCTTGATCTTTCGAAGTGAAATCATGGTACCGATTTTTTTCTCTATATAACCAAACAAATTTACTCTTGATCTCTCAAACTCCGATCTCTCGAAGTTCTTGATCTCTCGAAGTGAAACCTGGGTCCTGTTATACATATTTCATTGTTTTTCACTCTTGATAACTCGAAGTGGTGGCTGTGTACACATGCGATCGATCAAGCGTATAATTAGCTCCACGCGGACCTTACCTGGGCAGCAGCAGTGAATGCCTGGGGCTAGCGTGGTGGTGTTAATTGTTTGATTACATAAGTGACACTACCCCTTTGCTTCTTTCAAATGGTTGATAGTTAATTTATTAATTAATTTTCAACAACTTGTGAAATTACCGGTAAACTAAACCGTTCTTTAATTGAATCATTTTATGTGATCAAATAAATGTGAACTACTGAAAACATTGTTAACAATAAAACACACATTAATCTACCCAAATCTAAGTTTTGTATTGTTGAAATGTAGTAACGTAGCTGAAAATACGAATGAAATCATGTTAGACAATTCTACCATGTTGTGAATGTAAACTTCTGGCTACTAAAATTATTGAACCAAAATGATCGGAACAAAATTTTCGAGAATTTTTTAAACTTTCGATCTCTCGAACTCTTGATCTCTCGAAGTTTACACCAGGTCCCCTGAAGTTCGAGTTATCGAGATTCACCTGTAAATCAAAATAAGAAAAACAAATAATCTACAGTAGTTATCATGAACATGCATAGAATTTGTTGTGTACCATATTTTAATTCTTTTGCTGCTCTAAATTGATATTTACAGTCGCACCTGTTTTAAGCGGCCACTTGTGGGACAATGACAAACTGGCCGCTTAAGACAGGTGGCCTCTTATTCCAGGTTTTAAATTAATGAAGAAAAAACACCGAGTATATTCATTTTGGCTCTATTGCACAGATTTATTAATAGCATCTGTAATGGTGGCGTACACGGAGATGGTGAATGCACAGCTGGGATTGCTGAATAAACAGTTTATATTAATTCTAAATGGCCGTTTTATTTTAATTTATCTATCAAGGGATTAAGAGCAAAACATTTTCTGCTAAATACGCCAAAACAATAATTTTCAATTGATTAAATGCGGTAAACAATCAGAAGTAGCATTTCCGTACAAAGCCTATGTACTGAACTACGATAGCCAATGTTTAACCTCTAAAAAAGTGTCAGAATTCCATTGGGGTGTATAATAAGCACCCCTTTAATTCTCTCAAAGAAATTTTCTAGAAAAAAGGTGCGTATTATCGGCAAATTGCTGTACATGTTAAGCGCAAGACTGGCCATTTAATAACTTTGTAATGAAGTATATAAGTACATGTAGATATATAAACAACACAAAACAGGTGTTATAATCAATTATCTCATTAAATCTCAGCAGACTTCAAATTACACACTCAATTATTTGTCATTAACTCATTATCAGCTGTCAAAGTTGGGCTTCTTTCGATACGGGGTCACATGTCAGAGTCAGAAGTCATGTGACAAAACAGACAAAATGGCTGTTGAAAACAGGCATGTTGAAACCACGGGACCTAAAAACACTGGCCGCTGGCCGCGTTAGACAGGTGGCCGCTTAAATCAGTTAAAATATAGTGAAAAACTAAACGGGCGGGATTGAAACTGGCCGTTCATGGCGAGTGGCCGCTGATTAAAGGTGGCCGTAACAGCAGGTGCGACTGTAATTTGTTTTGGATAAGATTTTTATCTTTGATACCTTGTTCTATGTTATGTTGGTTTAATTTGAATGTTCAGATTAAACTGATAAGTATATATACATATATAAGTATTTTATTCAATAGAAAATGAATAAACAATCAAATATTTCAACTATTTCATAAGGAATTGCTTTGATTAATCTGTACATGTATTTTGTAGGAGAATGTCAGCGTCCTTTTGCCGGTGTTTGAGAACTGTTTAAGTAATGCCCCAGACACAGCCAGTTTTGATGCAGTGCGACAGAGCATAGTTATTCTGATGGGATCCCTGGCCAAACATTTAGACAAAGACAACCCCAAAATCAAGCCCATCGTGGCTCAGTTGATTGGAGCTCTGTCCACACCATCTCAGGAGGTATTCCTTAGCTTTTAAATGTCCATATCAAGCATATACAAATTGGTAGCTGATTAAGTCAAATTGACTTATTGACTTTTTGTGTGAATCATCATAACCAATTTTATTGGAAAAAGGGAGTAAAATAACCGCTGCATTTACAAAAGTGTAAAGCATACCTTAGTTTTACAATGAGGACATTTGTTTTGCTCTGTGCATATGTGGTAACAAGGTTCTATTTGAGTTTGTTATTTTTAGGTACAAGAAGCTGTAGCTAACTGCCTACCCCCCTTGGTGCCAGGAATTAAGCAGAATGCTCCTGAATTAGTCCAGAAGTTGCTGCATCTTCTGCTGGAGTCTGACAACTATGGAGAGAGAAGGGGGGCAGCCTATGGTCTGGCCGGCTTGGTTCGGGGGCTGGGAATCACCGCCCTCAAACAGCTGGAGATCATGTCCACCCTGGAGCAGGCTGTCAAAGACAAGAAGAACCCGCGCAGAAAGGAGGGTCTGTAGACTTAACAAAATAGGTTGAAAATCCAGATTAAAATTTTGATCTTAAATAATTTTTAAATGAGTATTGATTTCAAACAAAAAGTATGATAGCTTTGCCTACTGTTATTGTGAATATTTACTAGTTTGTACTTTGTGAGTCCCAAATTATTTACATGTATGCTTTACATATGTGTGGGAACAGGTGCCTTGTTTGCCTATGAGATGCTTTGTACTATGCTCGGGAAGCTGTTTGAGCCATATGTGGTCCACATTCTACCACATCTGCTTCTTTGCTTTGGAGACAACAGTCCCTACGTCAGACAGGTGAGTCAATGTAAACTAGGGCTGCTGCCATACAAAATCTGACTCGGGGAAATTATTGTTATCTCTTTTAATTGATGTTTTAACATTTTTAATATATTTAAAGGATACCATGAAATGATTTTATTAAAAAACTTATGAAGTACATGTCGAGTACACATGTAATGTGATTTTGGAATTTGTTTTCAGGCGGCAGATGATACAGCCAAAGCTGTGATGAGCATGCTCACTGCTCATGGAGTGAAACTTGTTCTTCCTTCATTGTTGAGAGGCTTGGAAGAGGATTCATGGAGAACAAAGACAGGTATGTACCATTCTCTGAAATCAGCCATTTGTTAGACCACATTTCATTGTTTGTTTACTACACAATGTACATTTTACTAAACAGGGGCTGTGGAGTTGTTAGGAGCCATGGCATTTTGTGCTCCTAAGCAGTTATCAGCATGTCTTCCCAGTATTGTACCAAAGATCTCAGAGGTATTGACCGACTCTCACGCCAAAGTACAGAAAGCTGGGGGACAGGCCCTCAAGCAGATTGGAAAGGTCATCAGGAATCCAGAAATCCAAGGTCAGGAGATAATACTGCTTAATTTGAAAATGTGGAGAAGTGAATTTACATTTATCGTAAAGTCTCGAGTATTGCACGCACCTGTGTATAATACACACCCCCAAAGTTGGGTGTAAAATGCTGAAAAAAAACGCTGTTCCAATGTATAAAACTCACCCCAAATACGAAATTTTTAATCGAGATTTTTTAGAGAAACATCGATGTGCATGCATTAATAATGTATTCAAAGCGCCTACAAAAGTAATAACGTTTGCGGATCTAAACCATAACAACAACTAAAGCAATCATTATGACTAATTGATAATTAGTCCAATTCTTTGATTATTGTTAAATAAACATTGTAAAGAAACGTTTGAATGTCATATATTGTCATTATCAAGTCTTAAAAATGATCGATCTATTTTTAATAGTGTCTATGTAAAGCAATAATGTTTAACTGGATAACAGGACAGAAAGTAAATAAGTTTTAAATCAAATCATAATTATTGCTAATCTTCCTGCACTCGAATAAAACTGTGAAGTCCGACATGAGACAGGTGCATGCTTCACCGGAAATTGTTAAACAAATATTGACCACGCGACGAGTCAACAGGTGGCTGGTTATGTAATGGCGAATACACTGGCGAGTAATTGTTTGATTCAAGGAACAGTGGTCTGAGAGGATAAATATTCTAATACATGGAAATAAGATTAAGAATAAGGTATATTTGACAAAATAAGTTTAGTGTACACTCATACAACTTGCATAACAGGCGATATTGGCAGTCATGCTCCCGTGGTATCCAGAAACACAGTCTGAAAAAATGGGGTAAAATTTGTTCCCACCCCCAACTTTTGATCAAATTTTGCCTGAAAAAAAGTACGTGCTATACACAAGACTTAACAGTACATGTATGTCCAAAAAATGTAGGTCACTGATGGGAATAAATATATCTCCATTAAAATTTAACTGTTGTGATTAATTCATATCCCCTACAAACCATTAATGTCACATAATGCTGAAAATATTACCTGAATGGATCAAGAAAGCATATCCATTTTTCTTATAGAAAACCTGAAAAATTTATTCTAGATAATATGCAATACAATCTTTGCGTGGATAGAAAGAAATGTGGATGTATTTCTGGTTAATGACATAATGAAAATGTGGTTATTGATTTTATTATAGTTATAGTGTGTTACATTTAAACAATAAAATGCTTTCTTTGGTGATTCATGCGGGATATGAAGGTGGCGACATTGCAGAAAAAATACATAACCCGCTAACGCGGGTTATGTAAATTTTTTCTGCAATGATCGCTACCTTCATAACCCACATGAATCATCATTAAATTATTGTTAATGTACATCAGTACGTTAGTTAAAAGAAACAGCCAAATTGTCTCCTATGGGAATTTGAGTCTGACATCTTCATGATTATTTTGTGCAGTCCGTGATTTTTCTTAGGTCACAGTAGGTTTCGACAAATCGATAAACGGCGTGTAGATTTCAGTCTGGCTGTTTCTATAGAGCTATGAATTAACTATAAGTTTCCGTAAGAAATAGAGGGAATCATACTCGGTAGATGTAAATATATATACATGTATGTATGCAGAATTATTTCAAAAGGTGTCATAATTCTCCTACATCCTTACAGCCATTGTGCCAGTGTTGCTGGACGCCCTGCAGGAACCTGGTAAGAAGACACTGCTCTGTCTACAGTGTCTCCTAGAGACCAAGTTTGTGCACTTCATCGATGCCCCATCTCTGGCTCTGATCATGCCAGTCGTGGAGAGAGCTTTTTTGGACAGAAATACAGAGACCAGAAAAATGGCAGCTCAGATTATTGGAAATATGTATTCCCTGACAGACCAAAAGGTGATATCACAGTTATGGACCTATTGTCTACATGTATTTTATAAGATTATAGATATATGCTTTTATTAAAAATTTAAATAACTCGGCCAATTTACCAAAAAAATCTATTCATTACAAAATGAAATATACACTTACTTGTACTATGAATTAATTGTTATGGAGTGTATATCTCTTACAAGGATGGTATTTAACAATGCTTCTCTAATTTCATTCGTAGGATCTAGATCCTTATATAGAAAAGGTCATTCCTGGTCTGAAACAATCATTACTAGATCCAGTTCCTGAGGTCAGAACTGTGTCATCTCGGGCCCTTGGTGCTATGGTAAAGGGTATGGGTGGGGCCAAATTTGATGAACTGCTCAACTGGCTGATGGAGACCCTGAAGTGTGAACAGAGCTCTGTGGACCGGTCAGGAGCCGCTCAGGGTACATCTGTCATCATAATTGTATCATGTTATTTCAGTATTTTTATGGATTTTTTTATAAGCAAATTCTGATTTGGGAAATGGGTACATGTACCGGTGAATATTAAAATTTTTTCTCAATTTTGTATCATATACATGTACTATAAACGTATAACTTCTTTTCAACAATTTTGGCAGAAAACTGCTGCTAAATTAAGTACATGTACATCGTTAATTGCTATTCAAATGTGTATCAGAATGGGCACATTCAGAAGGATGCTAATTCAAATTCACACTAATCTCTTGAAAAATTATTTTCTGCCAAATATTGCACACACTTAATATAATACATTTACAGTAATCAAGGAAAGTAAAATTTCTGTATCTGAAATTGTATGTACATGTAGGTACACGAGACAATAAATTTTTGATGGGGCTCTATTGTGGTCATTTACTAATTATTTTGTAGGTCTGAGTGAGGTGATTGGTGGGCTGGGTGTACAGGAGTTACATCGTCTGATGCCGGGGATTATCCAGACAGCCGAGAGGAACGATATTCCGTCCCACGTCAGAGACGGCTACATCATGCTCTACATCTATCTACCTGTCGTCTTTGAAAAGGATTTCTTGCAGTATATTGGACCAATTATTCCATCGATTCTGAAGGTAGAAAAATAAGATTTGCACAATGTAATAACAATTGAATATTGACTTAGTTTCTTTTTGATGAAAAAGAAATGCATTTGTAGGTGTACAGATTGCAAATGCATTGCTCACTATATTTGCAAAGCATGGTTTTTGATTTTCAGGCATTGGCTGATGAGTCAGAGTATGTGAGAGACACGGCTCTGAGAGCTGGACAGAGGATGATCAATCTGTATGCCGACACGGCCATTGAGCTCCTGCTGCCTGAGTTAGAGAGGGGACTGTTTGATGATAACTGGAGGATCAGGTACAGCTCTGTACAACTGCTGGGAGACCTCCTGTACAAAATCTCAGGTCAGTCAGATAACACCTCCAGATCTCTGCAAAATCGTTATTTGTGGATTTTACTGGTAGATTTGAAATCATAATCTCAGTATTACCTGTATTTGCTGTTTTTTTGTTAGTAAAAAAAATTCTGTAAACTTGTCCTGAATTCTATTTATAAAAGGGATATTATTATACCCCTGCTCTGAAGGAGAGGGGAGTATTCTGTTTTACCCTTGTGTTTCTGTCTGTGTGTCTGTCCGTAACAAATTTTCGTCAAAGATTTCTCAGCAACTATTAATCGCAGCTGCTTGAAATTTTAACTCACTCTTTGTTTAGGCATGCCATATGGTGGGATTCATTTTTGTACTAATCAGACATCAACTTCCTGTTAAATGATGACTTTGTTTATTTTTAGCCCAATTTTTTAAACAAATTCTCGTCACAGATTTCTCAGCAACTATTAATCGCAGCTGCTTGAAATTTTAACACACTCTTTATTTAGGCATGCCAGATGATGGGATTAATTTTAAAATTTGTACCAATCAGACGTCAACTTCCTGTTAAATGGTGACTTTGTTTATTTTTAGCCCAATTTTTCGAACAAATTTTTGTCACAGATTTCTCAGCAACTATTAATTGCAGCTGCTTGAAATTTTAACACACTCTTTGTTTAGGCATGCCATATGGTGGGATTCATTTTTGAACCAATCAGACGTCAACTTCCTGTTAAATGACGACTTTGCTATTATGTATATTCACATCAGAGTGGGGGTATCACTAGTGAGCATTGGCTCACAGATATCTTGTTTATTTTTATTTCACAAAAAATTATAGCCTTGCCTTGAACACTATATCACTGTTTTTGAATTTTTGATTTAGAAGTTTTGTTGCAAGATAAAATTATTTTTTTATGGAGGATAATTGATAACATCCATGTCTTACAATTTTTTATGAAGATGTTTATTGCAAATTGTCAACTGATGATAATTGATGATGATGTTTGTTTTGATGAAGGTGTCTCTGGCAAAATGTCGACAGAAACAGCTCACGATGATGACAACTTTGGAACAGAGAGTTCTCAAAAGGTAAGAGGACCAAACAACCACCATTCACAATTGATTTACAACGAGATGGAATTTTGTATGTGTTTTGGATGCTTTGATTTTTATATCTTTCTATGTACATGTATGTACATGTATATGATCATATTTTTGTCAGGTCATTCTGAAAGCCCTTGGTCGGGAGAGGCGTGACCGGGTATTGGCTGGGCTGTACATGGGTCGATCAGACACAGCTCTACTTGTCCGTCAGTCGGCACTACATGTATGGAAGATCATTGTGGCCCACACTCCCATGACTCTCCGAGAGATCCTCCCCACACTCTTTTCTCTCCTCCTTGGATGTTTGGCCAGCACTAGTCATGACAAGAGACAGGTATGGTACATTGACACTCTTGTCATCTGCTGTAGGAATTTCCAACTGATTGTTCAGGAACCTAGTCATTTGCTTAAAATAAAACCTGTGTATGTCATTTGCAGTGGAGATCTGCAAAATGGTATTTTTTTACTGGTAATTTACATGGTTAAATTGTTCTCATCAGGTGGCAGCTAGAACTTTAGGAGATCTGGTGAAGAAGTTAGGAGAACGAGTTCTTCCAGAAATCATTCCAATCTTGGAGAAAGGTCTGGACTCGGACCGAGCTGACCAGAGGCAGGGAGTGTGTATCGGACTGTCAGAAATCATGAAAGCCACCAGCAGAGAACATGTATGTCAAACGTTTAATTCACCCAGAACTTATAAAAGATATAAACACTGGTTGTGGCTATGGTTGAGAAGTTAATACAAATCACTTCAAATGGCCAACTTTTCTGTGTGTGGTATTGAATTCATTTGCAGCCAGGTGTACAATTTATGTAGATATGATTGATCAATACAGAGGGCCCCGCTTAATATAATACCCGTTTAATATTATAGTTCGGTTAATATAATAGTTTTTCAAAACACAAAACCATTTCTTAATAAATCATTGTAATTTACATCGGTTATTATAATAGCTTAAAAAGTGCCCCCCGCTTATAATAATAGAAAGATCACGCCTGTCAATTGAGTTTCACACCTTTTTCACGAGCTAGCCCCTCATGAGCAGCTTGTATAAACACTCTGACTTCCCAAATCACTTTGAAATTTACCGACAGTGCTGGCCAGACGTGATTAGTCACGCCTCACTGAACGTGGCTTGGGTATTTTACCTATGCACCTGTCAAGTGACATCGCTGTATATTGAAGTTCTTTACAAGTTTGAATAAGTGAATGCCTCTTATTTTTGTCAAATAATTTATAACAAATGGGATATTTTACATGGCCTAGCATTGTACATGATGTTCCATTTGACGATTTGTACTGCAGTTGAGTAAGGACAAAGTCTTTTTTAAATATGCCTTTATTTTATAGGAAGAATGGGCTAAATAAATCAAAGAAAATAAGAAAGTTCTGCATAGCTCTGTGGTTTATTTCATTTTTATTGAAAGAATTTATTAAAAACGAATTGTCTCATGAATGCCTTATTAGATTTAGTCAAAACCGGAAGTACAGGAAGAAAACAAAATGAAAGCCATCGGAAGCATATTGGTGGATCTTGCAATTTTCCCAGCTTGTAATAGTTAATTTTATCCATGGAATTAACTTTTTTGAAGCATTAAAAGTAAAGTTTTAGAAGAAATCATCCATTATTGTGGAAATGACACTGTCTAGAAATAGATGGTAATAATACATGACGTGAATAGCCTCAATAGGCACATATCATACTTGTACCCATTGAATTTAGCTGGGTTCGGTTATTATTATAGTCCGGTTAATATAATAATTTTTCCTGGCAAAATAACTATTATATTAAGCGGGGTCCACTGTATTACCATTTTACTTTGGCAGGTGTCTGTGTATGCAGACAGTTTAGTACCAACAGTCAGGCGGGCATTGACAGACGAACTACCAGAGGTGAGGGAGGCAGCCGCTGAAACATTTGACAATCTACACTCCAACATTGGCCAAAGAGCCCTGGATGAAATTCTACCTGTACTTCTGAAACAATTGGTAGGTGTGCTGTAGAGAAAAATACATGTTCATGTAGATGTTTATGTATATGAGGTGATGTATGATATTATATATGATATACTATATTACTATATGTATGATCCTGGTACACCATCTTCAGAATATTATCTGTGTGCGTGTGCGTGTGCGTGTGCGTTGTACTTGGATATCTTGATTGGAAACCATATTCATTTTTTTTTTCAGGATGATGATGAGCGGGCTGAATCAGCTTTAGATGGATTGAAACAAGTGATGACAGTCAAAAGTCGAGTTGTCCTGCCATACCTTGTTCCTCAGGTTTATAATACCTTAGAATGATATTAAAATTAAGAATATGTTTCTGGGCACCCCCTCCCCCTCCAAAAAAAAGAAAAAAAAAAGGAAGGTGTGGAAGTAGAGTAGTCTGAATTGAGTTATGGCATTGCCACCTTGCTAATCATACTTAAATAGCTGGCTATGGGAATTTCCAACTCCACATCAGGCACTATGGCATCTACCATGGGTTTCTCGTGCAGTGCACTGAGGGAGCCTGTTTCTGGGTTCCCCACCCCTCTTTTATGAGGGCCCCCTGCTAGGGGGTTGTATAGCCTCAGTCTCAGACCTTCCCCTGGGATTTAACAGAGTGAGAAATCCACTCTAGTTTGTAACCCAGTAAGCAAGCATTACCACCACACAATGGGGAGGGGCACACTGGACTGTTATATAGGTGGTATTTAAAATTCCTTATATATTAATGTTTAAGAATGATTCAGCAATCTTTATGCTTGAAAAACAAATAAGTTAATCAGTTTCTTAATTTTTCAAATTTTATTATGTTGAAATTAAATTATGGATTGTATTTGGAATCAAAATAGGTGTAATATAAACAGTTTAATGCACAACTTCGCAGTTAGAATATGATGAAAAGGAAAGACAACTCTTTTTTAAGACTGAAACTTCTTCCAGAGTGACTGCCCTTGTGAGGTTAAACATTTTTTAAAAAATTGTTTTATATTTTGGATTTTTATTTTTTTTTCCAGTTGACTGCTCCTCCTGTAAATACCAGAGCTCTGTCATTCCTGTCCTCAGTAGCTGGCGATGCCCTGACCAAGCATCTGTCCAAGATTCTTCCCGCTCTTTTGTCAGCACTGAGCTGTAAAATGGATACTCCCGACGAAGCTCAGGTAAAGTGTAAAACATGTGAATTTATTATTAACTATATTTGTACTTAATATAACAACTTAATTACTGCTTTAATATTTACAAAATAAGTATTGCCTAATACATGTAATGAACAATTAACAGAATACATATTGAAATTTTTTTATTAAGTGCTTTGGTGATTTTTTAAATTATTACTTGTTACATGAATGGATTTTTCCTTCTTTAGGAAATAGAATATTGTCGTACAGTGGTGCTGTCAGTCACTGATGACGTGGGGGTCAGGACGGTGATGCAGGAACTGCTGTCTGCTTCCCAGTCACCAACCGCCAGCGAGTGCTGGAGCGCTGTCGCCATTCTACATACCTTCTGTGAGAAGACCAGTGCTGATTATGCAGATTATCTGCCGCAGCTGTTTCGGGGCCTGATTGGACTGTTTACTAACTCTTCAGAGAGAGTACTTCATGCTGCATGGGATTGTCTCAATGCAGTTACAAAAGTAAGCATGTGTTCTCAATGCAGTTACAAAAGTAAGCGTGTGTTGTGTTTACAAGATGATTAAATATGCAAGTACATTTACTGGATTTTCTTTTTATGAATGGACATTTATTAAATCTGGATATTTTAATTAATGTATGATCTAGAAAATGTTTTTAACAAAATTATATGATAATTTAGCTGTGGAAGACCAACTGCTTGGCTCCTTAGTCAAAATACGAAAAAAAATTTTAATCATTCTGTTTCCCTCTGTAGAAAATTGATGTCACTGAAATGTTCCAACACATTGCCGATGTAAGACAAGCTGTTCGGTATGCAATGTCAGACTACAAAGGAAAAGAATTGCCTGGATTCAGTTTGCCAAAGAAGGTATTTAGAGTTATTTCTCTTTGTGAATAACGAGTACAGCAGAAGGTGAATGATCAGTTGTTTCCCTTTTCAAGACTAAATTTTAGCCAACTAATGCAACATTTGCCAGTGTTTGGTTATCCATCTGTATTATGTTATTTTCAGAATGTTCATTTTATGTTCTACCACAGTCTTTTTATGTAACATTCGTAAAAATTAAATAAATTTGTTTAAAGATTTATACTTCTTCCTTAATAACTTCAAAAAGTTGTTTTTTAGTAATGTTTATATTCAACAAGAAAACAGAGATGTTTTATGACCTTGACAGCCCGAAATGACCTTGTTCGGGCAATTCTTTGCAGACTTATCATTACTTCGGTTTTGATGAGTTTAAATAAATGAAGTATAGTAGATACTTTGTAAAAGAAAGCCATATTTTGGGAGTAAAAGATGCTATTGAAAGGTATTTGTAATTTTGAAAAGGTTGATCACTGAGACATATACTTAAGCAGATCAACCATTTCCATCCCTAATATTAGTAGAGAGGATATATAGAGGCAAAAGAGAGGACATATACAATGAATAGGCACATTGAATACTGTTAAATCCTTTTTCATTGTATATATATATATATATATATATATATATACTTGATAAATGTTGTCTTAATTGAATTGCATCAATCTAAAATCTTAATATTGGAGACAAGAAATGAGAGAATTAACACTCCATTTACTTGCTGCAGGGAATTTTGGCAACGTAAAATTAGATAACAAATAAGTGGAATTTTACAACGCTTTAAAAAAATTTTTTAGCCCTCCCTGAAAATTAAGTTTCAGCAACATTACATATATGTAACCCATTACCATGTCTTATAGGGAATTGCCCCAGTGCTGCCAATCTTCAGAGAAGGTATTTTGAATGGCTCCCAGGAAATGAAAGCACAGGCTGCTGATGGATTAGGAGAGCTAATCAATATCACCAGTGCAGAAGCACTTAAACCCTCTGTGGTCAATATCACTGGACCTCTGATCCGTATCCTTGGAGACAGATTCTCCTGGCAGGTCAAAGTTGCTGTCCTGGAAACGCTCACTTTGCTTCTTGCGAAGGTTTGTTCCATTATTACACTGGAAGCTTAAGGAATAAGATATTTCTCAAATTTATGTAGTTTTGAAAGTTACATGCTTTTGGTGATTTCAGCCTAATTATGATAGTTTACTCTGAATTTTTTTTAGTAAGTCCAAGAATAGAATTCTTTATACAGCATATACCTTAATGTAAATCAGACTAGATCATCGCTTGATTTATGTAATTTGCATTTTGTAGGTTGGAGTTCAGCTGAAGCCATTCCTTCCCCAGCTACAAACTACCTTCTTGAAAGCACTGAATGACCCTCAAAGACCAGTGCGTCTTAAGTCTGCGTCTGCGCTGGGGAAACTGACCGTCATTCACACAAGGGTAGACCCTCTGTTTACAGAGCTCCACTCTGCTGTCAAGATTGCTACAGACCAGAGTGTCAGGTATAGCAAAGATCAATCAGATGTGTTAAGGAAGTTCAACAATATAAGTTTTATTGTGGGCATCTATCTTGGAACCAAAATTCCTGTGTTTGGATCTTCAGAGTACAAAACTCAATTTATTATCCCCTCGCGCAACTTGTTGCGAGGGGGATATAGCATCGCTGCTGTGCGTGTGTGTGTATGTATGTATGTGTGTCCATTTTCAGCTTTTAAACAAAATTCAAAGAAAACCCTCTCATGAATGTTCATCAAACTTTGTACTCTTCTTTGATTTTCAAGTCAATTGATTAAATATTTTTTAAATTATCGTAAAAAAAAAACGAAATTAAAACAGGAATTTTATGTACGACTTGACAATAGACATTTCTGGTAATTTTATGTACGACTTGAAGTAATTCAATACTGTATGCAGTTCAAATCAACAGCTTGATATTTTTTGGGATTTAAATCTAGTAAAGGTAAAAAACAAACATTTTGTAGTAATGGAGGGTTAGAAGATTGTCCATAATTAAAAGTGGAAGCGGGCAAGAGATTAAAGACATCCGATTTACATCGAAACAAGCAGTCAAATTTTGGACAATTTTTCCCGTATTACTTAGAATGGAACTAGTTCAAAATTCAGAAGAGACTTTGACAGATATCGCACATTTATCACTGGAAAATTGTTTCATATTAGTAGCTGCATATGTACTACTATGGGTTGACATACATCACATGCAAAAAGCAACTAGAATTGTCCATCAGAGCAGACTACAGATCGCTAGAACTTCAGCAGTGTTCAGCTATGTCTCATAATGTATAGGAATCGTTTATGTATGCTTATATAATAATGAATGTCACTAAATCAATCTAAATTATTTAACTTTAAAGGATATGTGCTGAGTTTCTGCTAGGAATAGAAAAACTGTACAACCACGTAAATGTAAACCCCCCCCCACCCCCCCCCCCCCCATATATATATTATATATAATAGATATTATGAATTCAAAGTGGTTTTAAGAATATGAATACTTGTGTCATATTTATTCTAATCTGAAACATTTATATGTATTTTCCTACATAATGCATTCCCTCCTACAATCATTCATGTTGCGAGGGGATGCTCTGCTTAGCGGTGCCCTTGTTTATCAAAGTATTGTGACATCTTAATGTAGACTGATCATGCAGGGTTTTTTGTGGTTAAGTTGGCTTAATGAATGAGTTAGCAGGCAGGTCCAATTTTGTGTGTATCAAATAAATTTTGTTCTCTCATTTATAAAAATTTAACAGTGTTATCTGCATTTCAATTAAAAATCTGTGCTCAATGGTAGCACAATTTACATATATTTAAGAAATATGATAAATATGTTATAAGTAGGGATAATTTTTAACAGCAAAAGCTGGAAAGACTGGGTTTATTGTGTAAAACAGTTTGGTTTCTTTTCCAGGGACACCATGCTGCAGGCCTTGAGGTTTTGTATCAGTGGAGCGGGTGAAAAAATGTCAGATGCCTCCAGGAAAGCCATCATGGCGACTTTGGTGGGAATGCTGGGAATTCAGGAGGATGCCACCAGGACTGTAGCATCAGGCTGTGTGGGGTCTCTGTGTAAAATATTACCCCCAGAAGAATTAACTGAACTCATGATTCAACAGTTATTAGGTACTGGTAAAAATTGTCATTGTTCGATTGAAATTAGAAAATGAAAAAGATGGGGAGTATTTGGATTCAATTTTTAGAACACCTGAGTCACTCAGTTAACAATTTTATATTTTTAACTTCTTGAAAACTAAAAGGCAAATTGACAGAGATGGGAGATAAACTAATGAATGATTATTATGTCAATAATGTCTTCTTTTTAAATCTTATTGTACACAGTAGCCCATAGTAAATGCATTTAAGTTACCTCACTACATTAAGGCGTATTAAGACACTAAGTCACAGGATGGTGATTTAAACGTTTTTAACCGGGTTTTCCAACGGAAAAATCCGTTTATTGAAATGGTGAAAATGGCGGGCGGGTGGGTGGGCAGGCGGCTGCCAAAAGGGTACCCTTATTGTACGGGTAACTCCTCCTACAGTTTTCAAGGTAGGAAGTTGTTCTTTTGCAGATTAATAGTACATATATCAGAGGTGTGCATATTGCTAGGATTTTGATTTCTGGTAATCTATAAAAAAAATACCAGATTTTGAACTTAGTCATTTTTCGACAAAATGTTGCATATAGGGTACCCCTATTGTACAGGTAACTCCTCCTACAGTTCTCAAGATAGGAAGTTGTTCTTTTGCAGATCAATTATAAATATATCAGAGGTGTGCATATTGCTAGGATTTTGATTTCTGATAATTTATGAAAAAAATACCAGCTTTTGAACTTAGTCATTTTTCGACAAATGTTGCATAAAGGGTACCCCTATTGTACAGATAACTCCTCCTACAGTTTTCAAGATAGGAAGTTGTTCTTTTGCAGATCAATTGTACGTATATCAGAGGTATGCATATTTCTAGGAGTTTGATTTTTGATAATTTATGAAAAAAATATCAGCTTTTGAACTTAGTCATTTTTTAGACAAAATATTGCATATGGGTTCTCATTTTCTCTGGATACGGTAGGCAGTGTTTATCAATTCAGGGTTGACATGGATTATGGATACAGTTCACATAAAAGAAAACCCGGTTTGCTGTCACATTGACAGCTTTTCACTTGTCTTAAATTGTTTGTATCAATTAATCTATTTGGTTGTATATCATCTTAGCTCAGTGGTTAAAGTATCGGGCTTTTGATCCGCAGATCATGAGTTCAAATCCGCATGGGGACTTTTGTTCATATATACTAAGTTAAATTTTTGACAATCATATTTTTTTAATCCAAAATTGCATATTTTCACCTATTTGACTTTTATACTTCTTATGCATCATGCTATTAATTACAATCAAGTAATTTTTTGCTGATTTGAGTAACTATTTCAAGATGTAGTGAGCCACCTTAGTTTCTTTGCCTTTACAATACAATGTACTTTGATTATTTCATAATTTATTGGTAAAATTGAGCCATCATAAATTCTAATAATTACAGGGTAAGAAATATAATCTGTGTTCAGTGTTAACTTGCTGTGATGTTTGCTATATTTGATGTTGATCAGATACAGCAGAGAGTGGAACAGACTGGACGCTAAGACATGGACGGAGTCAGGCTCTAGCCGTGGCCCTCAAGGAAGCAGCACCAAAGGTCTGGACCCCCACCTTCCAACCGGACATCATCAAGTGTCTGTCTGGTCTGATCGACTCGGACAAGGTATCTGGTTGTTTCATCTATTCATAACATTTTGAATACTTCATATTACTTGATATGTGAAAAAATAACTGCTGCATGGTATCAATATAATTTTTTTCAGAATCCTAAAGGATTAAAACAGGGTTAATATTGTTACGGTGTCAGATTCGCAATGTATTTTAATTATGCCCCCCTTTGAAAAAGGGAGGGCATATTGCTTTGCTGCTGTCTGTCTGTCTGTCAGTCCGTCGGTCCAGCAACAGTTTCCGTTCATTTTCTTCGCAGAGGTTGCACTTATTGTGATAAAATTTGGTATTCAGATTTATAATAATAATATTTAGGTCAAGTTCGATTTTGGGTACGATCAAGCAATTTTCAACAGAGTTATGCCCCTTGGACTTAGTAAAATTCCACTTATTTGCAGTTTCCGTTCATTTTCTTCGCAGAGGTTGCTCGTATTGAAATGAAATTTGGTATACAGATGTATCATGATAATATCTAGGTCAAGTTCGATTTTGGGTACGATCGAGCAATTGTCGACAGAGTTATGCTCCTCAGATTAAAAAAAAATCCAATTATTTGCAGTTTCTGTTCATTTTCTTCGCAGAGGTTGCACATATTGAAATGAGATTTAGTATACTGATTTATCATAATAATATCTAGGTTAAGTTTGATTTTGGGTAAGATCGAGCAATTTTAGACAGAGTTATGCCCCTTGGACTTAGAAAAATTCCAATTATTTGCAGTTTCCGTTCATTTTCTTTGCGGAGGTTGCACATATTGAAATGAAATTCGGTATACAGATTTATCATAATAATGTCTAGGTCAAGTTTGATTTTGGTTACAATCGAGCAATTTTCGACAGAGTTATGCCCCTTTGACTTAGAAAAATTCCAATTATTTGCAGTTTCCGTTCATTTTCTTCGTGGATGTTTCCAAGGGAGGGGGCATAAGTGTTTCACAAAAATCTCTTGTTAATACTTATTCTGCTGTCAATATGTCTGCAGTTTTGCAGTTAATGTAGCACCAAATACCAAGTACTGTCTTCTTTTGCAGGTGCCCCTTTGCCAGAGTGGACTGAGAGGGCTTGGCTATGCACTTCTACATCAGAGCATGTCCTCAGAGCTTAGCCCAGAACTAGTCAGTCTGTTGATCAAGGTAAACCACTCCATCTGCATTGTGATGTGTGTAATCACTGTCAATGTATAAAGACTTCTCAATACAGAATTGTGTTATCAATGCAATACAAATGTTTCCACAAATACAATTCAATAAAACAGCACTTGGTGTCTTAAAAGGGGGATGCTATTTTAGATGATTTCTGTATCTTAAACAATGTTTGAAATATGTATGAAAGCCATTAAGGGGACAAAATCTACTCCTAGGGACTAAAGAAAGACTCCAATGATGTGAAGCTGATAGTGACTCAAGTGACTTGCCTGATTGCCAGTTCTAAAACTCCACTCCCCATGCCTGTCATCAAAATCCTGGTCCCTGCTCTTGTGATGGGCACCAAGGAAAAGAACAGCATGGTCAAATCTAGCAGTGAATATGCCATTATTTCAGTCCTGAAACTCAGGGAGGGAGATGCATTGCTGAAGGTCAGTGAATTTATTTTGATGTATATATAAATATGTTAATTGATGCAGAATCAAAAGTCTCTTCACTGTGTGTTATTTTCATTTTGGACTGAGAATATTTTTTGTTTGTTGAATTTTCATATGCACAAACAAACACATTTTTGAAAACTATGCAGAAGAGGTATAGCGCCTTTTCCCAGTATTTCACCTACACCCGTATTTGAACGGAAAGTACCTGTTACTAAAAATAGATACAGGTAACCTGTCACAATATGATTTTCGAAACCTAGGTACTGATTTTATAATGATGTGTGTAACCACAGATTTGTCAAAAATTCAGGAAACCTTCATCAAGAAATGAATATATAGAACTCTGTGTATAAAGTCAATTGATATTCTGAACTGTGATAACTTCAAGCAAAATGCAATGTAAGTGTAAATAGAGTATAGTGTTATTGAAGAGAACTGTTTATACATGTATTGGGTGTGCTCATACTCAGAATTAAACAAGAGAATTTAAAAAGACAATCCAGCAGACTAGATACAGGTGACACTTGACGCATTACCACTAGGCTATGCATGTAACACTTTTATAGGATTTCTTTTCAATATATGTGGCCATATATGTGATTGTATTAGAAAAATCACTAAGGCCACACCGATATAATTTCTTGTTCTTCAGACAAATGACCTAAAAAAGTAGGGGCGGGCGAGCGATTTGATAATTATAATATTATTATTTTGTTTTGACATAATTTCCAGGCGGTACATAAAATAGGTGGAGCGAGCGATTATATATTTTTTTATTTTTTACATTTGTAGAGTAAAAAGGACTAAAAATCTATATATAGTTAAATAATCATGTAAAATTTCAAACATTAAATGATATCCATCTATCTGCATTCAATTATTGTAGATCAACAAAGTATATATACAACCTAAATTAATTATCGAGATTGACAGTTTTTTTGCTCTGAATTCACCTTTTGCAAATATTGTTTGTTACACACATGACTTTATATGATAATTTTGCCTTTTTTTGGCTTAGTATTGTGGATTATTGTGATATAAAAAATAAGTCTAAATAAATATAGGATGAGAAGAAACTATTCATTCAAAAGGCTAATAGATGTAGTTAGTCTTTCATGTTTGTGTGATCACAACTAGAAAAATACATTGAACAAATTTACAATACAGAAAGTCTGATTCACAATGAATACAAATAGTAGAAGATAATGTCTCAGTGAAGCATTGAAGAAGCAGGTTTCCACATCTCAAGAGCAGGCTAAAGCTCTTCTAACCATTAAAACCAAGCTTTGAATTCTTTGTTCCTGGAACAAGGGAAACACCAGAAATGAAGTTAATCTTCCTCCTTTGTTTGTTGAAGAAGCTCCTCCTAAATGAAATATACTGTATTCACCGTAGTTATAAATATCGTTACACAGTAACGTATGATCAAGTTTTGCCATTGAGCTATTGACATTATTCATTATTTCATCTGATAATATTCACAATATCACTTGCTTGGTCTATTGTCAATTTTTGTAAATGTAATTGCCACATTCTTCGAACAGGACAATGTTCCAGCCCTTTTGATTATTGCATAAGTCTATATTTTGACGTCCAACTTCACTTTGAGAATTAACATGACCTGTAGGCATCATTAGTATTCTGGCCATAAACCTGTGTTAAAATTTAGAGAAGATATAGTAAATGTACATGTGTATTGTCAATTTTAAGACCAAAAAATGCAATAAAAATAACATACTAGTCATCTCTATAAAATTATTTCTTTATTCCTCTGACTCAACCCTTGCTTTATATTTTAGATGGTGTGTGTGTGTGTGTCTTCCCCACATGTAATGCAACAGTATGTAATAGAGGGGGTTAGAGACAAAGGAATATCAAAAAGTGTTATGATTTTTTATTATATACTTGCTACCAAGCGTATCCAAAATCTTATAAACTCCTATGTCCGAAAGTTTTGCTTCTATAACCTGAGCTGGTATATTGTCCCAGCCATGCTGTCATCCTCATTTGGATTACCAAGTCTCTCGAAGAATAAGTCGATAAGACATCGAAAGTCGTATTTATGGCAGTGCTTGTAGTAGAACACATCATCGTTTTCTGTTGTTTTTCAACTTTAAGATTCGAAAACAGCGTATGTTGTTCAAGACAATCAACGTTTATTCTCTTACTACTAAGGATTAGTAAATTTCCGGTGATTTCTAAACCCATATGAGACCGAGAATATAAAGTAAAAAATAATTGGAGCGGGAAACGGAACGAAATTTTCCGGACGCGGGAAATTTAAAATAACATTATTTTTGCACTTTTGTTAAAATACGAGTGCGCGGGTCCGACGAACAAGAAATTTTATTGGTGTGGCCTAATTAAAGTATTTGTCTAATTTTCAGTACGAAGACCATTTTAAACCAAAATTAATTCAATGTAAACGTATACTACAATACCTGTAGAACATAATTTTATTCTGATTTTGTTGGTTTAATGTGGTTCAAATAGTCAAATATCCAACTTTTTATTACATACTATCTATTTTCCTATATAATCCCTAACAAAACCTGAAGATTTTAATGATGTCATGTAAGATATTTATACCCCATGCAACGAAGTTGCGAGGGGTATAATGTTTTTGACTGGTCCATCAGTCAGTCCATTAGTCCTGTTTTTCTGTAAGCGCAACCCCTCTTAAACCGCTGCACAGAATTTCGTAAAACTTTGTAGGTATATAGGACACAATGTGTAGATGTGCATATTACCAGGATATTCCGATTCCATTATTTTTCTGGGAATTTCGGCCCTTTTGATCTTAGAATTATGGCCATATATTGAATATATAATGAACAGTTTGTAAGCACAACAGCCAACTCCTTTAACTGCTGCGTGGAATTAAGTGAAACTTTGTAGACATTTAGGGCACAAGGTGCAGATGTGCATATTACCAGGAATTTTTGATTCCTTTATTTTTCTGGGAATTTCGCCCTTTTGAACTTAAAATTTTGACCATATATTGAATACATGTATAGTAACGAACAGTTTGTATGCACAACTTCTCTTAAACCGCTGCATGGAATTTAGTAAAACTTTGTTCTAGGCATTTAGGACACAATGTGTAGATGTGCATATTACTAGGAAATTCTGATTCCATTATTTTTCTGGAAATTTTGGCCCTTTTGAGCTTAGAATTTTTTTAGTTGTTAAAGACAAAGCAATAGATGTGCCATCTTCGCTAGCCAAGGGTTTCTGATTTGCACCGCTCCTCATGAACCCTTGGCATATTGTGCTATAAACAGTCGGGATTTTTTTTCGTCACGTGATCTCCAAGCCTATTTATAAATCAGCCAAATGATGAAAGATGCCGTACTGTTAAAGTCACTGGTGCCTCCATAGACATTGATTTTGACAAGTTGAAAGAACGTTTTAATGCCCAGTGTATTCAATAAATAGGAATATTGTTAAATGTTGCAAATAGATTGAATTCATTTGAAGGGTGTAAGACTGGGAGCAGTAAATCCTTCATCTATGAGTGCATGCCTCTATTGATACACAATCAGGTGGTACTCGCAGTCTTGTTATTGCACCATTGCATGCTACATGTATCATGAAGGCTCAAACAGACAGATTACAAAAAATAAGGTTTTTGAGCTATGTGTGTTAGAGACACTTGTGAATAAACAGTACGAAAACATTGTTGATTAAATCAAATATGTTTTGCATTTTTTGATTGGTTGATCAGTTTCAGTAAACCCCAATCAAAATCCAGGGAAAAAATCCCGACTTTTGATAGCATGATATGCCAAGGGTTCGTGAGGAGCGGTGTGGATCAGAAACCCTTGGCTAGCGAAGATGTAGATGTGCATATTTGCAAGTTTTTTGCGAGTTATGCCTTTTAAAAGTATTTTGTGTATTTAATGCATACCTTGCCATTCATTATGTGTATCATTGTCAAGTACTAGGGAGGATGGGGTATGTGAGCTTGCTCACTTTT
>WFKH01010931.1:32200992-32230054 GCA_016163765.1 Magallana hongkongensis
AGATATTTCTCTTTACATTCCTATGTAACAAAAATCGCCCCCCCCCCCTGGTGGCCCCACCCTACCCCCGGGGATGGTTTGAACAAACTAGAATCTACACTACCTGAGAGTGCTTCCACACAAGTTACAGCTTTTCTGGCCAATTGGTTTTTTGAGAAGATTTTTCTCTATATATTCCTATGTAAAAATTCGTCCCCCAATTGTGGCCCCACCCTACCTCCGGGGATCATGGTTTGAACAAATTTGAATCTACACTACCTGAGGATGCTTCCACACAAGTTACAGCCTTTCTGGCCGATTGGTTTTTGAGAAGAAGATTTTTATAGATTTTTCTCTATATATTCCTATATAAAAATCAACCCACCCATCCCCCCCCCCCCCATTGTGGCCCCACCGTGCCCCCGGGGATCATGATTTAAACAACTGGAATCTACACTACCTGAGGATGCTTCAACACAAGTTACAACCTTTCTGGCCAATTGGTTCTTGAGAAGAAGATTTTTAAATATTTTTCTCTATATATTCCTATGTGAAAATTCGACCCCCAATTGTGGCCCCACCGTACCCCTGGGGATCATGATTTGAACAAACTTAAATCTACACTACCTGAGGATGCTTCCACGCAAGTTACAGTTTTTCTGGCCAATTGGTTCTAGAGAAGAAGATTTTTAAAGATTTTTTTCTATTTATTCTATGTAAAAATTCGACACCCCCCCCCCATTGTGGCCCCACCCTACCCCCGGGGATCATGGTTTAAACAAACTTGAATCTACACTACCTGAGGATGCTTCCACACAAGGTACAGCTTTTCTGGCCAATTGGTTTTTGAGAAGAAGATTTTTTAAGATTTTTCTCTATATATTCCTATGTAAAAATTCGACCCCCAATTGTGGCCCCACCGTACCCCCGGGGATTATGATTTGAACAAACTTGAATCTACACTACTTGAGGATGCTACCATGCAAAATACAGCTTTTTCTAGCCAATTGGTTTTTAAGAAGAAGATTTTTTAAAGATACCGACAAAATTTTAATAATTCTTAATTATCTCCCTTTGAAAGAGGGCGTGGCCCTTCATTTTATCAAACTTGAATCCCCTTCACTTAACGTTAAGGATGCTTTGTGCCAAGTTAAGTTGAAATTGGCCCAGTGGTTCTGGAGAAGTCGAAAATGTAAAAAGTTTACAGACGGACAGACAGACAGACAGACGGAAGGACGCCGGACAAACAGTGATCGGAAAAGCTCACTTGAGCTTTCAGCTCAGGTGAGCTAAAAAGTGGGCACCTCGGAGGAAAAATAATTATTTTTCCTCTGAGGTACCCACTTATTTAACGATGTTTTTTTTCTACACAAGCCCCTGTGGACCGACGGAACGTGTAGTAATGTGGTTCTATCGAGTATAAACTTTTTAGTCACTTTACTGATATAAGATATCGAATTTCAATAACGATACTACTACAAATTTCAGTTTTCATAATTACCCGCTGCAGAGTACTAAGATACCGAGAGATCCGAATGGAATCGTGAACACGTGCACCTTAGCCAATGGTAGTATCGAACACAAATATTACGCAGTTCCGTTTTATCCTACGACTCGTTTTATTGGTCAATTTCTGAAAATGGGCTTGTACATGTGACTTATTTGACGTCACATGGAATCCCTCGGCTTTTTCACCGAATAATTCCGTCTTTGATCTATGCTATGTAATAGTTTTGGACTTTTTTACATTAATATTTTCTGTATTTACCGACAAATGTAGTGATATGGCTGGAGTGTTTGATTTAGAATTGCACGATACTCCGGAAGGGGACGAGGAGATCTCGGATGATGAATTTTTCGAGCCAGAACTTGAGGTATGGTGTAGGACCGGTGTTTTCCATATTTCATCATCGTCCGTAACGAATATCTACCTAGTTTCACATTGTTGAGTATACCTCATATAAATATGCTAAACTGATTTGGTTATCTGAATGGGTTTTTAATTTAATATTTAGCGATTTTAAGTGTATTCTTTGTCAGAGAGAAGCTTTGATGACCAAGCATTATTTTTATTGAATGTTCTATGTTAACCCATCACCCCATGGCTATAAAAATATTCTTACAGTGTTTTAATGGAGAGAGTTCTTTAGATGGACAGTTTTTTGTGACTTTTCACAATATGAGATTGTATTTTTATCAATCCAGTGAAAGAATGAAAGGAAATAATGATTTGAAACTGCTGTCGTGTGCACTCATTGACCCCCGACCAAATGTTTAAATTATTGATTTACGGAGGTACATTATATCTCTTATGTAATGATATATAAACTATGTAAGCGTTCTTTCTTTTTAGCAATCTTGTTAATTAATATTAATATCCAATATGTTAGCACAAGAATTCTGAATGGACAATGCAGTCTACAAGTATCCACATTTAGGAATGTGAATTATATATATACACTTGTAATTTCTCTACAGCAGGTAATAAGGTATCATGTAGTATGATTTACATGTGTACAGTAGCTCGATTAATCCCAGGCTTTACCCACTAAACATGCTTGTGTAATAGAAGAAAAGAAATGACCACTAGTATAGGCTCAAACCCAAGACCCTTCAGTTTTGAAACCATCGTTCTACCGACTAAGCTAAAGGGTTAACCCACTAGTTAGTGCTAGTAGGAGCGGGCAGTACTGAGCCTATCACACTATCACACTTGATTTTATCCTACTACATTATACTAAGAAAAATCTATGCAGCAAATGTTGTACCAATCTGATCTTTGACATATGCTACAAAGTACAAACCTAGCAATCGCTAGGATAAAAGATCAAATTGTGGACAATAATTATTCTAGACAATATAGACATTCAGTCATAAATTAAATAATTTGAATATGATATTTATGCATCATTTATGAAAACACGCTGTTGTTTTCAAGGTTAATTTTGAAAAGGACAGGTACAAACCTTGGGTTTCAAAATAAATAATAATCGATCTCTTCTTATCCTATACATTGATGTGTGTACATTTTTTAATTGTGAACTATCTTTAATTGTGAACTATCAAAGGATAATGTAAAGTCAGCATAAGGTTTAACAATGTCATCAGTGATATTTTCATCTCTGTTTAAGATGTGCCAAAATACTCAATAGTGATATTTATGATTTTAACCCATCTTGAACTTCAAATTTTCAAAGATAAATAAAAACTTGAAGTGAACTTTGAAAGATTATAATATATAAATAGTGCCTGTTTGGGAGGGTAACCGTTGAAATTGACACCCCGAGAAAACCATTGTCAACCGACGCGAAGCGGAGGTCGACAATGGTTTTCGATGGGTGTCAATTTCAACGGTTACCCTCCCAAACAGGCACTATTTATTTTATTATACTGAATGTCTTAATTTTAGAGAAAATTTAAATGTGTTTATGTAGAAATGACGTGAATTTAACAGCGAACTGTACGCGCATAATTTACGCGCATGTAACAATTCGTTCTATCGGCCCGTTGCCAAGCTTGTTGCTAACGTTGAGGGTAAGAGAACGGAATGTCAACTGCGTCTAAACCAATCAGATTTCAGTATTTAACATGAAAGTATAATAATACATATTATAAAGCAAGAATTTCAATACGTACACAGAGTTGCTTAACTAGTGTAGGCTGATATTATAATGGATAAATACCTTAAAGATATTTAGATGTATTCATTGCCCATGTAGAAACTTTTGTGTTTGATATTATTATTAACATGTATAATAATATGAAGATATGTGGTAGTTAATCAGTGATGAACATTTGAAACATCAAACATGTTAGTCATTGCAACCTTTTTTTTTTTTAAATTGTTTGTTTGAATTCGGGGACTGATTATCAATGAGGTCAGGTCATGCTATGGGGGTAGTCCTTGAGATAATGGGATGACAATGCATGTTTATTTGATGTAATCAGATGAAATGGCCAGTGTAAAATTGGTTTGTTTGGATAAAAAATGCACACATTCAGCAAAAATGACTGTCAGTGTATAGATATCTTGATGGCGATTGTTCCCTTGCCCAATAGTTTAAAGTATTAAGAATTTATTGCACATGTAGGTATGGGAGAGCTAGCTTTGTACAATTTTACCCATGCAGTCATGTTACCCACTTGAACATATATGCCTCTTATAGGTTTTGAGGTTACTCAAATACATTATTTTGGAAAAGATGGTGGCCCTTAGAAATGCCAGTGTCTCTTGGAGGTTAACACATGTACTACATGCAGTATGTAGATCTATAGAACCTGATGTAATGTTGGCCATGTGCTAACTGTGCTTTGGGGGCCTGTGCCTCAGACCTGAGAAACTGAGGCATGCCTTACGACATATTGGAACATAACTTTTTCATTAGTATGGATACCTACAAATGGTTCAGGGTTGTTTTCCAGAGGCAGGTTGACAGAATAAGATTGTATTGATACAGTAAAACTCAATCATATAAGAAAGTCGGGGGGGGGGGGGAATTTTTATTATATTTTTAACCAAGAACACGAAGAAATTTCTTTCATGGATAAAAAAAATATCTTTGTTAGGGAATTAGAATTTCAGGACCCATCCATAATGTGCTTGTCATATACTTTAATGTGGCATTTTTTTAAATACTATAACCACCTTGTTTTTGATTTGGAAAAATAACTGACATTTGGGAAAATTAAAAATATGAACTTTATTTTTATCAAAAGATTTTATGTGTTTTTTATTCTCCAGTCTTAGAGGAAAGATCAAAAGATCAATGTTGGAAAGAAAAAAATAATAAGTTCACTTGTCTTCATCAAGAACCTCTCCCATTTCCCCATTGTGGTGAAAGTTATCTATCAACTTGAAACGTCTTGTTGTTGTTGGGGTTTTTTCTAACAATTCTTTGAATTTATCATGTCGTGTATTATTGCATATAATGATAATTAAGAAGATACCATTAAATAATTCATGGAGACTGCACCATAATGTTAATAGCTACAGTAATCACCATGACAATGACAATATTAAAAAAATGATTGACACCCCATAGGCACCTGATGTTTAAAAACAAATTATCCCCAGTCTTCCCCCCACCCCCCATTAATAACATATAGGTAGTAGTATAATTATTTTGATGAAAAATATATGAATGTCAGGTGCAGTTGTAAAGTCAGACCATAGGTTTATTTAATGATAGTTTACTTGATGACTAGCATTTTTGTACCTTGAGCTCTGACAATTGCTTGTGTTAATTTTACTGTTGTCTGAATTACATAAAAATCTCACAATAATTGCAGGCATCTGTACTAATAGTAATCACTTTCTTCTTATGAATGCAGGGAGGATCTGGACGTGGCCAGAATGTTATGTAAGTATTAAGTTTTCTGGTAATTGCGACATTTTAAGTATGGTAAAACATTGTGTAACATTTTATAAATACATGTGAATATGTTCATGGAGGTTCCTTTGTATGATGACTATGGTGTAGCATCCTTTGAACAACAACTTTAGCATTTATTCCTCTGATTTTTCATAGAATTATTTAAAACAGAAAATAAATAATTTAAAAAAAAAATCATATACCTTAAATATTTAGCTAGGTGACATTACTAGATAATATTAGGTAATGGTTATATAGTGATTGCATATGTTTTGAGGAAACCAGGTGAGGGGTTATATCATCAACAATCTCTCCCCCCCCCCCCCCCCCCCCAATAAAATAATAACAACAAAAAATAGCTTAATATATTTGAAATGTTGTATTACATGGCTAATATTACCTTTTTAGCTCACCTGAGCTGAAAGCTCAAGTGAGCTTTTCTGATCACATTTTGTCCGGCGTTCGTCCGTCTGTCTGTCTGTCCGTAAACTTTTTACATTTTCGACTTCTTCTCCAGAACCACTGGGCCAATTTCAACCACACTTGGCACAAAGCATTCTTAGGTAAAGGAGATTCAAGTTTGTTAAAATGAAGGGCCATGCCCTGTTTCAAGGGGAGGTAATCAAAAATAATTGAACATTTTAAAAATCTTCTCAAAAACCATATGGCCAGAAAAGCTGAAACTTGTATGGAAGCATCCTCAGGTAGTGTAGATTCAAGTTTGTTCAAATCATGATCCCCAGGGGTAGGGTTGGACCACAATGGGGGGGGGGGGTCAAATTTTTACATAGGAATATATAGAGTAAATCTTTAAAAATCTTCTTCTTTGAAACTGATCAGCCAGAAAAGCTGAAACTTGTGTGAAAACATCCTCAAGCAGTGTAGATTGTTGGTTGTTCAAATCATGCTCCTCAGGGGTAGGGTGGGGTCACAATGGGGGTCAAGTTTTTACATAGGAATATATAGAGTAAATATTTAAAAATCTTCTTCTCTGAAACTGATTAGTTAGAAAAGCTGTAAGTTGTGTGGAAGCATCCTCAGGTAGTGTATATTCAAGTTTGTTAAAATCATGATCTCCAGGAGTAGGGTGGGGCCACAATGGGGGGATCAAATTTTTTACATAGGAATATATAGAGTAAATATTTAAAAATCTTCTTCTCTGAAACTCATCAGCCAGAAAAGCTGTAATTTGTGTGGAAGCATCCTCAGGTAGTGTAGATTCAAGTTTGTTCAAATCATGATTCCCAGGGTTAGGGTGGGGCCACAATGGGAGGGGGGGTCGAATTTTTACATAGGAATATATAGAGTAAATCTTTAAAAATCTTTTTCTCTGAAACTGATCAGCCAGAAAAGCTGTAACTTGTGGGAAGCATCCTCAGGTAGTGTAGATTCAATGTTGGTTGATCCCCAGGGTTAGGGTGGGGCCACAATGTGGGGGTTGAATTTTACATAGGAATTTATAAAGAAATTTTTTTATCTTATACTCAGAAACTGATTGGTCAGAAAAGCTATTACCCATTTGGAAGCATCCTCAGAAAGTGTAGATTCAATTTTGTTCAAATCATGATCCCTGGGGGTAGGGTGGGGCCACAACGGGGGGGGGGGGGAGTCCAATTTTACAAAGGAAAACATTTAAGTTATTCACAAAAAACTCAAATGTTATTATATATATGGTTTTACTTATATGCAAGCATTTTGATATATTGTTGATTCTTTTAAAATTATTTAGACTCTGGCCCCTGGACAATTCTTGGGCCTCACTAGGGGTTCAAAGTTTAATGTAGGTTTATAATCCATATAAAAACGGTTGTTTAAGTCTGATCATCTTCTCGAGAACTGCAATGCGTAATATGTGATATGACTTATAACCACCCTGTTACAAAGGGGCTCAATGATAAACATAAGAATATGCAGTGGATTTTTTTTTGGATACAGGATCTTTTATATGACATTGTTCAGATATTTTGTATGTGACTCAATAAGGCTGATTTTATTATGTCTATTGTTGCTCAGGTGAGCGATGTGGCCCATGGGCCTCTTGTTTGTTTTTTTTTTAGAAACATTTAATCACACAATAAAAGCTTCAATTTGCTTTAAAAGAATTTGATTAAAAATCATTTTCAAAGAATTGGACCTACCCCTCCCACCCCTCAATTTAAACATAGATATGCATCTTTAAAGGTTTGTATATACATAATTGGCTCATACTGTCTTAGGTACCAGTGATATGTACTAGTATTGTATTCTGTCTCATCTGTATTAAGAAGGCACACCAGCAGCGTGTAGACTTAGAACTGTGTCTTTCAAATTATAGTTAATCTATTTGTAAGAATGCCTCTTTGAATGAATGAAAATTTGCCAAGTGAGAATTAAAACTTATTTAGTGAGTATGACTAATAGTAATTGATGGGGTGATTTTCAGGTGTGAAGATGGCATGGAGACGGTGGAGATCACAGAGAACACAGTCAATCCAGGAGAGCTGAAAGTGGGCCCCCAGGACTTCGAACTTCTCAAGGTTCTGGGGAAAGGAGGATATGGAAAGGTATCTCACACAAATTGTACACCACTGAAGGGGCTGTTTACTTCCTGCCTGATTATTACCAATGTAGTAAAAATAACATCATCTTTAATCAGAAAGCATCTGAGATTGGGCAAGATTTTAGTCAGCAGTTGGAAACTGTCAATTAGAATGCAGCGATGTTGATCAAGCATTTGCTGAGGACTGGGGTTGTTATGTAGAGTTGTTGACCTCTACAGCAAGTGTGTATTGTGTTGTTTGGCTATAAGTCACAGAGGTGGTTGAACCTATTGATTTCTGTGTGCATGGGAAGGCATGATTTGAGCTGTTTGTGTAGGGGATTGGAAGACAACTCATGCAGAGTTTCAATGGGAATAAGAGTGTAGAAAAGATTCATAAATATATATTAAGTATTTTAAAAAGTGGAAAAAATGGCAATTTTAATGAGTGTGCATGAATTATACCCTCAAGATAGAACCTTATATTTCACACGTATAAAAGCTCTTTAAATCTGAATGATGTATACACTGTTCAAGTATACATGAAGATTGTCACAATGTCATTACTTAACAGGTATTTTATCATTAAATGAACAAATTTTAATATCTTTGATAATTAAAAGTTTGACAATTTAAAAAAAAAATAATGTCTTTAAAAATCACAAATTTACATTCTGTTTCAATCTGGTTTTCATTTTATTTTTGTCAGGTATTCCAAGTCCGGAAAATCTCAGGGGCAGACAATGGCAAGATATTTGCCATGAAAGTTTTGAAGAAGGTGAGGGGGTCATGACCTTCATATTCACTGTATGAAAATATAACCTACTTATCTACACACACAGATATATTGGTATACTTCATTCAAAGTCACACTTGCTGGGAAGTAGGGCACTGTTTAATAGCTAGTACTTGGGAAGACTATTGGTACACAGCTGACTGTGGACCGTGTATATAGTGTTGGGTCAATTGCTTGTATAACCTTGATGAAGTACATGTACATGTTTGTAAACAGTACAATATATATGATGAGAGTGCACCTGTGATCTAATCCAATCAGATCAGTACATTATTTGACTGTCACATCAAGTTTAACTTGAATTTAAGCCCCAAATATAGTGATAAATTTTATGAAGTAATTTGGCCTATGTTTAAAAAAGACTGCAAAAGACGGAAGTCGTATGAATGATATACATGTATTAAATACAGTATATAAAGTTGTAGAGAAGTATCATTAGATGGGGTGTATAATTACATGTATATTGCTGTTATAGAAAATAACATTTCTATATTTAATGTGCTTGTCCATTGTGTGATGCTTAAATAAATAAAGTTTGATAAAGCATATTATAAACATTACAATGTACATGTATAGGGACGATACAAGTACACCTAATTTAAGTGAAATTTAAGTGCAGGGTAATTGCACTACAGAACAATTAAAAAACAATAGGAAAGAAAAAAAATTCATTGTGAAAATCTTGAGTTTTACTGTTTAACATGTTGTTTATTGAATTTTATTAGGCCACAATTGCCAGAAATGCCAAAGACACGGCGCACACAAAAGCAGAGCGTAACATACTGGAATGTGTAAAGGTATGCCGAACAGTTTCATTTTACAGAAACTTTTTCAAAAAATAAGTCTAAAATTAATTAAGAGCTACATCTAATTAGTGGGATTTTATAATAAGTACATGTAATTCTTTCTGATGAAAAAATAGACACATGATTTTTTTTTATGGCATTTCATAGGATTATTTGAATTGATAAAATACCAGATTACAAGAATTACCTGGTACAGTAAGTTGCTTAACAGAAAAGTGAAAAAAGAATTCAATGTCAGTATTTTTTTTTTCTGTAAACTCCTTGACATATTGCAGCATCCTTTCATTGTGGACCTGATCTATGCATTCCAAACCGGGGGCAAGCTGTACCTGATCCTGGAGTATCTGCCGGGAGGGGAGCTCTTCATGCAGCTAGAGAGGGAGGGCATCTTCATGGAGGACACAGCCTGGTAAGTGGCACCCCCCCCCCCCCACCCCCCCCCCCCCGCCCCCCCCCTACAACCCAGTTACAGCATTCTTTAAGATATTTACTTTAAATTGTGAATTATACTGTCAACATCTTTTGATTTCACCTTCTTAAAATAATGTTTGTGTATTTTAAAATTGGATAAATTTCTTGATCAATGAAAACCCTAGTGGTTCAAAAGCATCATATTGTATTCCATGGTCACTGCATGTAATTGATTTACTAGCTTTGCTAATATTTTCTTGATTTAATCTTTGAATTAAGTACCATTTACTTTAATTCTGTACTGAAATGTTATCCTTTGTTTACAGTTTCTACTTAGCAGAAATCACACTAGCAATAGAGCATCTGCATTCACAAGGCATTATTTACCGAGATCTGAAACCCGAAAATATTCTCCTAGACAATACAGGTCAGTGATAAGAGATCTAGTGTCTCTATACCATGTTCCTCCTAAAGAATTTGTTACATCACACAATATCTTAAGTTTTTCGCATGGCTAAAGTTGATAATGATACCTGTAACTCAAATCTTCAAGGTTATGTTAGTTGCATTGGAAGACTCGCTGAAATTCTAGATTATATGAATAAGGATTGTATAAAAATGTTGTATAATGGGTATATTCTTTATTCTTTATTCTTTATTAACCAATTAAGGGCCCTCAAGGGGCAACATGAAGATAGTACATAGAACATCCAATGTACATATAAGACATTCAATAAACATTACATATACAAGAGGGAAAGAGTTGGATGATTGAAAGAGCTAGGACAGACATGAACATTTAATTTATATACTAGTATATATATACGGGTAATCATCATTTTTAATGAATATTTAAAAAAAGAATATTTTTGTGGACTTTTCATATCCGTATAGTCTCACAGAAAATAAACAACCACAGAAAATACTTGTTAGACTGTACAGGTACATGTAGTTATTATTTTAGTTGAAGCTTTCTTCTCTAAGTTCTCTTTAAGTGAAATAACATATGTTTTGACATTAGTGTAAAAGGAAAGATAGAATTTGGCTGCTAACTGTACTATATAGATCAGTGACAGAATGTTATACCAATGCAGAATGTAATGGTGTTTATTTGATAATGATTTATAGGACATGTAAAGCTGACAGATTTTGGATTATGTAAAGAGTCTATCAATGAAGGAGGATTAACCCATACATTCTGTGGAACAATTGAATACATGTAAGTAGAAGATTTTCGTGGTTTGTTTTGTATGAGTTTTTAACTTGGCCAATTGAAGAAAACCTTTAAGCTAGTTAATCAAATACCACTTATCAGAAATTACTTTTGAACCTAAAATGATATTTGACTGACCTGACTTTATTAAAATATTCTTTATTAGCAGTTTAAAATCAACTACTACCTTTGACATACCAGATATACATGTATAATAAGGCATAGGACTCTGTGAGATACATGTTAACAGTGTGGTTGTTGTTTCCTTGCAGGGCCCCCGAGATCCTGACAAGGAGTGGTCATGGTAAGGCTGTGGATTGGTGGAGTTTGGGGGCACTCATGTACGACATGTTGACCGGAGCAGTAAGTGTCAATTCAGTTTCTAAGGGGGGGGGGGGGGGGGGGGTAAAGGAAAATCCATTCGCAAGTTGAATACAGTAAACTTTCTTTTATTTGCAACAACTTTACTTTGCAATTTATAAGTGGGAAAACTGGTTTGCAACTAATTTTCACAAACAAGCCTACAATTACAATCTAATACAAGTACAAATGACATTTAAAGGACTGGTTCATGGCCATGAAAATTGCCACAACAAAGCTTTTGCAAATGTACTGAAATTTTCTTGCATTTAAATTAAAGTTGGTTATTTAATAACAGTTTAGCATTGATACCTCTATATCATATATATGTACTTTACTGCATGTTTCTAACTCTATTTTCAGCCACCATTTACAGCAGAGAACAGAAAGAAAACCATTGATAAGGTTAGTGGTTTTGATGTAATGTGTATTCCTAATCTGCTGCAAAATCTGACATTGCCCAACAATAATTTTTGTCACCAGAAAAAAGCTTGCAATGCTTGGTCAATATTGCAAGACTTGTAGATTGAAGAAAATTTAAAATCAGGTTTTAGAGTTCCATTTATTACCAGGAAATTGTGACCTTTGACATTGTGTTGACATTTTATGTGTGTATTAATGTTTGACACTATCTAAATATACTGAAATGTTGGATTATGAAATGCAATCATTTATTACATTCCCAAATTGTATCTGTTAAATGAAGCAGTATTCAGTGAAGTTATTCAAATGTTATCATTTATTACATGTAAAATTGGTAAAATTGTGTGAAGTACCAGGTAATGTTAATGTGAAATGTAATTATTTATTACATTACTAATAGAACCACTGTAAAGTTACCTGAAATATTTGTGTAAAGTTTTTTGAAATGTAATATCTGTTGCAGATCTTGAAAGCCAAGCTTAGTCTTCCTCCTTATTTAACAAATGAAGCCCGAGGACTCATTAAAAGGGTAGGACTTGCAAGTTAATCAAACTGTTTAATTTAACCATTTATGTACATTGTATGTTACAGTTAATGCCTTGTCATTGAATCACAATAACAGTGATATACAGATTTTGATTCATTTCATTTTGAATTGCAATGTATCATATGCTGTAGAAGTAGAAATTTGTATATTTGTGATCTAAAATGGTTTTGTGTGGATTTTATTTTATCATTAAAAAAACCCATTATGATAGTACTTGTATTAAATTCACAATGATTTAGGACTACATCACATAGCCTCAAAAAATTTCATTGTAAATTTGATTTCGTTGGTATACCAGTATGTTATCAAAAAATAAATGATATTTTACTCCCAAAGAATTTTTGTGCTCTTGCAGTATATAAAATTTATATTTGTTGGCCTTTATTCCATACATGTGATAAGTTGAAGACCACAAAACTGTACACAAAACTGGAATTTGGGTGAAAAAACTGTACACTGCCCATCAAAAAACGGTACAAAAAACGGTACAAAATATCGCTTAAATTCTTTTGATAAAGCACCTTATTTCTAAACCAACAAATGTATATTGTCGAAAATACCTTATTTTAAATATTTTAATAAAGTTTTCTATGCTTTAAAATTTCATATCGTGTTTTATAATCATTTTTTTCACGAATCATATGAATTGAGCAAGTATAGATGATAGTTTGTTCACCAACTTTATATAGTACAACGTGAGAGTCGATGTCTCCAATTTACATCTTGTTCATGAATGTATTCCTGATATATACACCAGCAATGTAAATAACAGCAGCAAATGCAACCTTACATAAATTTCTGCACATAAAAAATCCTTTATTTCAGCGTAAGCATGATAATAAACACGTTTATTCATCGTATACATTACGTACGGAGAGCTGGTTCAGATTCATGGCGAAAAGTTTTTCGATCAAGTTACGAAATATTTTAAAATAGTTATAATTAAAAACCCCTTTAAAAACAAAGCTACCTAAAAGAGCATTTTGATACGGATGATTATCCCCATTGGCAGTTCACACCTTCACACGCGACGGACATAAGTATCGGTAGGTCACGTGTCAAACACAGTTGATGTTTTCCAGTGTCTCGCGAGCGAGAATGAGAGGAAAATGGCGGCATTTATCGAGAAATTCAAAAAACTGTACAAATTTTCATATTCCGTGAATTTTGGTGTCCCGCCGGTACACCGTGAATGGGGTCGATAAAACGGTACATTTGGCGTACCGCCGGTACATATCACATGTATGTTATTCCACTAATCTTACCTGTGTATGTGTTTATAGTTGTTGAAAAAAAGCCCACAAGAAAGGTTAGGTGGAGGTGTAGATGATTCCAAACCAATCAAGGTAAAGAGGGAAACAACATAAAGAATGAGAATTTTCAAGAGAATTGACAAGGAAAATTTTGGCTTCTTTTTTTTTATAAATGAGATGGTCTTAGAGTTGAATTTTTTAAGTTTTCATTCATATATTTGCAGCAACATGCCTTTTTTCGACATATAGACTGGAATGATCTTCACCAACACAAGGTTGAGCCCCCATTTAAACCATGTGTGGTAAGTTGATTTAATAAGATATTTGCACTTTAAAAAATAAACATGCTTAATAAACATATACATAGTTATGAAGTTTAATTACAAAACAGTTAATATTTTAAAAGAAAATTAACATGTTATTCATATTTCAAGTTTACAAGCTTCAGTGTTTATACAGCTAATATCTTTATAAAAGTCAGTGACACTTTCAGACATGGGTTTTGGAAACAAATTCTATGGTACCAATTGGTTTTTCTATCTAAGAGGTGCATTGTTAACAATATCTAGATAACATTTAATGTTACGATGTTGTACTGTTTGTAAATGTTGAGCCAGTGTGTGGCTGTTTAACCGTGGTGTCTGACTCTGTGTTGACAGACCAGTGAGGAGGATGTCAGTCAGTTTGACACAAAGTTCACCCGACAGACCCCAGTAGACTCCCCCGACGACTCAGTCCTCAGTGAAAGTGCCAATCAAGTATTTGTAGTAAGTGTCTCATCAATCAAGTAGTTGTAGTAAGTGTCTCATCAATCAAATTCCAATCCACATCTCTTGCTCTTTCTTTACTTTCCATCTATTGATTGTGATGACAAATGTGTGTGATACCTTTTACAGGGATTTACATATGTAGCCCCGTCAGTTCTAGAAGAGCTGAACAAACCATGGATATCGGAGAAAGAACCTAGGTCTCCTCGTAAAATTGGATCAAGTTTCAAAGCATCCATGAGCATGAGGTACAAAGTTATTGAATGACTAGCAAATTGATGGCAATAAGCATAACATCCAACTTTCCAAGATTGTAATGTACAATGCAGGATTACTTTTATATAGCCCAACCCCTCCCAGCAAGAAAAGTATTTGCTTATGCTGTACATTTTTGTTTTAATTTCCTGAAAAATCATACACTATTCTCACAGTACATGTGCTCGCATCATTCATTTGGTTGCCTTCTGTCTTTGTAGTCCACATCAGATCAATCTGGTAGAGGGGTTCCGAGTGGCTGGACAAATGAATGGCATGGACGACATGGAGGTGATGGACACGACCACACCCACCATCCCCAAGAGATCCACCTCCCCCGCCATCGCCACAAAGAACACCACCTACAAGCAGGCTGCTTACCCCGGCGCTCAGAACCGACCCCCTCACCTCAGGATGAATTGACTAAGGGCCTTCTTTAGGAAAAAATTAGGAATTTAAACAATTTTTTTAAAATATTTTTTTTTCCTCCTTGTTACATCTGAATAGCGGGTTTGTTACAAATTGATTGCTCTTGGCTTGCAATATATTATGTATTTATTATTGATTTGAGTGACTTAAAAAGTCTAAAGAACATTGTATTATGTGGCATGGTCATAGATGCTAATGTTTACCAAAATAGATGTTTTTATTTACCAACTGTGTATGTACCAGAAAAATGAAAGTTGATTTTTGCCAAATTATTTAGGGAAATGGGACATTTAATAATTTGCTTTTATTGTTGCAGAAGATAGAGTGATATTACCAAGATTTTCCCTTTTTAACATTAATCATTGTTTCCATAGATTCAAAGGGTTCACTACATATTGTTGATGATGATTTTATTTGCGAACATTTGTGTGTAAATAGAAAAAAAATTCTTTATCAAATGTTCATTAATGAAAAAATCAAAGAAATGTTTTACTTTGTATGTGATACTTTGTTCAAAGACAAATATGAAATGTGAGCAAGAAGGGGTATTAACCTGTCTTCATACATCAAAAAAAGGATGCAATTGGAATGAAGTAAATCTTGGGACATTAATTAGTTAGATACATAACTCAGGTTGGAGAATGCAGACCAAAATAATGAAAGATGTACAGGTACATGGCAATGTACAAGTATTACTTAATGTTGTTGAATTGTGATGACTCAGAAAGTAATCTGTGTCAAGTAATGGAATTTGTAATCCTCCACAAATTTTTAATTAAATTTTCTTTAAAATAATTTCATTTATAATTTATGTTCATGTACAGTATGCCTGCTGATTGAATAGTAATGTAGTATATAGCTTGCTATTACAAAGCTTTGTTGACATGTTGGCCAGCAGATTTACTGGCACTTTCAAAGCATCAGATTTGAGAAAAAAATCTTCATTGTCTAAAGGAAGAAACTCATGTTTCCAGTAATTCATTCTGCACTTTGTACAAGTGTAGAAAGATTTTATTGTACTACATGCATGTTAGTGTCATAAGTTCATAAGACTTGCTGTGATAATATTCCAGACTTGTCTGCTGGTTTTTATATTAGAGTAATTTGATTCAGAATTTGTGATTTTATAGGGTAAGGAATGTTTTTCTTATTGGATTTTTTAGATAATATTATCTTGTTTGCTTTGTAACTTTTTTTTCCTCCAAGGTTTATCTGTAGCATTATTTAGAATTGTTATATCATACAACATACATGTATGTACAAATAGATGTGGTCAGATTCGAATACAGAGACCTTCCTCCGGCTGCATTTTGTGGATAAAGCTGAACTAGTATTACTTTGGCACTTGAAGATATTTTTATCAAGATAATTATTACCTTTATTAAGAGAAGAAAAAAACAAAATATCTCAAAGTTCACTGTTCACTTTGGCTGTGCCAACTTATTAAATAGAGACAAAATACTGCAATGCTTATAGTTCTGTAAATTGCCTGATTTATAAATGGTCCAGTTGAAGGAACTGACAGATTTGCCGGTTTGAATTGTGTTCAGAGAGTGTTTATTTATATGGTTGGGGCAAATCTGGTATATGATGTAGTTTGATTTAGAAATGTTTGCATCATTCTAGCCTTTGTTGTTGATTATTGACATGTAATTAGCCTCTTCCTTTATTTATCAGTCGTGAAGTTAGTTCAAATGTAAACGCTTGAAATATGTGCACCAGGCACAGAGCTTTATTTTTTTACAGAAGAAGCTGCCATGATGTGTAAATTCTTCATTTTTGTAAATTGATAATGGATTATTATTATGTTTTCTGTGCATTTGTAAATAATGTGAATCATGCCATAATTGTTATTACTTGTATTCAATATCAATTTTGTCAATGATGTTTTTTTGTGCCCATTTTCACGGCATGTACTTTTTCTTCTTCTTTCTTGTAGATTTTTATTTCATTTTAGGCGTGGGTATGACATTTGATCTGAACCAGAAATATATCTCACGATTCTGCTCATCAAAAAATTCCCAAAGAGTGAGGGAGGGATTCAGATTTGTTTTTTATTCCTTGAAAAAAAAATCTTTGTACATGTTACAATCATAGACATCTTGAGCCATATTTAGTAAATTAACTGTAATAACAAAAGAATTGTCCTGCACAAATGTAATACAATTAAAGCTTCACACATGATATTGTAATTTGTACTGTAAGCAGTGTAGTTTATATCTGTTGATGATTCTTTGTTTTGTAATTACATGTAATTGCAAATTTAATCAAAGATGTCATGATATTGTATCACTGATTGCAGCTTAATTTTTGCTGCTATTAAAGTTAATTAAAATGTCAAAGGAAAAAAAAATATACACTGCTGTTGGAAGTTTTTGTGGAATGGAAGATAGACTTTTAATTTATTGTATGAGAGTTTTAATTTTCTGATCATTTTAATAATTGTCTCTAGCAAAAGTATCTTCATTTTAATGAATATTTTAAATCTGAAAACAATGAATAAATCATTTTGAAATGCTTTACCTTGTTCATTTTCCCTTAATTAATGTGTATGTAGGGTGAGGTCTGTATGAATGGCTTGTCTTCTGTCTAAAGTACTTTTTAGCTCTGTGTTTTCCTGGGGAGGGGATGCTTATACTCTTGTCATGTTTAGGTCTTCGGACCAGGTCCCATATCTTGGTTATTACTGTTCCTAACTTCAACAAACTTGTTTGAGCTCGGATTGTGAATCTGGGGATATTAAATAAGTGGACTTGGATGCAGATCTTGGCCATGAATTACAGATGCTGGAATAGATAAATAAAGCGTTCAGAGTAGATGAAAGTTTTTGGAGCAGGCGACCTGTGATGGCCATGTTTAAGTTATTACTGGTTCTATCTTCCCCAGGATGATGCCTTTTGCGATATTTAAATATTTGGATGCCGATTCTGAGCCTTAAATTTGGGATGCGGGTTTAAGGAGGAGGTCTATTTTTTTAAGCAGTCATGCATATATATATCTAAGCAATTATTCTAACTTATCCAGATGGGCATTTGTAAAATTATTTTAGCCATAAATGTGTTACATTGCGTGTTTGTGTAATTCTACAAGTATAAGTAATTTGCCAAGACATGTTTAAATTACACAATTTATATTTTCTGTAAATATGCTGTGGTTTTATTTTTTGCTGTACATTTTGATCCTTGATATTTAAAAAAAATCTCCAAAACAATACTAGAACACTTATATTCATATAAACAGTGACGTATAATATATAAGCATTTTTGTCTCAACTTTGGAAGCGCGGAAAAATAAGGTCGCCTTCGAAGTAAGAAGACGAGTGCCTTACATGTGTTGTATAGACCTTGAAGGTCCCTTCCGTCCTTATCTAGGGGAGTGCTAACCTTCTCTCCTTTCTTACAACACAGAATGCATTTTCTTTCGAATAAGTTTTATATCACCAACTCTTTGCATATTTAAAAAAATGTGTTTTTATTTAGTTTTGAAACGTTATTTTTTTAACTACATAGTATACACCTTTATTTTAAACTTGTTTTAATTTTAAAACATAAAAAAAAATTACTAGAATAATTTAAAATATATTAATTTGCATCGATTTTGTAAACTTTACGAAAGAAATCCTTTATAATGATAATAAAGGGAAACAACTCTATTTGTTGACGGAAGTTCGAAAATGAAAGTAGAGCACTACATGCGACTACATGTAGATGGTGCCAAATCATTTAATGGATAAACTATCACAAGCCTTACTTGATCTTGATAACAAAGTTAAACTTCCTGATAACAACGAAGTGTCTAGGATTCGGCATAGTATTGAACATGCACTGAAAACCATTCTCGATGCTGTGCAGAAAAATGACTCCCGGTTAACAGGTAAACTACTACCTGTGGGAAGTTACTATAGCGATTTAAAAATAAACATTCCAGATGAATTCGACTATCTTTACGAACTTCATATATTTGAAGAGGAAAATTTTATTGTTCAGCCATCAGGATTCAGGGGTAGCAGAAATTTATGGAAAACTCCAAATGGAGATGCAGGCAAAAGAAAAGTACAAGTTATAAATCCCCCAGCATCACTGTTAATCAATAACAAGTTTGATGACGACAATGAGCAATGGTTACATAGTATTGGCCATGAAGAGCATGTTCTGCACCCTGTGCATGTGAAAAACTCTTTCTATTTTGGAATATGCGAAGTATTAAAAGAAATTGATAAATCCTCTTTTCCTAAGTATTTATCTCTGGATCCAGAGGAGGAAGTCACATTTTTGTATGGACCAGCAACCACATTATTCTTTAGATGGGATGGTCGGTTTTTTAGGAATTTGAAAATAAGTGTAGATATAACAGTATGCATCAAAGCCTCAAAATGGGAAAACATAATAGATTGTCTACAACCTGGGAAAATTAACAACCAGAGCTGTTTGAAAAATAAGATTCACAAAGAAATTTGTCAGCATGGATATCATTTGGTTCCATTCATATCTGATAGGGGGCATATTCAATGGAGAATTTCTACTTCATATTTAGAAACTCAAATATTTTCAAAATTTTCAAAAGATTCATCGTTTAAGAGAATCATAAGAATTGTCAAAAGCAAGAAAGACCAGTATCTAAAATATAGTCCGCCCAAAGATTGTCTCCTAAATCAGAAACTTGCATGTGTTTTGAAATTTTATAATTTTTATGAGGGAAAAGATTATGATGAAAATTTTCGAAATTTAGTTTCCTCATTTCTTATAAAAAATGTAGTTGTTCAGCTCTGTGGATTTGCGTCTCGTGCACAATGGAATCATGCTTCATTGAGTTCTCTCTATATTCTAACTCTGTCATCTCTTTACAGAGCAATTGCAGAACGAAACTGTTGGAATTTTTATATTTCTGAACAAAAATTAAATGTACCAGAATATGGTGACATATTGCCAGGATTTTACAGGATTTTCAAAGAAATGGATTTAAAGGGATATTTTTCTAACAATTTCTCTCTACCAGTCAATGAATTAACACAAGACTTGGATGGGCCTTTTGTTGATCTTTTTGAAACTAAAACAGTGTACGCTGTCTATCACAATATTTCAGATCATCTTGAAAGGGCATATCATTTTGTGTGGAATGAAAATGAGAATATTGCAGACATGAGCCTCTAAAAATCACAGAGATTATCTCCTTAAAAACTTCAACAAAGAGCCACCATCTGAAAAAATGTATTAATCAATGCAGAATAATCAACCAAAACTAGGAATTTGAAACTGAATAGTCAATTTATTTTGTACAAAATTTTTTGCAACAGTATACATAATGTCTTGCATGTAAAAATGAACATGAGAAGAAAATAAATGTCCTTAAATCCATCAGAAAATCTTTTTTCACTTGCTTTCAACATATTTTGTAAGACTACCGTTGAAAATTTTGCAAGTAGTGAACTTCTTTATATACAGATTGTCATCATCATCATCATCATCCATAGCGCCATGATTAGACACAAACCAGCACTCTTCTTGTCTTTGAAATTGGAATTATATGATAATAGACATCCAATCACAGGACTTGAAATAGAAGAAAAAAATGGAATATGTTATTTTTTCCTCATATAAAATAAGCAATTAAGTTAGCAACGCTGTCTCCTCTGCAAGGTTTAATAACTCATAAAATTCAGAGTTCATTTGCTTATTTCATAGAATACATCTTGATGTTGGAAAATTTGAAGTAGTTTTTAGTCTTCAATTAAATGTTGGTATTTTATTTATCAACAACTACTACATGAATAGTAAATTTTTAATTTTTCTTTGATTGATTATAAAGTTTGAGGAGTAGAGACAGCATCTTTAGGTCAGGAAAGATAACTCTCTATAGTCAGCTGAGGATCAGACAACCTTAACATGCAAGTTTTGAGATTTTCTTTCTAAATACAGATTGACAGAACATTTATTTAAGCTGATTTTAAAATGTATGAATGTATACAACATACCTGGCATGACATGAGTAGGTTTTGGGGTCCCAGCTCAGAAACCACAGAGAAGGTGGGCGGGGTGTCACAGGTCTTTCCATGAAGTTTCACTCCATCATCCAATAACTGTTTTACGTTTCTGAGGGTCAGGCAGTCCTGCTGTAACAAAATAGTACAATTTAAAAAATCTTAAATCTCTTGGTTTGACACTGGTCATAACACTCTTTTTTTTTTAATATACAGTGAGCATGAACATGAGCAGATTTGAATTAAGTAAAAAATAATTAATTGTTTCCTGATTATAAGGATGTTTATTTTACTTACTTCAGTATCTACTCGTACCCCACATTTACAGAATATCACAGATTTGTTTTGTAGCAGGCTGTTTCTGAAAATATAATTTCGGTAAATGTAAACTACATATTGTGTGTTTTTATTCTCTGTGATCAGAATTCTGATAACATGTTTGTAGAAATAACTCTTTATGGAGAATGAAACTGAAAATTTTGGATAGCTACAGTACACTAGTCCACACCTGAAGTCGGTATCATTGAATCAGTGCATATACTAGTTTAGGCGATGGGCACATTATTATTACCCCTATCTTTCAGTATAAGGGTAAATATGGTTTCTAACCCTTTTTCGTAAGAAATCCAATTGTGCACATTAAAAAATCTTCAAATACATTGTTAAGTTCATTACTGGCAAGTATATGTAACAACATTTATTTAAATACCTATAATGAATAATGCACTGATGTCAGACTTCCAAATAGTTAACCGGTTAACCGTTAATCTTTACATTACTATGTTCATACCCACATGAACAACCAAAGAAAGCATTTTATTGCTTATAGCTGACATGAATTCATTAAAGCATTTGGTCGCCATACAAGTTTCGATCGCTCCTCAACTGCTACTGGGGTATATATACCAGTCGAGAAAGTTACGGTCGGTTGCTTTCCGATAGAGGCATTCAGGTAGCACGGACTTCTAAATGCATGAACAACAACACATTGTAGTAATATGTTTGTAAAAAAGAAATAGAGGAAACTACAATCAATAAAAAATAAAAGAGGCTATATTCTTTGAAAGAATTTCCAAGGTATCCGTATTTTCTTGCACTGATACATGTGCTGCCTTACTTTGCGTGCACATCAAACACGTGTGTCGTTCATATAGAGTGCACAACGTCTACATCATGTTGTAGACCACGACCACACAACATCCAACACAGTAAATAAGTGATAGTAAATCCAAGAAAGTAACAACGTAACATTATCAGTTTACATGTATACAAAAACACACTGTTTTCTAAAGTCCATGCTGTCACTGCACAATCTGCTACAGTTTTTGGTTTGGGCATATGAGATGTTATAACAGTGCAACACAGGGAAATGTTCTACAATGACCGAAGATTTTTTAAATATGTGTGCCTGGATTTCAGTTTGTTTTCTTTTCTTTCTTTCATTGGATATTCCTTATCAGTGCAGTTTTCAAAACGTGTTTCTGAAAATCTTTCCGTCCATTGTAATGTGCTCGGGTGAATCGGTTGGCCTTATATAGGGGGTGTGTAGCTATGAGCGTAACAATAGAAATTAAAAACTAATATGGTCAGAGATAAAAGGGAAATATTGCATATTTATGAATTCATGTCAGCTTTAATCACATCATTATGTTAACAAATACAAGTAAGGTGAGATAAATAGTTTACTTCTGACAGACTGGGCAGATCACTTCTTCTGCTGACAAACTTGCAATGGCTGAACACAACACATCTTCCTCTTCCCTTACACTAGCCTCGTACTTCTCAAACTCGGCCAACATCTTCAGCTCTGACACCCATAAATATTAGTCATACAGAATTATAATTAAAGTGTATTATATTTTCAATATTACCATGCATTTTAGTTTTTATGAACTGAGGAGCAATATGCACCTTAAATGTCTGCAGGTGTAGAAACAAAATTAATGCCCATCACTGTTTTTTGGCATTTAAACAAAATAACAAAGAATAAAACAATTAAGCTGATATCAATTGACTGAACATTGAAATGCAAATTTATTTATTGAAGAATTTTTGTACCTTCCTGTCTAAGCTCCTCTTGGATATCTTCAAACAAATTAAGGACACTTTCTATATCAAAATCGGCAGCAGAAAATCCCTCCATCTATAAGAGGAAGACGAATCAAATAATAGAAAATAAATTAAACATTTAAATGTAAAATATGTAATGATAAACTACTTTTTATTAAAAAAAAAATTGATCAAAAATTATCAAGTAAATTTCTTTTACAAAAAAAATTTATTATATGATGATGATGCCAGATATTGGCACAGCTGAAAAAGGCAGGACTTTAAGTGCAAGAGTTCTGCTAAAACTTCTTTGAGGTAACCAAAAAAAATTTAATTTTAATTGATTCAGAGTTTGTAAAACATTAATTATGCACTACATATATACATGTACATTAACTGTACAGTACTGGTATATTTAACCCATAGCAAAATGATGCTTTGATTATCATGATTATATATCCAGAAATAAAATGCCATTTTGTAAACTGAAACAAAACTTTATACAACTCAAAAGGGGGGTTTGGGCTGGCTTTAAATCTCCAGTTGTATACTCAATTTACCTCTATATCTAGCTTTTCCTCCCCCGAACCCAAATTTTTCTGCATCGTCTGGAGCTCATCTCTCATCAAGTCTGTTATAAACTCATCCGTTTCATTAATTGATGCGCTGATCTTGCGGAACTTTTCCTGCAACTTCTCTCTGCTCTCTCTCAGCCTGGTCATACATCTCTGTAGTTCAATATAAATTTGTAAAATTGTACTTAAAACTTTGGTTAGTTGTTGTATTTAATTAACAAAAATAAGAATAATTGGTGGTGAAATTTGTTAAATTCTATTATGAACTTATGATCTGATACATATATATGGCATGCCAAATTCACAAAAATGAGCTAAACAGAGTTTCACAGTCAATAAACTAGGTTTATTGGCTGTAAACAATAGTTTATGGACAGAAAACTATAGTTAACAATATTAATCTATATTTCACATATGTAAACCATAGTTAACGTGATCATCTATGTTTCAGAAGTGTAAACTATAATTTACACCAAAAACAACCATTTGTGATTGCAAAACATAGTTTATCTGATAAATGTAGTTTCAGGATTGTGAAACTATGATTAACAACTCTTAATTATAGTTTACGAATGTAAATTATAGTTTACAGATGTGAATCTATATTTATCAGCAAAATCTTTGGTTTTAATGTTTACTTTACATACAGAAAACATAGATTAGCATTTGTAAACTATATGATAGTTTACAACCATCAAAAGTGGTTTTACAGATGAAAACTAGTTTATGAATCATTAACTATAGTTTACGGTTCGTATTTCAGTAAACCATATTTAAAACACAATCATCTATGTTTCAGAAGTGTTAACTATAATTAACAATGAATACAACCATTTGCGATTGCAAAACATAGTTTATCTAATAAATATAATTTCACAATTTGTGAAACTATTCTTAACAACTGTTAATTACAGTTAATAAATGTAAATTATAGTTTACAGATGTGAATCTATATTTATCAGCAAAATTTATCGTTAATGTTTATTTACAGACAGAAAAACTTAAATTAGCATTCGTAAACTATAGCTTACAACCATTAAATATGGTTTTACAGATAAAAACTATAGTTAACGAATCATTAACTATAGTTTACGGTTCGTAAACTATAGTTAACAGTTGATAAACCTAGTTTATCAACTGTGAAATTATGTTTAGCTCATTTTTGTGAGTTTGGCCCAGATATAGGCATATGACTTTACATTCATTTAATGACTCATACCTTTCTGTAGGTTTCTTTCCACGGTGGAGTCTTTGCCTTGTACAGAGCTCTGTGGTCTTTCCTTGTCTTCTCACTCACAGACATCTTGGATCTGATTATGTATGTAGATATCAAAAACATTGTAGTTAGCCTAATCGGGTTATGATAATTATGATAAACTGCTAATGTAGGCGTTGCAAATGTCTGTTGACATCAGAAATTTATGCACATAATGTCCTTATGATGCAAGAAAGATATATATTTAAGATTTTATATTTTTTAAAAATCAACTATAAACATAACAAACACTATACAGAGAGTTATTACTATAACACTATATAATAAAAATGTGAAAATTGACTAGGCCTATTTCATTGCGTAAGAGGGAGAAATGCATTCAGAATGAACAATGCAGGTATAAACCCTCTCACACGTTTAAATCACAAACCAACTCTGCGCAACGTCTTCAATCATCAATGCTATTCGTCCTTTTTGATTTACTGCGGGAATTATCTCCCTTGACTTCAAAATTTGATGACGCGCTATGACGTTTTACTTAATTATTTGGAAAGCGAAAGTAGATCAGACACTGTTGTTGCACTGCACTATTTGTAAACAACAAGAAACGATGACTTTGACTAACTTCCTGCATTTTACTCTTATTGACGAGTAACGGACCCACACAGGGTTGATTTCTTAAACATCTTTGAGCCTTAAGGCTTTTTGAAAATATTTGAAATAATAAGTGATTTACTGTTTTCACGGAAAATATTTACTTGATGTGTACAATGTCAGGCGAAACTAAAACATACAGGTATGTAGCACTTTTTACATATATGTATTCTTAGTCAGACCGCCCAAATTAACCTAAACAACCTTTCTGCAATTGAAATTCTGTACGTTCTTTTATATTTTCAATTCTCATAATAAGCCTACAAAACCTTTACTGTATATAAGTTAGAAATGCTTTGAAGATTTTAGCTACATGATGAATTTTATTTATCAATTAAATGCATTAGTGCATTAAACGGTTATTATTATGAAAAGCTGTTAAATATTAATACACTTCTAATATTTTTACAGGATTGTCATCAATGTTACAAGTTTCTTTTTCTGGAATAAACCCCGTTTTATGGAGATGTATTGCTATGTGACCATAAATCATCTTTCATTTACTTTGTAAATGTTTACTTACGTTCCCCTTTTAGATTAAAATTGGTAACCTGGAATGTAGGAGATGAAGAGCCCTTGGCAGACTTTACAGATCTGTTGGATCTTAAGACAGACCCATTGCCTGATATTTATGGCATAGGGTTAGTTGTCTGAATTATTTGGAACCAATTATACACATGTGCATGTATAGACAATATCACATGTAATAAAATGCTAGACAAAATGAGAAATAATTTTTAAAGAATCACAATGATTCAGATATACATTGGAAACTATTTGTCTGGAACACTTCCTCAAGGTTTTTATTTCTTTATTTTACATGTACTCCATAATATAGAGCACATGGTTATAGTTTGATAGGGAAAATACTATTACCTTTTCATAAAAAATAATATGATGTACACAATAAGTATTGATCATTTTTCTGCTACCATTGAATTTTTTGTGACAAAAAAGTTACAGATTTACTTAAAGCTGCATGGTCCGATTTTTTGGCTATTACAGTATCGAATAATTTTCCATACAAACCAATTATCTTAGAAAGTTATAGACTTTCGCCTATTAACACCAGCAGATTCGGTCTCCTTTCAAAGTTAGAAACATTCAAAGTAATTAAAAATAATTTCTTTTTGGGCAAACAAAAAAACAAACAAAACTGCATCATGGGAATGTTTAGAAAAGGGAACTGTTTGGAAAACTACTACAATGTCTGTTATTATACACATACTTAGCATAACCATCGTTTAAAAGCGCACACAAAATTTGATACAAAATCGGACCAAGCAGCTTTAATTTTTGCAAAATGTGAAAAAATAAAAATTAAATTCTTCGTTGAACACATTATGTGTTCAAGGAAGAATTCAATTTAAATTCATCTCAGTTGCAACATATGAAACGAAATATTTTTAATTGAATCAGGGTACATGAATTTGTACATGTATACATTAATCCTGTAATCAGTGTACATGATTTTATCCATCAAACAATTCTTTATATTAAAAAATAAATGCTTCTGATAATCATTTAGTTGTAGTGTCTTGAGCATATGTTAAATATTTATATTTTTTTAATTTTTTTTTTTAATTGATTATTTCAGATTACAGGAGATAGTGTCTGGGGAGTATGATGCGTACAAAAACTCATGGACAGCACTCTTCAATGACATCCTTGCTCCCAAGGGATTCTGTCTGGTAATTGTTATTCATAACAGTTTACTAATATTCTTCATGTATAAGGAATCAGGAAATGAAGTAACATTAAAAACATCCTTTTGATATGTAACATGCACATTTGTCATATGGGAGTCAGACTCCTTAAAACTATGTGATGTCATTCATGTTGTGGTCACTGAGAAAGTTAGCATAACAATCTGTCATATATTTATACATGTATTAAGATTGTAAATGAGTTTAAATACCAATTATTTAAGATAACAATATTACAAATAATAAAAATAAAATAATAAAAAATAAAAATAATTCACTACTTTGTTAATGATTGCATACAAAAAAATTAACCAATCAATGACAGTACCTCATGCAGAGACAGATTATATTTTAACTGATGACATCATTGTTGTAGCTGAAGGCAGTCAAAATGCAGGGCCTCCTCTTGGTTGTGTACATCAAAAAGGAAGACCTTCTGTGTGCCACTCATGTTGAGTCGGAAATATCACGGGCGGGGATGGGGGGCTGGTGGGTAGGTGTCCCTCTTTATTTTTTTCCTCATAATTATCATACATTCACATCTTAACATGGATTATCTAGGCAAAATAATTCCTGAACTCCCCTTTTCATTTAGTGTTTTCACTAACAACAGGAACTGAGTATTTTAGATGAAATTTAGTATTTTAGGTACATGTTGATCTGATTTCTCTGCTTTTATAAAAGCTAGAAAACAAGGCCATTTGAATATTTGGTGAATGTGTGTATGCATGCAGGAGTGTTCCTACAAAGCATATCAAGGATTGATTGGTGTCATGGTTTTTTGTCATGATGAAAAACAATGTATATTTATATATATAAATGTGTCCAATACTTTGATGTCCAGGGAAACAAAGGAGGAGTGAGCATCCGCTTTGATCTCAATGGTGTCAACGTCATCATTGTCAACGCTCACCTAGCAGCTCACAGGCATAACTCTGCAGAGAGGATTGAGGTAAATCCAGCCAACAAGAACCAGTAAACTTTGTACATATATATTATTATAACACTAACTTGATCCAAAGGGTCGGATCATGTCGAGTTGCCAGGCGCGGATCATCAGATCAAACGAGACGCAAAGCGAGACGTGATCCGTCCCTTTGGATCAAGTTACTGTTATAATGATAAATTTATGATATACCCTTGTCTATTTAAAAGTTTTAATCACAAAACTATTTTTTTTTAATCAACTGTATGACGTTTACTTATATAACAAAGCTATTTTGAAACGAACTCTTTTAAAAACCTGCTAAAATACAGACGTTATTTAATGTAGATTATGATTTTAAAATACACTTGTGTTTTTAGTTACTTAGTTACTTATAATATGAAATGTAAATTGCTAATTAGACTAATCCATCATTTCTAATATGAAATGTATTAGCAGCTATTAGACAAGTACCAATAAAAGTACATGTATAAGTTATTTGCTTTTTTGCTCTTTTACCATTTGTTATAATTAGCACAGGCTACATAATTTTATTTATGTACAGGATTTTTTAACTGTTTTGGATACACAGAAGTTTAGAGATAAAGATGTAGATCATATATTAGATCATGAGTAAGTTGGAAATTGACATACATGTAGTGTGACTATAATTCCTCTCTCTCTCTCTCTCTCTCTCTCTCTCTCTCTCTCTCTATTCTCTCAGGATTTTCTTGCTTAATAATGTTTTCAAATTATTCATGAAATATTTGTGAGGAAAATCCAGTGGTAAAAGATATATATATATATATATATATATATATATATATATAT
>WFKH01010931.1:32239208-32254959 GCA_016163765.1 Magallana hongkongensis
CATCCTGTTAGAAAAGGGACTTTTTTATAAACATAAGAATATCCAGGGAGAAAATGGATTTTTATTTATACAGGATCGACATGTATTATATCACTTGTCCAGATATTTTGTATTATGACTCAATTAAGCTGAGTTTATCATGCCTATTGTTGCTCAGGTGAGCGATGTGGCCCATGGGCCTCTTGTTATCTGTTGTGCTCTCTCAAAAGTGCCCCTTTATTCTGTACTATGTATGTGTATCATCATGATGCACAGATTTACATGTCTATTGATAAATAACCTTATGAAGATTTCCAGAAATCAGATGGTTGCCCTGCAATTGTGTGTGTGTATATATATATATATATATATACACACACACATGTACTCACATTGTGCAAAGCTATATTTCATAGGGAAACTATATAAGGATACATCGATATACGTATAGTTGGTACCAAGATATAAGTTTGTAAATATTTTGCTACGAGAACTTTACCGTAATTTTACTTTGAATTTGATTTGAGGATTTACATGGTGTTTTGGTGACAATGTGCTTTAACAGAAGTTTTCACTTTCAGTAAAACTAGAAACTGTATATTTGTTTACAAACACTCGTAGTATGACAAGTAAATGGTACTTAAAAAACCCCATTAGCTCAAATCGGTGGTCTTTTTATTACCATACATTTTGATAGGAAAAACCATAAACAATATTATTTATGAAAAGATTTGCTCATGTTTCCTTATGAAACTTTTTGTTGTACAGTCGCTTTCAGTTATTTTAATTTCTACATATATATATTGTTGTTAATGTATTTATTGTAAATTGATAATTTTACCAACAGAAATGAATAGTGAATATAGAAGCAAACATAAATGACTGACCCTTCAAAAGAACAAAATGCAAACTTATCAAAATGATGCATAGAGTATTTTATTTTAGAAAGAACTTGTCCTTTTATTACTTCAGCTTGTTCAGCGGGCTTAGTTGTACATGTATATGGTGATGCCTGTGTATTATACATTATGATACACCTAAACATGTGTAACTTGTGCTAAAACTTCTGTGATTGTTTTATACATGTGGTTTACAGGAATACAGATTATCTTTTTAAAGATATATCTATATATTTATTAATGTACGTATCACTCAAATTTGGGAATGTATATTAACAATAAATAAATTATTGTGATGAAATTTTAATGTGTTTGTTGTTGATACTCAAACGTGCATTTACCGGTTTAAAGACGAATCCTCTTGATGAAAAGGCTTAACCGCATATATATATACTTTATTTTGCTAATGAAGTAGTTTTCATTCGTTTTCATTCGTCGTATTGACCAGCTCCATCTCAAGGTGGAAATAGGCTGTATGCCTAATTTTTGGATAGGAAAATAATATATATAATATAAATCATATTTTACAAATCCGCAGTTTATAAACTCGAGTCGGAGATGAATGGAGAATTCGGCAACGAAACATATATGAAGAAAACTTGATCAGATATTAAATGAAAATGATTTCTGAGATGATCGCTACCTCCAAAGCCCATATGTTCTTCCAAAAAGCATTCTAATGAATATTTTAATCTCTTCAATCCTTCATATAAAGTAAGTAAAGCACTTAGACTTATCAGTTGTTTTCAGTGTTGCTAAAATTATGTCATTGATCGATCTTGAAATTATTGTCAATGCAGGATAATGTTCAAAGTATACAATAAGAATTAATTTTTAAGAAAATAAACACTATTGATGATCATAAGTACGTGTAGAAACATGAGCATGTATCTGTAAAACAGTTCTCCCCAAATGTCTTATAAGGGGTTTATTTTGCTCTTGGGTGAATCGGTCTGTATTTCATATGCGGGCAAATTGCACTTCTATCAGTAAATAAACAAACTGATTCTTCTTTTGTTTAGCCCACCGAGACGAAGTCGGGGTGAGCTTATGCTATACCCCGGTGTCGGCGTCCGGACCTGGTTAAAGTTTTTGGGGCAGGTCCTATATCTAAGTTATTACTAGTCCTATCTTCACCAAACTTGCATGGATGGTGCATCTGGACCTACTTTTGAACCTAAAAAACTTGGATGCTGAATCTGGGTCATTAATTTCAGATGCTGAAGGAGGTTAAGGTTTGTGGAGGGTTAAAGCTTTTGGAGCAGGTGTCCTTTGATAGCCTTATCAAAGTTACTACTGGTCCTATCTTCACTAAACTTGCATGGATGGTGCGTCTTATGATGCTTATTCAATTGACAGCTTAGATGCTGAATCTGAGCCATAGGTTTCAGATGCTGGATGAGGTTAAGGTTTTTGGAGCTGGTTTAAGTGTTTTGGAGCAGGTGCCCTTTGATAGACAAAGCTTAGTTATTACTGGTTTAATTTTTACCAATTTAGGTAGATGATGCATCTTGTTATACTGATGCACTCCACAGGCTTGGATGCTGAATCTAAGCCATTGGTTTCGGAGGCAGGAGGAGGTTAAGGTTTTTGGAGCAGGTCACATGATTATGTAAATAATTGTACTTACATATTCAAACTTGCATAGTTGATTTAACCACGGAAATGAATCACAGAGGTACTTCAGATACTGAGCGTGATCTTGATTATCTAGATACTTAAGCAGGTTTGAGATTTTAGAACTCAAATTGTGTTAGGGTCTTGGAGCTGGTTACAAAATGAAGAAAATTCTGTTCATACCTAGTCAGACTTAAACATTGTATATAACTATGGATGTGTTAATACTGATAGCTTCAGATACAGAACTTGATCTTGATTATCTTGATGCTGGAGCAAGTGTAAGTTTTTAGGTCACCTGAGTCACTCACTCAGGTGACCCATTTCTATCGGTCTTCGTCCGTCGTCGTGCGTCTGTGCATCGTGCGTTAACAATTTTACATTTTTAACTTCTTAAAAGCTACAAGGCCAATTGTTACCATTTTTAGTTCGAAGCATCTCTAGGATAAGAGGAATCTAACTTATGAAATTCATGACATTACCACCCCCCGGGGGCTCATGGGCAGAGCCAAATTTGCAAACAAGCCAAATTTTCAAAAATCTTCTTCTCTACTCCCACACATGTGAGAAACATAGGTAATCACAGATTACAAAGTTCACCGAGACCACATTTATCAAATTATATGAAAATCATAGTTAATGATCTTTAATGAAATATTGAATACTGTAGTGTGGTTTGACACAATATCGTATATTATCTGATACAAAATTGTATGATAATCATATTATATGTAAATTTCACACTGTATTGTATGATACAATGTTTATCAATACACTACTAAAAATACGATATTGTATCCTATGGTATATACAATATTGTGTCATATGATATATCATGATACGAGATAATACTGTATAAAACCATGATACAATATAATATTGTATCATGATCAGCCATGCAAGTTTGGTGAAGATAGGACCAGTAAAAACTGAGATATAGTAATCAAAGGGCACCTGCTCTAAAAAATTTAACCAGCTTCAAACACCTTAACCTCACCCATCATCGAAACCTATGGCTCAGATTCAGCATCCAAGGCTGTGGGGTGCATCAGTATCATAAGATGCACTATTCATGCAAGTTTGGTGAAGATAGGACCAGTAGTAACTTGGATATGGCGATCAAAGGGCACCTGCACCAAAAACTTTAACCTGCTCCAAACACCTTAACCTCCACCAGCATCTAAAATTCATGGCCCAGATTCAGCATCCAAGTCTTTCAGGTCCATAAGTAGGCCCAGATGCATCATCCATGCAAGTTTGGTGGAGATAGGACAAGTAATAACTTAGATACAGGACCTGCTCCAAAAACTTTAACCTGGTCAGGACGCCGACGCCGGGGTATAGCACAAGCTCCCTCCGACTTCGTCTCGGTGAGCTAAAAAATAACTAAATGCATGGTTATGATTTCCATGAAACCCTCTACCAAATTGTTAAATTCATGGCCCCTAGGTCATGGGTTCAGGTCCTACGGTGGGGCCAATATTGCTATATACGTGTAGTGAAAATGTATTAAATTTTAGAAAATCTTCTTCTCTATTTCCATATATATTTGAGAAAAACTAAATGCATGGATATGAAGTCCATGAAGCCTTCTACCAAAATTGTGAAATTCATGGCCTCTGGGTCAGAGGTTCAGGCCCTAGGGTGGGGCCAATATGACCATATAGTAAAAATATATTAAATCTTACAAAATCTTCTTCTGTACTCCCATATATCGGTATATTTGAGAAAAACTAAATGCATGATTATGAAGTCCATGCATATAACCATGCATTTAGTTTTTCTCAAATATATATGGGAGTACAGAGGAAAATTTTGTAGAGGGCTACCAAATTTGTGAAATTCATAGCCCCTAGGTTAGGGGTTCAGGCCCTAGGGCGGGGCCAATATGGCCATATAATGAAAATGTATTAAATCTTACAAAATTTTCCTCTGTACTCCCATATATATTTGAGAAAAACTAAATGCATGGTTATGAAGTCCAATATGACCATATAGTAAAATGTATTAAATCCTAAAAAATCTTCTTATCTACTCCCATGTATATTTTAGAAAAACTAAATGCATGGTTATGAAGCCCTCTACCTAAATTGTAAAGTTCATGGCTCCTGGGTCAGGGTTTTAATCTCAAGGGCGGGGCCAATGTGGCAACATAGTGAAAATTTTTAAAATTTTAAATATTTTTTTCTGTACTTTGACTGCTGTTAGAGATAAACTAAACGCATTGTTATTATGTTCATAAATTCTTTTTTAAATAGTGAAATTCACTGCTAATGGAACAGGGGTTTAGGCTTTTTACTGGGGGGGGGACAAATATGGCTATATAGTGAACATGACTTTTTAAGGTCACTTGAGACACTTGGGTAACCTATTGCCGTTGGTCGTACGTTGTCTTGAATGATTTTACATTTTTAAGGAAGGAGTCTTTTCTGGTTTTTGACTTGTTAAAAGTAAATTTGATTAAATGGTCATTAAATCAAGATGAAAGGAAATTAAAATATCATATTTTTCTTTCTTTTTTACAATCATACAACTTGGGATAGAAATAGTAATCAAAGTTTAGAATCTAACAAGGACTATATTTTTGGCGGAACATTGGCGTAGGAAAATATCACATGTTTTTGCAATTCAGAACTGCTGTAGATTCATGAGTCTATTTTGCATTTTTTAAACAATAACATTAATGTTGGATTTTTTCAACTAATGTGAACTAATGATAAGGTACTTGGGTTTCAGAATATGTTTCTAAAATATAATTTGCCTATCAATTTACATTTTTATTAGCTTTTTAAGCGCTCATTCTATAAATAGATTTGTGTGAAAAAATCACTAAAATTGGATTTTCTCTCTTATTAAATGGTCAATATATTAGATTTTCTGTCAATTTATATCTTTATGTAAGGTCTTCATATTTTGTAAAAATCAGAAATATTTTAATATTGGAAGCATATTAAGAAAATAATCCAAATATCTTCAAAATGTAAGAAAATTAGAGGAAATGCAGGCTAAGCAATATCAATTTTAGTTTAAATATTAATTCCGATTTAGTAGTATAAGCTGATAGACATTCTGATATTCTATCATTTCATCGAAGAATAGAAACTTCGTATCTTAAACAGATATCTACATAGCTCCAGATAACTATATTTATTTTTATCATCCTTTAAGTTGAGGAAAAAGGTAGTGACCTTGACCTGATCTTGATGCGGAAACAAAAAGGTCAAATTTGATTAAACTGATAGAATCATTTGGTTATATGATCTGTTTGACTGTGTCAAAATTTTATGAATTTCTTAATATAAGAAGGATGTCTGATAACGAGAAGACTCCTTCCTTAACTTGATAACTTCAAGGTAAATTGTCACTTGGCCTCATTACATTAAATATGTGTTCTATTTTAGGAAATCTACTCTAATTTCCTGTGCATTGTGTGCTTGAGTGCATTTTAAATGAAACTGTGAATACATGTATTATAAAAGAACAACCATTAAAGGCCTGCAGGTCTCTTTTTACCAAAAGTTTACAATTTTTGGCCTCTGGAGCTAGGGTGTAGATAATTTGATATTTTTCTGACTCTTGCTGCCTTTCCCCCATTCCCCTTTATGAATAAATGTTTTTAAAAAATCAAATTATAAATGGCAGGGGTACCAGTCAGAGGAGTTTTGGATTAGGGTTTAGATTCCAAAATGTATCTTAAAATGCAAAAATGACACCCTCTGACAGGTCTGTCTAAGGGCTATACTTAGGTGACTGTCAAGGCCTGTACGCCTCTTGTTTTAAGTAGTTAAATGCAGGTTTAAATGTTAGAAAAAAATGCTGTCCTGACCAACTTTCATGGTTCATGTAACTTTAATTTGGATTTGAAACATAAGGCTAGCTTCAAATACAGAGCCTGATCTCCATTATCAAGGATGCTAAGAAAATCTTGTCCTACCTCACTCAAACTTGCTTGATAGATATGATTGTTGATATAAAATATATCATGATTCCTATGAAATTGAATCATATGATTGATATTTTTTCATGTAATATGATATTGTATCTTATAATATGATACAGAATTGTCATATATGATATGATATTGTATCATATCATATTGTATAATATCATATGATATTGTATAATATGATATGATGCAATGTTTTATTGATATAAAATTGTATCATATGATACAATATCATATAATAAAATATATATGATACAATATATATGATACAATATCATATAACATGGTACAATATTGTATTGTATTACATGGTACAATATTGTATTTTATTATACTTGGTACAATATTGTATCATATGATATAATACATTACCGTATCATATAATACAATATTGTATCATATGATACAATATCGTATCGTGTGATACAATATTATATGATCTCATATCATATGATACAATATCGCATGATATGATATTTTACAATATCATATCATGATATATGATACATTATCATTCCACATGATGTGATCTCATAAAGGTGAAGCCTCATCTGGGTGAGCTCTGTTATCTTTGATTACCTATGTTTATCGACTGTCTTAAGGAAGAAGTCTGGCAACGTATTTGAATTAATGAAATAGAAACATACATAGAGAATTGTAATATGCGTTCAGTTGTTGAATGTGCTTGCAAGACTTGAAGAATTTATTTACTGTACGATTCAAAACTTTTGCTAAATATCATTTTGGAATACGAACACACTGAAAACGACCAAAAAGAACAGACATAACAAACAAACATCATTCTACGATCATTGGAGCATAAAAACTCTGACAATTTTCGGAAATAGCATTATCATGTTGAATTCTTTTAAGAGACAAAGAAAGATAAGCATACAATCTTTTTCCAGCCAAAGAAATCTAGAGAGTTGTGGATCTACTCAATAGAGTAATATTAGGCAAATCGGGAAGGGGAGGGGGCAAGTTCCAGTACGACACCAGTCCCTGTGGCATACAACTAGTAACGGTTCTTTCCGTAAAAATTTTTAAGTGTAACTAAATATGTTTTTGGAAGAACTTCCTTTGCAAACTTCGTATTTCTTGACAGATTTTGCTTGCTTCTGCCATTCAGGAACTTATGCATTGTAAACATTATTATTTTTGAACACCAAGAATCGATTAAGAGTGAACCATATTTAAATATGATGAATATATATACCACATGTTAGAAATGTTGTTTCTTCCAGCAAATACTATAACTTGAGCGAGTGTAATGAGTAGACGTTTTCCCTGGAATAATGATATGGGTTTTAGTAATGTTATAATTCACTAAAAGATCAAAATTTTGGTATATGGTATTATGGAAAGATTAGCTATCTAACCGACTTAGCCTAAATTCTACACTTAAAAGTAATTCGCGGGAAAGGTACATGGTAAATTTGATGAAATTAATCATCAGCCAGCACAGAAGTTTGAAAGAAATAACCCATTCAGTTTGCTCTCGAGATGGCTTGAAGAAAAAAAGAAAATGTAGTGGGTATCGATCTTGAACAACCCTCTTTGCTTTGAAATGTTAGTTACTTGAGTTGATTATATACGAGACAGATTTGTGTTCATTTTTAACAAAATATTTTTATTACATATAAATATATACTATATTTCACCTAATACATATTTTCATATAATGTACAAATCTGATAAGCAAAGTAGAAATCACGCATTTCAAATTGTTCGGCAATCAATCACATTTGGTTTATAATTTGGTCATTGTATTTTATCAGTATGACTTGTTCAAAGTCAGAAATTACTTTATGATTGAGTACAAAAAGAGATTTACAGTCATTTACTCACCTCGCAGAAGCACTAATGCACACATCACAGTGTAAACATGTTACAGTCAAACATTGGATATAAACTGTTATGTACAAAATAGATGCATATGCATGTACAAACCTTCATTAATGAAAAAAAACGTACATCAATAATAAAGATCTTAAATGAATTCCATATATGAAAAAAATATGAGATTCTTCAACAGAGACCAACATATAGATAACAATTTATTATTATGCAGTTAATCGTTACTTGTAGTTATGTCGAAATAAAGAACTTTTAATCAATCATTCGCATTGAAATAAACCCTATAGGTAAAAGCGAAAGAACTAGTATAAGTTCTGGAAAGAAGTTTTAAATAACAGTTGAATTGACATCTTTTATGTCACTTGGCAAGTCATATTTTGAATTTTTCACGCACTCGAACCGGACACCATCGGCACATTTGATCGATTTTTTAAGGCAATAAACTACACTTATGTCATTTTCTCGAAGATGCCAAAGTTCAGGAGTTATGGCAGCTGATTCATAAAAATGTTTCTTCCTTTCCAAATAAGCTCTTTTTACTTTTCTCTCTTCAAAGTGCACCTAATTCACGTTCGGAGCGAGATTCTGAAAAAAACAACAATAAATAGATTAAGTTTTTTTGTTAAAATAAGTCAATTCATTTATTTATTCTTTCACACCTCTTTCCAGTCTCTTTTCTACCCTTCCTCTATGCCTATCTCTTGATACGGGTACAAATTAAAAACAAGAGAAAAGCTGTCAACTTAACAGCAAACCTGTTTTTTTGTGTAAACAGTATCCATAATCCATTTGTCAACCCTGAATTGATAAACACTACCCATCCAGAGAAATGGGGTACCCTATATGCAATATTCTGCGAGAAAATAACTAAGTTCAACAGGTGGCATTTTTTTCATAAATTATCAAAAATCTAAATCCAAGTAATATGCACATCTCTAATATATGTACAATTGATCTGCAAAGCAAGAACTTCCTATCTTGAAAACTGTAGGAGGAGTTATCCGTACAATAGGGGTACCCTTTTGGCAGCCGTCCGCCCGTCCGCCACTTTCACCATTTCAATAACCGGATTTTTCCTTTGGAAAACCCGGTTAAAAAGTAAAGTCGTTCGTTCATTCAATTATTCATTTATCCCTCTCACTCTATTTCATTACTCAAGGATACTAACTTCTAAGTGTTCCGCCGCTTTCGGATCTGGTTTTCCTATAGGAGCCGGCGTATCCCGAGTAGCCGATTTCGGACACTGGACGCCTACGCTCGGTGGGGTGTTTTCCCGTAAGATCCCCGGTCACGCGGAGGACCCGGCTGCCCCCTAGGTCGTTCCGTTTGGTGTAGACAGGGGCACTGTGACCACTGTACATACTGCCTGGGTGCTTTAGGTGGTCTAAAAAGACGAAGAGACTTCGTGGGTATGCATGTCTATCTTATTACTTAATAATGTATCGGTTTACCAACTCATAAATGTTTTGAAGTTTTCGAGATTTGGAAACTTACTTGGATCTCCGTTGCCAATGACAACTGGATTGGAATACTCTCCTGAATTCACATATACCATTGAGCTTGGCCTGCTCTTATAGCTTGGTGGAGCCATGACCACTGAGCCTGCGTAGTAGGTATCACGGTCATCCTCAAGATAAATTCCTTCCACCCCCATGTTGACGAGTTGTCGTACTTTAGGCAAAAAGAGAGCAAACAAACAGAGGGTTGCAGTGGCAAACAGCCCGAATGCAATGCATGCGTCACCATACTCGTGAGCATAGGCGTTGTCGCGGTTCAATCCTCCAACGAGGCCCCAAGCAATCCAAACCGGAATAGAAAACCCAGCAGCGATCCCAATAAACACACTTTCTCTATGATTTGTGATAATTCCATGTGCTTTCATGGCAACAATGGTGGTCATGAGAATTAAAAACATTATGTACAGAAGGGAGAGAAGATGGTTTTCGAATGGAGTTCTGACGAAGTTCTGCATATCGTTCCAACCCATACTGGCTTGCCAAGTAAAATGATTGCAAATCCACTCTTCTCCTCCGTAGTTTGCCGTGACTTTGACGGCATAAGGTGGGACCTGAATGAGCCACTGTACGTTTATTACAACTTGAACTCCAACAGCAAACATGAACATCAAAAACTGGTAAATACCCTTGAGGTAGTTTGGTGATTCCATATCGGCGAGAATGGAGTCGGAGGATTTCGATGTTAACAAAACCATGAGCTTGACTAACAAGACAGCAAAAAGAATGGAGTAACAGAAACCTACCCCAAATCTCGTTATACCACAAGTGACATCTGTCGGAATGACAATGAAAGCAAAGAGAGTCAAATAAGACAAGAAAATCCCAAGTAACAACAACTGGCCTAACCACATGGTACGCCACTGTCGCCCAATTCGTGTTCCAAGCAACTTGTACAGAATGTACACCTCAAAAATGAGCACAGCTAGAACACCCAATCCAGCCAAAACACCCAGAGCAATGATCCATTTTTGACCCGTTTTGAATCTGGTATCATATAGATCTCTGCTTCCGGACGGAGGGTAAATCCCCGTCATCTCCTCGTTATAAGGAAATCTCAGCATTACATATTTCCCGCCCTCCATGGGATCTGTTGTCGTGGAAACAGTGACACGTGACGTCGGACTGGCTGTTGAAGTTGTTGTTACAGGTAACTCGTTGCATTCCAGACAGGGTGAGCTTGGACAAGAGGATGAGTATGCTGTTATAGTCTTTTGTAATTGCAGACCTGAACTTGGGTTGTAAGTTGCAACCTGAAACGGAAAATACTTGGTACAAATATCTAAACTGAAAATAGTGTATAAAATTACAATATAAAAGCTTTCTTTTACGAAATAGATTACAATGAGTTACTTACCACGGTGGTTTCCCTTTTTGATGCATCATATAAAAGTATTTCCAAATTGCTTAATGAATTGGATGCATCGCCTTTCATGCTTCCGCTCGTTTGAAAGTAGGGCACACTTTGATCAGTGGTGTTGATTATTCCAGTGTAGATCTGCTGACCACGATTGTTAACGTTAAGATAATTGGAACAGAGGTCGCCTGAGGTGCATGCCTTGGTGGCTCCGTTTTCGACCCCCTGAATAACTGCTTTCACCGCAGCAAGAATGTACGGGATATGTGGGCTTTTCTGATATTTGCCGAGTATAGTTTTATTGGTGTAGTCGCAGTTTAAACTGTTGCAACCTACTTTGGATCTAAAGTATTCTTCGTACCACTTTCTGTTTCGTGAGTTTGCTCCAGGCTTCAAATTGTCTAAATATAAATAAAAGCTATTTACATCGTCGTCATAATTGGTAGGGCTTCGTAGACTTGTAGTGTACGCGTTTACTTCAAGTCCTCCTATAGCTCTGGGATTCCATGTTCCAAAGAAAATCAATTCCGTAAATTTAGTCGGATTTCTGTTTTTCATCTCAGACAGGAAATTTTTGGCCTGAGATTCTGGAGCCAGGACAACAACATGCCTAGTTTTAACTTTATCAAAAACAGCATCAGCTATCGTCATGATTTCTGAAGCTGATGGTTCTGCAGAAAAGCCAGAATGATAGACAATGCAAATACCCAAACTTGCAGCCTCTTCTTTGAATTTTATGTACTCAGCCATTCCGATGTCATCCTTCGAGTGAAGAACCTGTATATACTTTGCATTTAATGTACCACTAATCAACATGCTCAAAGCTTTTATTTTGATTGCATCACTTGGAACAGTTCTCAGGAAGAAATCGTAAGTTTCACCCTTGTTGGACAACAAATTGGTCGAGGCCCCGTAGCTAACCTGTGTTTTATTCATATCTTTTAGAAGTCTTGCAGATGACATGGCGTCGTAGTTGTCGCCTGGCCCAATGTATGCCAACAGATTTCGTGGCGTGGGTGGGTTCACATCAGTAACTCTAATTTTGCAAGTTTCAAAACTGAGAATATCTTCTATGGTTTTCTGGTAACGAGAGCATGTGTCAAAAGCCAGCCCGCCTATCGAAATGGAGGGATGAATGCTCTTGTATCTATCTATGGCCCAGAGAAACGCTTCCAAATTGATGATTTCCTCTTCTCGAATCGGAGCATTGTCGCATGCGTATGCATCGTTGGTTCTTTCGTGAATACCAAACAGACCGCCTATGTAGTAATGTCTGTTGGGATCATTGTTGGTTGCTGGCATTATAGCTACCTTGTTGTATATACAGTCGGCACCAGTGGCTGGACATGTGCTCTGAGCATGCGCACATTGACATATGGTAGCCAGGAACAAAACGACACACAGCGGCCTCATCTGGAATTATAAAGCAAATGCTCAGCAATGCAAAACCTGAATGCCAGACAAAATCGTCCTAAATTGTTATGTCTTTTAGTGAGGTGACTATATGAAAATTTGAACATCATAATTATTATTTTATGGGAGGGAAACACTGTCTTGTTTATTCTACAGAAAATGTGTATCTTTTCGAACGATTGTTTTTTAAGATGTATGGGGCACCTCCATACAATGTTAATACCATGATTATATTTTTCGATATATCCATACTGATATTTAAAGGGTTCCCATACCACCTTTAACATAAACGAAAATTGCTCGATGCCAACCGATATATCAGCAAATGCAACAGAGTTCCCGACTTATAAGCAAAATCGTTAATCAGTTGTTACAATTACATTACATTACATTACTAGCCTTTGCTGACTACATATATTTGGTCTACAATATCAGATTCAATTTTTGATGCTTAATGATTTCTTTGATTGAGACGGTAGACCTTCAGCGAGGAGGGGGAGGGGTGGTTAAAAGGTCCGGATCCACCACCGAAATCTACATATTTATCAAATACATACTTTTTGGACCCACCCCCACCCCCGAAAATAACCTAGATCGGCCACTGGCAAAATTACTAATACGTAGTGCATTAAGAGAAGATACATTTGTTGGGTTGTTTTGGGGCTACGTAAGGAAAAGTAAGGCTATTTCATTCTTTAAGGATAGTTTGGCTGATGCTTCACAAGAAATGTCTTTACAATTTCAAAGCTAGTAAACCATTAGTTGTTATTTTCAAAATGGAGAGAAAAGGACAAATTTTAAAAACAACTTAACCTTTTTAGAGAAAAATATCTTAATTTTCTATTGTCGAGTGTAGAAATTATTCTTATTGAAAATATACTAGTAAACTGCCTATTGGAAATATAAAGTATACATAATCATAGTAGTTTAAGAAGCAGGAAAATGTAACATCAAAGTTTAGAATTAAAAGATAACGAGACTCTCTTTAACAATTTAAAAAAAATTGAAATCTTTAAACTTTCAAACTTGAATGTATCTTTGATATTAATCGTGATAATTAAAAATCCATCGACATTCAGAATCAGGGCTGCAATTGTACCTAACGTTAAAAAACCAGTTCCTTGCGTAATCTCTCGGACTTTCAAAAGCGTATTGTTGCTTTAAACGAAGTGTACTTATTTGTCGTAAAGAAAATTCTGTTTTTAAGCCATTTTACTTATACCTAAGAATCATAGCCCCTCCCTCCACCTTTGCCACCCCCCCCTCTCTCTCTCTCTCTCTATTACTCAATTAACAATAAGAGAGGCGGATACCATGGGCGTTGTATACAACATCTTGTGCTCCTTTCATTTTCACTGCTTCAGCAGTTTCATAGACAACACAACCAGTTTTAGCAATATCATGGTGCATACCGCCTTATATGTAGACAGCAAATCTAACAAAATATAAGCCTTATCCACACTTTGTACGAGTATTTACATGGTTTATACAAATACTAGAAATATCAAAAGCCCAGTTACTTTGAATGGCAACATCATTTTTTTCTCTGCATCCCATTATTCAATGTTTACCAATATGCAAAATACATGTATTCATAAGTGTAACATTTTTCGATTTTTCAGTTCACTTATAATGAAACGGAATTGGTTTTTTGAATTTTTTCAAAGTTGATCATTTTAATTTTAAAAATGTCATAGGGTGGTGCCCGATTTGCATTGTTTGCACACTCTCATTACAAAAATAAAAATAATATTCATACACGACATATTTGACTTGAATCAGTGCATAAATAACAATATCTGATAGAGTAATCATTATCAACTAACGACGGTAAGCTTCTCATTTCATCAACAAAACAGTAGCATGCTAACGACATTTCATTCATTTAATACACATGTCTTTGGGTTTGGTCCCATGTTTGGCATTAACGGAAAATTATTCAGAAGACAATTAATTAGGCTGGCTGGGACGTACCTTTTCAGCTTCGGGGCCAAGTTCTTTCCCCGTTCCCAATGTATACCGACTCCGAAATCCTGGAATATCCCAGTGAACCAATTTCTTGGAGGCAACAAGATTTAACCCAACCCAGACCGGCGTTCTAAAAATACACACCCTATAAGTCTATAGAAAACCAAACTACTATTGTATTGAAATACCTGTATACAGGTAAACTAAATTTTGAAGCCTCGGTCATTATCGTAGTCGGACAGTAATAAATCCAGAGAATGGCCCGCCTATGCATTAAAATACTATGCTCAATGGTGCGAGACTCGAAAAACCTGTCCGACCAGTTTCACACACAAGGTGGATAAAAATAGACGGGATTGTGTTCATTGACAATATCGATCTAATTTGCATAATCATCGCACAGACCAAAAAGCAGGCCTTATTATAAGGGTATATTATTGAATAATTAACCGGTATTGCTGCCTTTAAACGTGCGATTAAAAAGAAATTTATTTTTAAAGTACTTTCATTGATAAAAAGACACCGTCATTTTGTTTTTAATGTATTTGAATCATATTATCTTGTTGTAAATAATTTGATCAAATTCATTTTTTATTCTTTCATTGATTAAAGCAAAAATTCACATTTTTAGAGGAATGGAAGTGTTTGAAAACTCACTTTGAAATACATGTATATGATGTCAAAAATATTATTATCGTTTCAGTTTGCTTTGATTATAAATCAATATTTATAAAAAAAAAATACAAATTAATTTTGCAAAGAATTACATAATCTTACCAACTACCAGCTAAACTAAATAACTTTTGTAATAAAACGTTAACTTTCTTCACGGTGTGTAGGTAGAGGAGGGGGTGGGGTAGGAAATCAGCGTGGTAATATTTTATTTCAAAAAGAAATAACCCCCCCCCCCCCCCCCCCACAACCACATTTGTAAACTACTTGAACATTTTATATTCCATATGCTAATATTAATTTTACAACAACGGATATCTTACCTATTTCTATTTACCGAAACCTGCAATTTCTTATGCATAAACGAACAAATCAAATGAAACACATGGATACTGTATTTGGCTCCTTGTTGTTGGATATACATGTATACCGGAATGCCAAAATGCCTTATATGACATTTTTTACATGCAAGTAGCATCGAAGGGGGGGGGGGGGGGGGGGTTCTGGCCATTTTTTCACGCAGCAAACA
>WFKH01010931.1:32278340-32298152 GCA_016163765.1 Magallana hongkongensis
GGGGGGGGGTCGAATTTTTACTTCTTCTCAAAACCAATCAACCAGAAAAGCTGTAACTTTAGTGAAGCAACCTCAGATAGTGTAGATTCAAGTTTGTCAAAATCACGATCTTTGTAGGTAGGATGGGGCCACAACAATTGGGGGGGGGGGGGGGGGGGGGATTCGCATGTAGACTTTTAGCTCCGCCCCACATTTTGAAAACCTTTAAAATACAGGAGCGCATTTAGGTATATTTTTCTCCTTCAGCTGGTCAATGTATTTTGTCAAAATCTATATGTGAAAGGAGAAAAATGTACCTCACTTTTCTCATATGTAGCTTCCATAAAAAAAAGCAAAAGTCCAGTGAGCCTTCCCAATTATAAACTGGTAACCTTTCATAATTGTACTCGTCTGTGCTACCCGTGTCACGTGACATAGATCTCGGTAAGCGTGTTCGACGTGACTTTTTATGTCATTTACCTTCATTTATGAGAACATATTAATTGTAAGTTGTATTATCAAAGAAATTCATTTCTGATCGCTAAGTTTCCCCCCAACTGGTGAGAATTTGGCGATAAATAAAGTCACGTGATACGTAAACGAGTCTTGTCCGATCTGCTTAATTCCTTCTTATACATATCGTCTATTGTACTAAGATCCACCCATTCTATTCATTTTTATTCACTTGAATGACAGGGTCACTAACCAGAACGAAATTCACTGTTACAGGGTGTACAAAGTTATCGATAATACGTCAACCATTACAATAAAAAACGATCCAAGCTATCAAGACTAATCAGAATGTGTCATATTTTTCTACTCTTGATTTAAAATCTTTTAAATTTTTTTTATAATTCATTGTATAAAAGGGACCGCTTCCTATGTTTAGGGATATCAACCTTTGAAAATATTTTTATACAGGATGTTTTCTACTACATTGTCCAGATATTGTGTATATGGCTCAATAAAACTGATTTTATAGCTATTGTTGCTCAGGTGAGCAATGTGACCATGGTCCTCTTGATAAGGGAAACAGTTGATATTGCAGTTTTTAATCTATCCAGTGTTTAAAACTAAACTTTGTGTAATTTACTTTCATTAAAAAGTTTTTAATACTGAATTTAGGCCGACAGTAAGTTTAAACTCAACAAAATGATAGATCTTTCAAGTTCCCCACCCCCAAAAAGAAAACCACACACGCAAAAGAATTCCAATCAGCAGCATCCTCCAGGCATTAAAAAACATAACAATTGATTACAAAATATACAAAATTCTATATTTAAAATGTCATAATTCATAAACAAAGATATACAAAAATAATGCAGATAAATATCATTTCTCTCAGCACTCATACGTGATGTAGCAATGCAAGTATATACACAACCTTAATGCGTGCTATTCATTATCTAGTTATTCATTTACCACATACACTCACTCACAATAAGAAACAATTTCCCTTTTCAGCACTTAGAGATTCGAAGCATTAAAAAGTTGACGGTTTTACACAATCTTAATTTTCTGCAGTGGACAATCACCTGACGAATATCACAGTGAGAGGTACTAGTATGGCCTTTGTATCAAAGTTAAATATACGAAAAGATCACTGTTTACGAGTGCAAAGAAGCACCACCAAATATTGTACATGAGAAAATTTCGGCAAGACACAATGGAAAGCTCTAAATGTTCTAAAACATTCCGTCTGCACATTTTAATACCAATTCAGGTCTAGTTCTTCTTTGGAGCAAACTGATTCTCAATATGGCACTGAAAAAACAAAACAATTGTCAGGTTTAGATATACATCAAAGTTTTAATTGATGCAGAAAAAATAATTTCATACCACGCCATTCACTCACAATTTCTCTCTGGATAGTACATTTGTTCCTGGGCATTCATGCTTCCTCGAACAGAGTTGGTATCATGAAGCATACCAACATTGTCGTATTGTCTGCCATACATCGAACCTGAAAAGGTCAAAGTGGTGATAATTATAAGTTCTTTATCAGTGCTGTGAATACGAGAAAATGTTGAATCATCATAAATTCGAATTACCTCGAATACTTCTCTCGTCTACTTGTGACTCCCGCTCCAGTTTGGCGTCAAAGCTGTTGAGGAGATATACTCTGCGCAGTGGACCTAATACAAACATAATAGTGGCGTTCATCAGCAAACCTATAGCAATGGCAGGATCACGCATTTTGTATTCTCCCAGCGTGGCAACAATACAAGAGACGACCCAAACTGGAATGCCCAAAGCGAAGATTCCCAGAATCCATCGCACCTCCCTGTGGTTTTTGATCGATCTCCATGACAGAATACCAAGAATGACGCTTAGACTTATGATGCCCATTATATACACAAGAGACAGAACAAGGCCTTCGTCGTAGAAGTCGTCGGGCGTACAGCGCGGCCAGAGCATGTTGTTGTAGATGACGCGCTCCATTTTTGGTTCTTCCAGGATCAACCACTCAGCATTTATCAAGCACTGAATCAGCACTAGTAAGCATGCAACAAAGAAGAGACCCAAAGGTTTGCCGAGCTTTTTGTAAGAATTTGAATATTCGACTTCCTTCTCTTTGTTTCGCCAACAGTCCACAACCTTAATGAACAAGGCACTGTAACAGATTGCATAGACAAGCCCTAGACAGAATCTTCGGAGACCGCATACTTCTTCAGTGGCGTGTACAATGAAAGCAAACACCATAGCATACACTAAAACAATTCCAAAGGACAGCATGAAACCCAGTACTGTTGTTCCACTCTTGAATGGGTAGTTGACCAGTAAGTATATAAAGATGCAAAGAGAAGCAAACACACCGATACCAGCCAAGGTTGCCACAATAATGCCCCATATATCCCTAAATCTATCGTCGATTTCAGGAGCACTCTCTACTTGGATGATTTGTCCTGTCTGGGCATTGACGTAGCTTCCATCGTCTAGTTTGTAGTAGGACACCCCTGGCGTTCCCTCGTGCTCCTGGAAGTACGTTGTTCCGTCTGCGTATTGACAGAAGCATCGACCTCCAATGGGACAGAGAGAAGAAGGTGGAGCCCGGGAGAGAGCAAAGCTAAAAGCCTGGTAGCGAGTCTTCTGGAGAATCAGTTCCTGTTGGTAACTACCAATCTGAAGAGAAAGAAATCAAATTTATACATACTTCATAAACAATCACAATTCACATACCTACAATTATTATTATTGATTTTATAGTTATTCGAATAAGTCTTTCAAACTGATGATAACAATTCTACATGCAAGCTGTAAACTTACCTGTTCATATACAAATTGACCAGTCGTTGGATCTCTGTGAAAGTTTAGAATATTATAGCCAACATCTCCATATCCATCATCATTAAATCTAAAATTGAAGGATTTGTCGCCCAAATCATCTGGCAGGACTCGATACTGAGCATCAGAGATTCCTTTGAAAATGAGATCCAATCTATCATCTTGAAGAGACAGGCAAGAAGAAATTCCCAAGTTTGATGACTTACAGGCTTCAATGCGGTTTAATCCTTGTGCAATCATAAACACGGATATGATGGTGTGAAGTACATATGGATCCTGGGGTATCATTGCATCTGTGATTTTCTCGTTTCCGGTGCAGATATTTGTGTAGGTTTTTCTTACAGCGCTAGTGAGAATTCTACATTGGTGCATTGTTTGGTAAATATCTTCAAACCAATCGGTAGGCAAACCGTGGCGGTTTTGGAAAGTAAGAGTCTTGAGAAATTCTTTAAAGCTGTTGATGACTTCGGATTTGATTTGAATAGTTAGGGCACCCTGGGCAACATCTTCATAGCCTTTTACAACAGACATATCATTAGCCCACGTGTCGCTCCCAAACCAGATGAATCGTTGGTTCAGACCTTTTTCTGAAGTCGCTTGCAATAGAAGTCTAGCGTGGCTGGCTGTTACAAACAGAACAATAACCCTAGCACCGACTCTCCCGTTCAGATTGTCAATGACCGTTTTAGCATCGGCTAATGTGGCATCCGTCTTCATGGATAATGTCAAAGTAGTACAAGTTTTTTTGTTTGCGGTTGTATTTTCGAGGAAAGTTTTTATAGCAGATTTTCCGTAAGGATTCTCCGTATAGACGGCTGATATGTAATCCCATCCAAACTGTTTGATAACTTCCGCCATAACAACTGCTTGAATATTGTCGGGAGGGACAGTTCGGAGGAAGTAATTGTGGATGGTTTTATCGCTGAGTTCCACAGCAGTTGCACTTTGACTCATGCTAGTTATTTTCAAAGGAGACAAAATACTACTGGCTGCGATAGCATTTTGAGAGTTCTTGGCCAAATGAACAATGATGGTTGATGGATCTATTACCTGGCCAACTCCCTCCTCACCACAAAGTCCTTCGCCACTGAGTAAACTATATAGATCCTGTCCTATTCTACCTGGGGTTGAGCACGTGTCTAATGCAAGACCGCCAAGCTTAAGGGTGGCTGGGAGGTTTACATACTGGTTGACAACGTTCAGGGCATAAAAGAATGCCATCAGATTTTGGAAATTTCCCCCAGTGTCTATTTTTCCACAAGCGTAAGGATTATTGGGATCGGATTCGTGAATATCTGACAAGTACACGACATTCAGCTGGTTGTCGGAGGCGTTGAGCATGTACCTGGAAGGCTGATACTCGGGGAAAGGGCAGGTGCAAGACGCAACTCCCTCGCAAGGTGCATACCACTTGGGGTCATATCTAGCGTCTATTTTCAAATAATCAGTATCGTTGTAGCTTCCAACCTGAAAATATAATCAAATGTTTAACTTAATTTTTTGGTGATATCATTTGCAATTTTTTTTTTACATGAATTACAAAAAAATTATATACCTTTAGTTTATAGATTGCAACTAGTCCGAAATGTAAGAAGAAAAACCAAGATTTAGAATACGTACATCTTCAAGATAATATGTGCCTGGTAGTTCTGGCCTTTCAAGAGATTCCCATATATGATAACCACGGTCACTTTGTCCAGTTTCTGTGAAAAAGAAGGCCTGCTTAGTGGCATCTACAAATTGAACCTGCTTTGCACCATTAAGTATCTCTTGGCGTCTTTCACCGCTGGTTCGGAAAAGATTGCACACGCCTAGCGTGTTTGGAGGGCAGATTTTCTCGATAGCTTTTTGAGCTCCCATAGCTGCTGATAAAACTGCATTGACAACATAAAGAACATAGCGGTCTTGAATATAATCTTTGGCGCGTGGTAGTCCATATTTTCTCTGGGGACAAGCTGGTTTGTTTCCACCAGATAAAGAACAGTTGTAAACAAGTTCATAATATTCATTAAACCAGGGGTTAAAAGTATAAGTATCTGGAGTTTTATCTTCTAGGTATCTGTCAAAGAGCGGAAGATCAGCAGTTTCAATATCAAAGGTCACTGCAGTTTGATTACGTTTCATGTTCTCTAGGCCTTCCCATATATCTGGATCTTCGCCCCACTTGTCTGTGCCAATAAACCTAAACGTATTTCTGATGTAATAGTCATTTTCAATAACCTTTAAGAATGGTCTTGGGTCATCAACAAAAAGAATAACAACCTTTGCGTCTAGCACGTTACTTAGTTTCTGCAAGGCAGATTTCGCCTCGGTTTCATCCACCGATCCGGTTCGACCAACTGTGATATTTTGGGCAATGCAAATCTTATTTAGAAAGGCCAAACGTGAAAACTCTTCGCGACCAAATTCTCCAACACTGTCGAAAGAATGAATAACTTGAACATGAAAAAGCTCAAATCGTTTTAAATACGAAACAATCGCCCGAGCTTGCTTGTCGTCTGCTGGAACAGTTCTAATGAAATAACGGTATTTTCTTTGATCCATCAACTTAAGTGTTGTGGCGCCGTAACTTATTTGCGGTATGCTTAGAGAATTCAGAACATCTGCAACACGAATTGAAGACTCGCTTTCGATAGTTCCGATATATGCATCAAATCTAGCGGGATCTAACACGAAGCCGTTGTTTTTCAGTTCAAGATTTTTGCTATGTATGTTTGCAACCAGATTTCCTGCTCTTTCGGGACTTTCGCAAACGTCTAAGGCAATACCCCCAAGAGTGACCCTTGGAAGAATGTCCTCTCGGCTGTTGACATAATCAATGGCATAGTGGAAGGCTTCCACTAGCTGCACGCCGTGTCTGTGGTTAATTTCTCCACACGTATACGGGGTCGGGCCTTTCTTGTGAACGTCAAATAGACCTGAAAATTAGTAAACATAGTTGTTTGAATATATATTTTACAATTTTCTTTAATAATATTTGGAGTTTAAATGAAAGTAACATTTCAACGGAATAAAAAATGGAATATATAATTTCTGACAGTTATTACTAGATTACTAAGTAAGAGCTTGAATACATTTTTACCTATCAACATAATGTCTGCAGGGAAATATGTGAACTTTTCTGCTCCGGTGTCTTTGTCGTAGCATACTGCACAGTCCCCGACACACTTGGAGGGAATGTTTGCATAATTCTGGATAGGGAAAGTTGCATCAAGTCGTACAGTCTCGTTGTCAAATGTCCCTTGCTAAAAAAATCAACATCAATCAACATAAATAATTCATGAAAATAACATTTTGGCTATCATTCTGAGTAAAAAAGATGATAGGTAAATTGACATATTCCTACCTGATTTGGCAAGTAGTTATTCATTATAAAAACTTTCATGTTCTTTTGAACCTCTCTTTCATAAAAACTGAAAGCTTCATCGAGAATGTCCCTGTATGATAATTCATCCATGAACCTGCTTATCACATTATTTGTGTCAACATCCGTCAGATATCTGAAAAAAATATATCAAAAATTTCCTTTCCATTTCAATGTATCAATTTAATCCGATTCAGCAAATCTAAAATGAAAATTATAATGCGAAGCTATTAGAAAACCCCATAAGATGGCTTTAGATATCTAGATAATTCTTGAGAAATATTTTATGTTTTAAGATTTCATCTGATAGTCTTACTTTGAGCAGAGAGAATCATAATTGTCTCCACATTTTAATTGGAGAGTTTTGTGGACGCCATGAGCAATGGCTTCGACGGCGTGAATTGTTGGCAAAACGGTGTAATCTTCCACAAAGTCAACAGACGCTGAAACAAACATAAAACTCACTATCTCAGGAAATTCCACATTTTATAACAAGTACATTACCAGTAAATTATATATCAATTTTTATAATAATGCAAAGAAAAACATTTACTTACATGAAATGATGGGTCTACCGTTTGGGTTTACACATGGTGCTGGGTATTTCCAATTACCCCCAAGGTTACATTTGAAGAAATGCTGGTAAAAGTCGTAGAACCAAGGGTTGTCTGTATAGGTGTTAGGATATTTGGTGCTAAGGTAGTTTCTGAATTCAGATATGGGTGACTGTGACATGCCAAACATCAAAGTCCGTTCGGCGTAAGCTAACAGATTTAACGGCACAGTTGAAATCATTGGATTAGACCAAACTCTATTAGCCATAAAGATGATATTGGATGCAGCATTGTTAGCGATTTTTGCTCTCAGCAGATCCTCAATGTAACGATCTGGATCAGCAAAAACGGCTACGACTCGGCTAGTGGAAGACACGATATACTGAATTAGTTGTTCCATTGTACCATCGGTTACAAATTCATAGGAAGCACCGATGCATATACCCTCGGCTTTAAGATATTCCCGGAATTTACCAAGCGAGTCTCGGGCACCCTTTTCTGGAGCGTGCAGGGTAATAATGTATTCAAATCCTAGTAGCTTCGCTGTTTGCGCCATTGCTTTCACAATCATACTATCTGATGGTATTGTTCTGAAGAAGTTTTTGAATACAGTTTTATCATCTAGAACTGGGCTAGTTGCTCCGGGTGTTACGACATGCATCTGATATCCTGCTGACCCGATCGTTAAACTATTGCTATAGGTCAGCCAATGTGTGAACTTTTGCAGTGGTATTGTGAAACGACCATTGTCTAAAGGATATACTCCAGCATATAATCCTGATAGTATTGTTGAAGCTCTATGGTCATCCATGCATCCATCAAAACCAATTCCACCTAACTTGACGCCAGGATTAAGCTTGACAGAAGCATTTCTAGAGTTGATTCTCTCAATGGCAAATTTGAAAGCTTCCGTGTTTTGGAAGCCATTCTTGTAGCGAAAGTCTCCGCAAACGTAAGGAAGAGAACCTGGATAGTGAACATCGAAAATCGCCGGAATCATGACGTCTCCGGGAATATTCAAGTAGTCCTGGTTGTTGAACATGTACAGACATGTGGTGCAAACTTCAGTACAATGTGGTGTGATGGTGGTGGCGAGCGCCCCTCCGTAGATTAAAATTTGTCCAGTTTGGATTGACAAATCGTTGGTTTCAAAATTGTAACTGCCAACCTAAATTGTAAATGGTTGCATTTAGGTTTTTAATCTTTAATTAAAAATATTATATTATGATATTATTTTATGAATTGTCATTGCTCATATTTGTTAAAAAAAAACTCTTATTGATATGCAAAATCTTCTTAAAAAAACATTTGCCTAGAAAAGCTGAAACTTTAGTGAAAGCAACCTCAGGATGTGACAAAAGAAATTGATCGACTTTTATATGACGGAAATCATTTGACTTGCATAGTACTTAGACAAAGACGTATAATTACATGTACATATTTTTAAAGTTAGAAAGAAGATAAAGTTACCTCGACAAATCCCCCATTTTTGAAATTGTGGTAGTTGATAAGAAAATTAGCACTTTTATCTTTCATCCTGAATATTTTCCCTGGCTCAACTTCAAATGTAACTTCATCGAGCTTCTGTAGCAGAACCTGGCCTTTGTTAGCAGCAGTCTGGAAGTTGCTGCAGATCCCACTATAACCCGTCCCACAGTAATGTTTGAGAGTCTCGTCTATAGCATAAGCAGCGGCATGTACTGCTGCCACGACTGGGAACACAGCCTGAGTGACTGCATTAGTATTTAGCTTGTTCGTGATTGGATTCAGATTGGAATCGGCGCAGACCGTCTGATAGGATCTCATGTTTGAGGGATCCAAAGAGCAACTGTAAGCATGCTCATATAATTCTTTGAACCAAGGGTTTGTGGTGTATGTCAGGGGTTGAAGGCCGCTTAGATGTTGTATGAAGCCGCTCATGTCTAATGGATCGGCATGAACCGTCCACAACCCATCTGCAATGTCTTCAATGCCCGTCAAGTGTTGATTTTCTGTCAAGTGTGAGAAAAAGTGAAACATGCCACTACCATTATTTGTTTTAACAGTGGTCAAAAAGCTCCGTAAATCCGTGCTGTTCGCCAGAATAAACACTGGTCTGACATTCATGTCATGCTTGAGATTGTTGAATACGTCCATCATATCGCCATCTTCCCAAAAAGAAAAGCGAGAAACGACACATATTCCTTCCTCTGCTGCTAACATTTTGAAATCTTTAAAGGCTATGTCATGGTATTCATTATTGCTTTGTACTACCTGAACATAGTTCCATCCTAGTCTTTTCAACATAAGAACCACTGCTTTCAAAGTGTAGTAACTAGATGGGAAAATATACCGGTAATATGGATATTCCTGGAGTTTGGTTGATGAAGCAAAATATCCCAATAGTGGTCTTTTCAGATCATTCATTAGAGATGCTAATGGAAGGGTGTTGAAGAGAGCCTCTGCTCCCATGTAGGCGTCAATTGTGTTTGGGTTTAATGTATTATTTTTAGAAGAATCCACAATGGTACGTCTATGTTGGTGTACCTCTGTAACAAGTAACTTTCCAAGCACAGGACTCATGCAATCATCAAAACCAAGCCCGCCTAGCCTCATGGTTTTTAGTATCCCTTTGCTATTTACTTGCTGAATGGCATATAGCATTGCTTCCGACATTATCGTCCCTGATCTGGAATCTCCAAAGAAAGCTCCACATCGAACGGCCTTGGTGCCAGGGAAGTGAGCTGAGAATACTCCGTTGATGATGATGTCTCCAGGTTGGTATATGTAAGGGTATGAGGTTGGTTCTCCTAAACATGGAATGCAGCCAGTGCTGGGACACATGGAGGACGGCGGTGGGCTCAGGGGATTGTCCCTTCCCTCGTCATACATCCGTATTCTGTTACTAAAGATTTCCAGACGCCCGTTCAAATGAGACCCAAGCTGAAAAAAACCCAGTTACAATAATTTGGAGGTGGATATCATTAATTCTGTGAATCAAAACATTGCTCACCAATTTCAAAAATATAATACGAAATACTAGTACTCACTCTTCTGAACTTGAACGCCATGCTTCCGGGATAATCATTAAAATTATAAACGTCGTAAGTTGGGGCCAGAATATCTCCATTGGCGTCAAACTTGACTTTAGCGGGAGCATTATAAGGCTCAAGTCCAACTGATGCTAAACTTTCAACTCTTTCCTTTTTTGTGTAAGTAAAATCAACGGCCCGCAAATAGTTTTCAAAGAATTCTTTAGTCGTCATGGCAGACAAGGCGGCACAGAGACCAGGCGCTCCACCGCATTTGTCCTGATGGGCCTTTTTAAAGGCGTAGGCATAGCCATATACTGCATGTACAGCGGGTTCCACAAACTGGTCCTGGACAAATGAATTTCGCCTCTCAGATTCGGTCAGTGTTTGACAGGGTGTTTTACCAGTGAATTTAGGATTGGTATTCCCGGGCAGACGACAGTCGTACTCCGTCATGTACCAATCTTGAAACCATGGATTCTCTTGGGATGGACTGTTCACATCTATTCTAACCCAGTGGTCTTCAAACTCGATGATTTTTCTCGATCCTGATAGAACGGATATTATACCTCTTGGATATTTCTGATCATTGAATCTGTCAGACAGGGATATACTATCAGTGAATATCCATTGAAGTTTTCCTGCGCCACTGTATCCTTCGGCTCGCTTCAACAAGGCATCTGCTACAGTTGGTCCACCCAGGTAAATGACGCCAGTCGCTTTCGTAGATAGAATTTTGGACAAAATGCTATCCATAGCAGTTAAACTGACATCGTCTGAAGAGGTCGATATTGCCATGGTCAGACACTTGTCAGCGGCTACCAGACGAGGCCTCAATTCAGCTAATGCTTCCTTACCGTAAGTCCCATCAGTATAAACAACAACTACGTATTTCCAGTTTACTTCGTTCAAGAATGCAATTATAGCCTACAAGTAAACATCAAATCATTGTGAAAGAGATATCTTATATCGTTATTCTTTGTGGGGTTATTTAACATATTAGAAAGGACTAACACACATCGAGGTTTGGTTTGTAACATGAAAAATGAAAGGTTATCATTTTTCAGTCTTTTAAAAAAGGAATGGGAAGCATACTCACATCCATAAGAGGGCCGTCTGTTGGTACGGTCCTCATGAAATATGGGAATTCCTGGGTGTTACTCAGCTTAGTCGCCGTTGCAAAAGGCGACACTAGCGGAATATTGTGGGCTGTCGCAAAGCCATTCAGTTCTACCGCCACTGTACTAGAAGAACCTCCAACCAGACCTGTACAGTAATCAGAATAGTCATAATTTACAAAATGCTGTTATTAAATAATGCTTCGGTATTTTATTATATATTTCCATAAAGTGGATACTTAGTGTTCATAAGTAAGACATTTACCCAACATAACGTGTGATCCGTTTTTGACACAGTCCCTGGACTCCGCACTGAATTGTGGGTACAATTCCTGGGCACTACCAATAGCTAAGGATTTTTGCGAACAATAGTCGTAAACCTTCATGCCTGAAAGTTAAAAGAACGTGAAAGTTATTTGGATGTGCATAAAACGTGTTTGAGATTAAGTAGAGCTGATGCATTTGCATTTATCTATTATCCTGGAGAGTCAATTATTATAATTAAACGTCATCTACTAAAGACTGCTTCCGGGGGCTAATTGATCTTGAAGGTAGAGTTGAAATACAGTAAAACGTCAATCAAAGAATGTCATACCAATATTAATAGAATATTAAGGGCCTAACATAGCCTTCTAAAACGAACAACATAATTTTACTTCATATACCGCTAAAGATCTACTTCGTACATACATGTACGTATGTTGGTGTGAAGTTTGCATATCATTGATTTCAAATTAATCCAAATGCCCTCAATTTAGAAAAATTATTAAGGTAACCTTTTCCCGACATTTATAGTGTTTTTTGGCCCAATATTGCTTATTTTCAATCAGATACTTTTTAGGAAACCTTGATCAAACCAAAAAATTCTCATTTAAGATGCATCTTTCTGAGACTAATTACTGACAGAATATTTTTGGGGTGTCTATGAGTTCTATAATTCTTATTCGAAAGACGTCAGGAAAATAAGCGGGGTTTTTTTCATTTGGAGAAAACTGCAAAATCAGTGTCGTTTCCGTTTCTAACGTCATTTACTACCATTGAGTGCAGCAAAAATGAGAAAAAATATGTATCTTATGCAAACTCTACTTCAAAATATCAAAACAACCTATATGCCATACTAGAATTTTTCTTAAAATGTTGATTCATTTGGGGCCTAAATATACTCCAATCATAATGCTTTTTAAAATTCGAATATATAGATGCAGAAGCTACGTAAAATGCAGCTTACCTAGTTTAACCCCGGGGACGTAGCTGTCAGTCAAAAACTCTCCGTTCAACACTGTATTCTTTTTGTTCAATCTATCCAAGGCCCAGCGAATAGCCTCGTATGACTGCATCGTTCCTGTCAATTCAAACAAACGGTTTGTTGATTTTCAATAATGATGTATTTGATACATCGATAATTTCATATTTAGTTAAAATGTACTCTTCTAAAATTTTGAATAAGTAAAAAAAAACTACCTGTTGATATATCACCACACCCGTATCCGTTTGTTCCCATCCTTCTCATAGCAATGATACCCCCGATCATTGCCTGGGCTCCGTCTTGTATGATGGCGGACTGACTCCCGGCAGAGCACGTGCTTTCTCGCAGAACTGTCGTCTGCGTCCTGGATACGGCGAAAGTGCAGCAGAAGACCAACCAAACACGAAGCATCTGTATAACATTGTAATGTATATTAAGATATTGTTGATTTTGTATTTAATTGCCCTCATTGATCGATCATTTCATACATTGATTTTTCTCTTAAAATCTATCAAATCGCTTGATTCTTCGCGACTCATTATAGATCTACACCAAAATAAAAATTGAATAGAATCTCAGTTGAGTATTCTTCAAAGGGATGTACATTTCAAAGTGTTTGCATATTACATATATATATATATATATATATTAAGTTATTACATGTATAGTTTATTTTAATCGCACTGTATTCATTGCAGCTATCAGTTTTGTAAACTTGATTTCTGTAACTTTGGTTATGACTTTTGATTTATCCAACTCCAATTCACGTATTAAAAGGAGATAACTCTAAAATCATGAACTTATTCCAATTCAGATACAGCTCTGTACCATTATATCTCTTAGTATGTGACTTTACTGTTTCAAAAATAAAACTATTATACTACCGGGAAAAAAAAAGAAAGGGTTAAATATGACAAGAATTATTATGCATTTTTAAAAAAATAAAAACCCAATCACTATGGGAGTCAGTACATATGCATATGTACATGTACACAAGTTTAAAGTTAATCAATGAAAGCAATTAATGTTGGCAAATGAAAACTATGATAGTTTTTCCTCGATTTTTCATAAAAATTAAATTCAAATCAATATTGATCATATTTTATCATTAAACTGTACGGTTGTAAAATCCATCTGCAGACACAAGAGACCATGCATACATGTATTATTATTGATATATCAATATTACAGTCGTCATTTGAAATCATATTCGATACCATTATAATTTTCAGTCCATTTAATCAAATATAACCAATGACTAAATTGAACTGAAGGAGATTTTCTGACTCTGCATCACACCCTTATTTCGACAATAACAAACCGGCTCAACATGGGACATTCACCAGTATTTATCTTCTAATTCAATGAAAATCCTCACCTTGTGCTTCTGTGAAATCATCCTTCTAAATTAATTACAAATCCCTGCCCCCCCTAGCCAGGGTATGCGGTCACTAATCGGGTGTAGCAGGAGAATTCCCTAGCCTCTCTCGCGTGTTTTGGGTGTCTCGGCGTTTATTTTTAGATTTTCGATCGATACACTACCTGCACATTTTCTATTCATTCAAACCTGTCGGACAAGTTTTCCAACGAGTTATTTTTAACTTCAGTAGGCGGGGCTAACAGGTATTTAATGAAGTCGTCACGGCCGAGTGATGAATCGCACCAGAAAAATTTAAGCAAATGAAAAAAAAAACCGCTTTTGTTCATTTTGTGATTACCTAGCAATTTAAGCAAAAGTACGATTGTCTGAAAGTATACACCAATCCCCGAGAAATGTGACTTTTTTCTATTTATTTTCAAATGAAGTTCTCGTAGACATAGAATCCATAATTTATCTATGAAAGTCATTAAATAGTGACTGCATAGTCTGTCGTTTAGAAGAAAAACAAATTGCTAACATATATGCATTACTTTTAGAAACCATTTTAAAAGGCGTGTGGTCACAATTTAAGCAAAAAATTATTATTAATTAAATGTATTTATTAATTTTGTTTAACTAAGGTATATCTAATGGCATATAATTTGTTATGTGAATCATTAATAGTCTGCAAATTGAAAAACAATAAGAATTAAATAAAATAAAGTATTAAGCGCTTAAACCAAAACAAGACACGAGCAATGTCAATTTACACAGAATCGTGAACGCTGTTATCTCGCTTGTTACTCACGGCAATCAAATTAGGGTTATCTCTTATAAATACCTTAGAACAGCATAGCCAATAATATTGAAAAATGGAAAAAATAAATTGTTCAGCTCAAATCGTGGCCATGTCTTTTAAACAAATTACAAGTATTCTTTTTTACTTTATTTACAAGGTTAAAGTTATTTACCGGTTACCAAACATTGCCTAGTAAGGTTTTAGCAAGAAGACTTTTACAAAAATTGGTCTCAGGATCGGGGAAGGGATGGGGCTCTGGTGTTAGGACATGGCTCTATTGGTCAGTTTGTGATTAAGTAACGTAATAAAATTTTCAGGGTAACCGAGATCATTGGAGATTACGGTGTTCGATACTTAATATTTTGGTTTTGGTTTCCTGAGTTAAGGTTGAATTGTCAAACTGCCAACTTTCTTTCGAGACATCCATTAATATTGTATCAAGATATTGTTATTAGAAATATCGAGGGCCATCTGGCTATACAAAAAATATCCTTAACAAAAACATATCCTTATCCTACACTGTTCACGTGAAAAAAAAAAACACAACAAAGATTTGCATTGGTTTTTTTTTCTCTGAGAGAGAGAGACTGAGAGAGAAAACAAGAAATCAACGTTTAACATTATCAATTTATTTGATGTTTATAATACAACATCACAAAATTCTGATACAGTTAAAGCTGATCAGACAAAGAAACCCCAATACAAAAGCTCCTTATAAAAAAAAAGACATAAAGAGTAGATGGAACAACATCGAACTTTAATATCTACATTTACATATAGCATGGGAGGCTCCTAAAGATCGGCTTAATCTGAACATTCTTATTATAAAATAACAATTAAAAATCAATTGACAGTTGTGCAAAATTAACAATTGAATAACAAAAGTCAACAGACATCAAAGCAACTTTGTTTAAGAACGACTTAATATATCTTATATATATATCAGTACATAACATGTTTACATCCATTTAACAAGTTTCCTATAGTTCACTACAATGATATGAGAATGAGATAAACAGGGGGAAAATGAATAAAAATTCTACAGCTGATGGTTTTGAAAATTACATTTAAAAGTATATACATACATCTTACACACATGTTCTGTAAATAGGATATGTAATGCAATTTAAACAGATTCTTTTTACTAATGGCGATTGTTTAATATTACCGGTACTCAATGCAAATTTTTAAAAAAAAAACCCCACTGCCATTCTTGATATGAAACACCCCAATATTTATAAGGTATACATACAGGTATATAGCCATTAAATTTTGATTATTGTGAGAATAAGTAGTTTTTGATATAATTTAAACAAAAAATTTTAAGCACTGTTTGATATGATATGCCTATGAAAACACTACAGTACTATCAAAATTATACTGAATTCTTGCCTATTAATATAGAAACACTGATCCTCTACTGACATTTTCCGCTCTTGGTTTCTTGGTAAATGACTGGAACTCTCCAATCAGAGCCTTTTTTCTGAAGATATCTTCAGTTAATTTGAAGATTGAGGCTTTCAAAAGAAAAAAAATATTCATGCATTAAAATGGACTATTATAATAATTCTATGGTGGCCATTTTATGGACTATTTCTGATTCACATAAATTACGGATATATAATCATCAGCGCTTTTAATAAATTGCTATTAATAGTAAAAAAAAAAAATCAGATATTACAAAAAATTCATGAACCTTCTAAACATGGATTACATATTTTTCAATATGAACCTGATGATCACATACATGTATTGCACAAACAAGATAAATGTACTATCTACATCAATACATCTACATACCCTGATAAATCAAACATAAAAACCATGATCATTTTTGCAACAATGATGGTAAGAACATATATATTCATATAGCAAAACATTTTGGTTTCCTTTGCATGTCCATGCATGTACTACTGTTTGAAGTTGGTCTTAACTGTACACATTAACCAGTATCTCTATGGTAATATACACCAACTGGAGAAAAAAAATCCAATATAGTACCATAGTCCACTGATATTTATCACATGAAGATGTCAAATTTTTATTTTAAATTCTGCAAACTTTTTTACTACTATGAAGCACTATACCTAACATGCAAATCTGGTCCATCAGATTCTTGTTAATAAATAAAAAAAAAATACATGTAATTCCTATAAAATAGTTATCAAAATTAATGAATTTCCTTTAAACAACATACACACATACATGTTTAAATTTATACCGGTCAAATTTTACAGCATTGATGTTGCATATGGTACATATTGGTACATGTTTTTGACAGGAATTGATTCTGTGGAGACAAATATACATATACCAGGCACCTGAGATTCATTTCAACTACCAGTACATATATACTTGGTTTTGTTGGAATCTCTCTCTCTCTCTCTCTCTCTCTCTCTCTCAAAATTGATAGAAGATACTCAACATAATATCCAAGATGTTTCTATAATTCTTTTACATTGTAATACTGGATTTTGCATATTATGAAATAAAGGGAATTAGAGGGAGAATAAGTCAAAACTTTATTAATAAATTCACATCATTTACATCCACACCTAAAAGCACCATTATTGACCTCCCAATATGGGGTTGCATAGTTCATAAATCATAGATTGTCTTTTCATTTATTTTTTTCAAATGTCATGGTTTTATAAACAAAATGAAAGACAATTATAATTTCAAATTCAAATTGCATGTTCTCTACTGTTCAAAAAGAAAATTCAACAAACTGATGTTTCCCTCAATGGTTTTCCAGATCAAGTTTTAAATACAATAAACACGTACTTTATACAATAACATAATTTTTTAGACATGTTCATCAACTACATTACTGGTAATTTTATTAACTTTCATCTTAAACTGATTGACCCTTTTCTCTCTATCTGTAATACTATACTCCCATGACATCCACTCTTCTACACCAGTCTGTCTTCCCCGTGCATTTCAATCACGGAGGACTCGCATCGTCGAATGTTCCGCCCGCTGGCTGCTAGCTGCAGGAGGAAATAGAGCACCCCTGCCTGTAGGAACACGTCCTGGGCATCCTGCATCAGCTGGGAGGGGGTCTGGTGGTCACCGACTGCTGGGTGGAGCAGGGTGGGGCCGAACACTGTAGACAGGTTACTGAGGGACATCTTATTCTTATCCTCATGTTTACTGACTCTGTAACAGATATGTAAGAATTTTTTTGAAGCACATATAAATATATTTCTTGAGTTCCAATACATTTACTGTACTGGGTTGAGATACCTGACTAAATGTTCCACAATGGCTACAATACAGTAATAGTTCTCATTCGGTAGGTCATGTAGCAGTTGAAGAAAGACTTTTTCTTTAGCATCACCATCGTGCAAACCTGAAAAGGAGAAAGCCAGAGAAGTAAAATCAACCTACTAGCTGTGATATGACAGACATACTCTTGTGAATAATTTTTGTGACCCATCCAAAAGTTACATACTGTACAGAATCACAGAGGAATTTTCTGAGTGGAAAATAAAAAATGAATTGTGCCCCCTCCCCCTTGTTGTTTGTTGATTCCAAAGTTTACTAAGCATGACCCCCCATTGGCCACATTGCTCACATGAGCAACAAATATCATCTGAAGAAAGTATATTGCTAACTAAGCTTTATTGTATATAAAATAATCAATGACATGTCTTAATTTGTCCTTCCAATGGCCCCTTTCCTAACCCCTGGGGGGAGGGCATAATTTAAACAAAACAGTTTTGATACTACAAGCTATTTGGTTATTGAGAAAAGGGTTTTTAAAACATCCTACCCCATTTTCATTCTCTCCTTTGAAAGAGGCCTGGTACATTATTTGAAAAAATTACTTGAAAAACATTTACTTAAGGATGCTTTGTGGCAGTTATGGTTGAAATTGACCAAGGTAATGAAGAAGAGGTTGAAAATGTTAAGCATTTACAGATTGACAGATGAACACCAGAAAAAAAGGTGATCAGAAAAGCTCACTTGGAAGCTCAAGTGAGCCAAAAAGTCAGAAAAAAAATAGTTGTGCTGTGATAAAACATGTTTCAAAGAACATGTACATAGCAATCAATGAATCTTTCAAACAAATATAGCTAAAGATATTACTACCAGTACCCAAGGTAGTGTACATACCGATTGAATCTACAAACTGCTTGTAGCTGGCCTCGGTAAAGAGAGGCTCTGGGAGCTCCCTGAAGTACAATTTGAGAACCCCAGTCACAGCGTGAATATCACTGTCTCCAAGGAGATTAACCCCAGCCTTCAAATCTATCAGAAAAGATACTGATTATAAGAAACTTGAAATAGCTTGAATATCATATGATGATGAGATAATGGATCTATTATTAGTTATTAGCCTGTATTAAATAATAAGGCAACATTCTGATTTACTACTTAAAGCACAATAAATACTACTCTAACAATGCACAGAGCACTACATATATTTATGTATGATTGCAGAAAACCATGCAAACAATGTTGATTTGCAATAACACAATGAATATTGGTTACAAAACTTTCCTTTAAATACACACACTGCCAATTAATGTATATTAAATCAAAGCATTCATTCATCTATCTACTAAACATTACACACTAACAGATTATACATAATGCATTGGTTTTAGATTTGTTTTTCTTAATTCAAAACCTCATTAAAATATTGTCAGTTTAACACCGGGATCACAAATATGTACACGTCTCATCCAGCATCACACTCCTAGAAACATACATGTCTAACAAGAAATTCTTCAAATCTCAAGTTCTTTTTTGAAGTTTATTTTGGTTACTGGTAAACAATTTTGCACATTAGAAGCTGGAAGAAATAGATAGTTAAAGAAGGCAAAAGAAGTTGAGTAGGCTAGTGGATCAAAGTACATATATTTCAGAGAGAGTCTAAAATATTTGTTTTCTTTTAATAAATACATGTATCTAACAAATTTCTTTAATTCCAACTAATTTAATACTAAATCTATATATCCATATCAATCAAAATACTACAAATGATAATAAAGTGTCAATTTTGGCTCCCATATCTCTAAAATGTGTTGAAAAATTAATTAAGAACAAGGGACGTTTTTGGCCGTATTTGGCCGTACAATTTACGA
>WFKH01010931.1:32308152-32333259 GCA_016163765.1 Magallana hongkongensis
GTAATGAAACGCACATGTGTTTGAATTTCAACTCTTGTGTGGGAAAATGTCCACCACTGAGCTTATCTCATTTGCATAAAAGCGATTACAGCGCGGGCATCATACATGCATTTACGTCAAATTTAATTATAGCGATAATTCTATAAGTCAATAAAAATGTTCTTGGTTATAAAGAAACATACTTGATATTTTTTATGCAATTTATTGATGGCAGCAATAAAGTATCCTTAGTATATGAAATGTGTCAGAAGATTTTCCTTGAATCTATATTCTTGTGCGGATTGATATCAATTAACAAAAAGAAAACCATGATTTTCTCTTGATTAAAATACGATGAAAACAAATTTTACCTCTGATAAACAAAGCTATTCTTTCCTGATTCATATCATTGCATTTTGATAATTGATATATTAGTTTGACCATCAGTACGAAAATGTGATTTAACCCAGTGATGGGAAACCCCTTTGCAGTGACTATACTGAGTTGATATACATCAACTCGTAAAAATGACAATATTTTCATTTGTTCGCAAAATTGCGGGAATTAGCTCATTTAGGTGACGTCATAGAAAAACAGCTAATGGAGAATGGCGACTAATATCAGGAATAAAGTGATAGGCATCCTCTGTATTATGATTTATGAAGATTTGATTTTTATACAATACTATTTAAAAATTGGTTAAAATTGGGGGCAGATATTTGACCATATCAAATATAGTCCTTTATAAATTTACTTAAAATTTCATTTACATACAATCACAGGCTCCTATACAATATTCTGCACTCATACAATAGGACAAACAAAACCACAGTTTAGCTTTCACATTAAAAACAATGTGAAACAGGTTTTTTTCTTCATTGATCGGAATGTTCACATACCTGTTTGCTCTCATTGATCTTTGCCTGCACATCATGACCACTTAGCTGCCTGATAAATCCACCTTTTTAGAAAAGACAAATCATCAGCACCTTAACACATAATTCAAAAATTCAAAATTATTTAAATTATTCTGTATTTAATCCCCTTTTCACATTTCTTAGTAGGACATATTTTTTTTCATCAAAACCAATTCACGGTTCAGTTACCATGCAACAAGGAGATACCTTGATATTTGTCTCTAGGCCCTACTAGCTTGTCAAATTTGCAAAGTACTGGCACATTCCTTTTTGTTTATAAACATTAAAATTCATGAATTTTATTTGATCAAAATTTTGTTATTCATGAAATGTCTACATTTTAATGGATTTTGACAAGTGGAGCATTTTGGACCTGGTGTAGATACATAGCTGGGAGCTTACCATGATAGTGGTTCTGTTGAGCCAGTACAGCATCCCTCCATTCCTCTCGTTCATAATCTGTAGACAGCAGAATGCAGTGATTTTTTGAGTCCTCTCTTGTTGTGAATTGTAATGGCAGATGAGGTGATGCAAGGATTAAAGCAGCTTCCTAAAAGACAATTATTATCCTCTTCAAATGAAAATTTCAAGATTTACAAGAGGAACATGGTAATAAAAGAAATGGAAAAACTGTTGGGCTTTGGTTCTCATCAATGGACAAAGAAAATCTGTATATTGTGTCTTAACTCCATTTGTCCAGACAGGCATTAATTTTTCAACCCATCAAACTGGTCATTCCAACTCCAAACACTCATGTCCCATCATTTGAATTTATACAGTTTTAACTGTGTAATAAAATGACAATATCTTTTTTAATAATCATACCTGCTCTTCAATTTTCTTTTTCAATTTTTCCATGGTCCTTGTTCCAGAGGATAACCAAGATGTTCTCTAAAAAGAAAACAGGAAACAATATTTGTGCATTATATTCATTTATGCACAAAAATATTCAACTAAATTTTAATTTTTTTTAAAACTTTAATGCTTAGATCCAATAGCAGAGCACTCCAAATTCAATGACATAAAGCATTTCTTATGTCATCAACTTATTACTGTAATCAGTAAATCTCACAGTTGTTTGTTTGACTGATCAATAATGATTGATTGATTGATTAATCATTGATTGAATAGTTAATTAATTAGAAGATAAACCATTTCAGTCTGTCCTTTGTATATCTACCTCTCCTTTATCATCATGGATTTTCATCTCTTTTCGTAACTCAGCCTTTAGGCTGACTATCTTCTTCTTCATGCTTTCGGTATCTTCTTTGATTTGGAACACTTTGTCCACTGAAAAATGATCAAACACTGTAGCATATCAACTGGTTGTCAAAAAATAGTTTTTGAATCAGATATATTGTGAGATTGTTGATTTGGTTTGCAAAATGTAAAGAATGATTGTGTTATGTACAGTCACAATGAAGTGAATTTTGTTTGTTGTCATACATGTACATCAATACCATGACTTTCATCTTTATTCAGGAAAGGATCTATGATAAACTTGAATCATGTAGATGTGGCTGAATTAACCAGTCTTTATTTAACTTCTGAGAAACTAGAATTATAACAAATCCCACAGGCTGGTTTGTTAAGTATTTTATATTCAAGTAATTTAATTGCTTTCCAATGAACTCTAAAGCTATTTTAAGCTAAGAGTGAGGAAATATGAAATCTTTGCAATAAAGAAATCTGTTTAAGACCAAATACTGGTAAATACAAATTTATAGCGTGTGAGCTAAATACATTTTCCTTGTTTCTAAATCAAGCCACTTTTACTTCATTAACAATCATTGAGTGTTTTGGATTTCCTTTTATCACCTCCATTCGTCATAGAATGACTGGGAAAGCGGGGCCTTGAGATAAACCGCACAACTTCCTGCATCAAGTGACTCTACATGTTAAATCAGAGCAGCCTAGCGACCCTACCATCCAGATGAGTGTCATGTCCATTTCTGGGCAAAATTCATTTCTAACCAGGAAGGAAAAACAAATCTTGCGACTAGCCATATAAAGGCCAATTTCTCTACCTTCCCTTTGCAAATATGGAAATGAAATATTTGTAACGTTATACATGTTAATGTAATTTTAGGTGTGCATCCATGCTTGTTGACTTACATTTGGTTTCCATGTTGATTTGGGGAACAGGAAGGAACCATTTCACTTCAAATACGTTCACACGATTCCTGAAATACATGATCTGATTTAGCTAAATTTAAGATGTCTGGCTTTGCAAGATTATAAGGAAACTGTTAACCAAAGACCCTTTTCCTTGTTATATTTTGAGAATAACAAATAATATGTTAGTACAGTAGATGTGGGCTAAAATATGTAATGACAACTTTAATGTATAATGATTGCGATATATATGTTGTATCATTGGCCTATCACACACACCTGCCACTTTGCTTGTGTTTGGTACACACAAGGACATCTGTGAATAAGAACATGAATCTCAATTTTCTAGAATTTCCCAACATCTCCACAACAAAGCCACTCTTTACTAGATGGTCCTCAATCTGCAATGTAGATTTGGTTACATATCATATAATAAGCCTGGTAAAGATTAATGATCTGATGCATAACTTACCTGTACTTTAAGTTGATCGATTCTTTTATTTCAATTCATATAATAAAAATTGTCTTAAAAATGTGATAAGTTTTAAATTAATTTCATTTCAACTCTATGACAATAATATATGCCATAACACATACAACATTTCAGAATAGTTTCAATGTGTGTTACTTTATATACCTAATGTATAATGGACTGGTATTGAAGTTAATATTGTTAAAATTTTCAACATTCTGCAACAAAACACATCATTTCATTGTTTGAATTTTCTACATCTAAATTCTACCATTAACACCTTCTTTATTAACACTCCTCTTTGTTAGCATGTTAGCAACAGTGATGTGAGCAATTCTGTGTCAAAAGGAAATTAATTGATGATTTACATGTATCAACCACACTACTCACTGGTAGTAAAGGTTCAGCCGATGCATCTTCTACATCATTTCAAAATACAATGATTATTTTGATATTTAAATAAGCACTTTAATAGCATGCTAATCTTAGTCTTGGGAATGTTTGGTTTGGTGCCTATAGACCAGGATTTCACAAACATTTCTGATGCAAAGGACTTACATTTGCTACTTGTGAATCTGGTTTTGTTGCAAAATTCTTCAGGTTGTGGTCAGCCAGATCTAAAGTCTTCATGAGTACTTTGTAATCCTCATGATCTTCAGGCGTATATTTCAGAAGGTCCTATAAGTATCACACAGCAACAAAATAAAGCTTATTTTACATATCAATCTTATAATTATCTCTACAAACGATTTTGAAAAATATGCCAAATTCATTACTTTTTCCTTTTTGTAGAATTAAGAATTTTACTGACAATCTAAAACGTTCACAAATTAACAAAAACATGTACTTTTATACATGTAATGAATTTTTAAACCCTTATACACAAATAAAATCAATGCAAAACAACATGATATACCACTAAGACCTATTGAGTTGATCAATCAATTCTAGAGCAAAATTAAGATATCTCAATGCAATCTTTGCTACTGGGATGACACTTGCTATAAAGTTCAAGCTGTTTCCTTTCATCTAATACCTACATGTATGACTAGAGTGTTTCTCTGAAGCCTCTGTACAGGGGTAAACAAAAGTTCTACAAACAAAACAAAACATCAGATAAAACAGCACCACCACATCTAGATAGTTCAAAAGTGAGCTATAGTATCTACCAGCAGAGGTCCTAATAGATTGAGAGTAAAGCTATAGGGTTCTGCTTTGTTTCAATTGAGAAATAAGAGAGCTTTACTAAGATTGAACATAAACAGTTAAACATACATTGGGAAAGTGCTTTGTACATGTGCAAACTGTTTGATAGTTCTACAAGTTTCTCTTTTTTGTAGGTGTGATTGCAATGTCTATGTAATATATGTGATAATACATGTATGTGGATAATACAGTGGTTGTCTTTAGAATTACCTTGAAGGGAATGCAGGCCTCCCAAAGTCAAATTCTGAAGAAATAGAGGGAGAAAAAAATGTTAATATGATTTGTAAATCTAGCTCAACCATCATCAACAATAAGATAAAAATGCAGATAAGAGGTCCCTATAGACATACAAAGTGAGAATAGATCTACATATTCCTGCAATAAAATATTGAATGAAAACAAATGCAATGAAATTTGTTGATTATGCTGGCATATAAGAGGTTTAATGAACACTCTGATATACAGATGAATGTCTAGCCCTACTCCATTTCCTTGACTTATCTGAAGTAAAATTTCACAGACATGCATAATTTGAGTTTTGACATATTGAGAGTGATGTGTAATTATGAACAGATATAGCTGACTTTACCACAGAGGTAACAAGCTTTCGGAACTCCTCGTTATTGTTGCTACACTTTTGTATACACTCTGCTGCTTCATGCGTATGATTGACATATTTCATGTACATGGGGAAATACACAATCTAAAATAAAGATTAAACACTTCTTATCTCTTTTAATTTTGTAAGTTAAAATCAATATTTTGTAAATTAGTCATCAGCTTTTACTTATATGGCTTCCTTTTCTTACAAAAAAAATTATCCTGAAATCTTTTTGAGCTTGAGTATGAAGATCTTGAACTCACTAATTCTTTAAATGTATCTCCCACTTTCTGTGTGTCTGACCAAGCATCCACTTTCGCCTGGAGTTTGCCCACAAAGTTACTGTGCTGGACGTGGATCTCCTCCACCTGGTAGAACATGGTGGTCACATCCTCCATTGAACACACTGGTGTCTCCCTCAGGTTCGTTATCTGGTTTTGAATCTTTCTTTTCAGCTGTCATCAAAAGAGGAGAAAAAAATTTAACAGCAAGATTTTAAGACAGTTTGAATGTCCATTAGTAGAACATTTTTGTGCCCGAGAAAGAGAGAGATGTTCATCTAGTAAACATAACACATGTTTGAGTATCAAGTACTATAACTTTGATTATGAAGAAATATAATTTTCTATACTGCTCACACAGTATTCATCAAATGGCAAACAAAATATAAATGCATGTAGCAGTGAAAACATAGAAGACAATAAAATCAATATACTGATTTTAAACATTTCTTAAAATTACATTATTCCTTAATTAAAATTTTAATTTTTTTTTTTATAAACAAGGAAGAGTCCAATACCTGTACATAACAATTATACCCACTGATTATTTTCTCTCTTCTTGAGAAATATGAACAAGATCATATAGCCAATGGATAAATCATTGCAGAAAACATTATATAACAAGTTGATGTTGTACGATGTATTTCTTCTGCAATGCTCCCTATCTATATACAACATAAAACACAGAAGCATTCAATTCTCATTGTTTCAGTGAATATATGTATTACTATACCACCAGTACTATGTATGATTTGCTGAATTATTATAGAATTGATAATGATTAGAGTTTTTTGTGTATTAAAACAGGGTGGGACATATTTATATTTCCTGAAAAAACCCTCATTCCTTTAATATTCTGAACACATGATAATTGTTCAAGTTTGTAAACTGAGGGGCATTGTACTAGTGCTACAGCTGGATTGTACATGTACTAGCAAACAATAGGACTCATTGAGTTGAATTCCCCTAGAGGATTTATTTGACAATTAACTTCAAGTACTTTTTAATGAATAAAATATTTTCCTTATCTCTCCGTGGTACCTTTTGAGTAGGAAGAAAATATATGGCCAGTCTTGCTAGCCCCCCCCCCCCCCCCCCCCCATCCCAAAATAAAAATATTTTATATGTTCTACTATTTAGGAGAGGTGACTTTTCACCAAAATCCTTCTTATTCCTTACCTCTGAAAGATATTTTCCTACATGGAGAAGTAAGTGATTGTTACATGTATTATCTTTATATATATTTACATTCACTTTCTTCCCCCCTATTAAATTGCATTGATTGATTTGAACGATATTTACGCATAACACAGAAGACCCAATCACCAAATCTGGTGCGTATGAATACAATATTCCTTCAGTATTTTTCAAAGAACATGACTGACTCTCCTCACAACTTCAAACCGGATCACGACCTGATATTATACTTACACTGATAAACATTTCATTGATATAAATATTTTTTAACAGTTAAATGAAATCAATTTATTTATTTATTATTATACCAAAGGTTATATTCATTGAATAACAGATTAAAAAATAAAATTGTGAACTTAGAATTTATAGTGTTGTGTACTATTTTTGTCAGCATAATTCGGCTATTGCAATGGCTCTTCCGTTAATTGCGCATTACTCGTAGAATAAGGCGGAGATTTTGAAAAATAAATCTTAATTGCAGAAAGGGAATAAAGTTAAAAGAAAGTAAGCGCGCATTATGAAAATATGTTTGCACACACCGTTGCAGTTATGAGACCACATCTTTCAAAAAATAATGATTCAATGCTTAAATGTCTGAATGTGTTCATGTTGTCCAATCATGCTTCTGTGATATCTCTGGGCAATGAGGTGGAAGTTCTCCTAGTATTTCCTTGCCTTTTTGTACTTTGTATACCATTCTCCTTACCTCACTAATGTCTTTGTAAGTGCTCTTACTTTTCAGTATCTAATTATCAGTCATTTATTTTCACATTCTCTTTTCCTCTGTGATGTCTTTGTATGTCCTCTCACTTTCTAGTACATGTATCCGGGTATCAGTCATTTATTTTCATATTCTCCTTACCTCTGTAATGTCTTTAAGCAGGGACAGGTAAGTCCTCTCGCTTTCCAGTATTCCTTTTACAAGGATCTTCCTCATGTGCAGTTTCTGGTCTCTAACCCTTTGGGCGCTGCTAACGCTCATTGTCCTGGACAGCTCAGACTAAATCAAAATCAATATGTTTAAATTTTTCTGAAAAATTGACTTTTTTCCCCAATTCTTTTTAAAATTTTAACATGCCATAATCAAATTGCTTTCACATATATATTGTAACAACTCTTCTATGAAATATTAAGAAATCCACTTTTACCTTTGTTAAGTCATGTACCTCTGTATCACTGGTGTCCTCTGAGTCCTGCCCTGAAGCCTCCACAGTCACACCAGGTGTCCCATCCGGCTCATCCTTGGGCTGAGTATTTTCTGCCTCCTCCATCTCCAAACAAGCTGAAATGACAAGAAAAAAAAATCAAAGTTGTTGTCAAATGACTCTCACCTTGAGACATGTCACTATCAGTCTTTTTCCTTTTCTTTTCTTTTTCAAGGTCACATTAGCTTAGAAATAAGAACTTAATCCCTAAAATATATACATCTGTTACAGAAAAAAATCCATTTTCTGTTATTTTGATTCCTTGGCCAAACTAAATTTGCATGAAAAACATATTGGATCATTAGGAGGAGCTTGTATTTTCTTAAACTTATGAAATAACATCCTGAGTTGTGAATTAGATTACCACAAATGATTTTAATACCATGGCGTACCTTGATAAAAAATACACACCATTCAAATACGAGAAAATGTTCATGTAAACTCATTGTTCCACTTTCTTAAAGACTGGGCTGGATTTTATTACGGTATATCTCATTTTGTGTGATAATTAGAGGACAATTAGAGTAAATTCAATTTACACATATTTCATAAAAATGTTTAAATTTTATTAAAGTTCTAACCATTTCGAGATGTACGTACAGTACTCATATACCCATGAAGCATTCATAAATCATATTGAGTGGGTGTTTCAACATCTAAAAAAATAGATCAGGTAGAAACCTAGGTGTGCTCAGAAAACGTAACTGCAGGAAAACAGTAACCACATGTGAAGTTTCAGAAAACCTTTATTTTCTTTGTACCGGTTCTAGGTTATGACTATACAGGGTAGTTAGACTTTTAACTTTCAGAAAGATCTTGTTGTTATTCATTGTAAATTATCGCATCATAAACAGGAGGCAGTACTTGACACATTTTTCATTGATAAAACCGTCACAAAAACAGAGTCTTTAAAATCTAAAATCTAACACTGTATTTCAAAATGATTCACTTTGTTTGATTAAGTTGGTGTAACAAAAGAGTCATATTAGAAATCCGAGAAAGGGAGATGGGGGGGGGGGGGTTTAGGAAAATTTGATGACTAACAAAAACAGACATCATGTTTTGTATTGTTGTATTGTCCTATAAAATGTCGTGACATGACTAATGGTAGGGTTTACATATCAATGGATGAAAATGTCTTGACTTTACAAAATTTGATTCTTATTTAAGCAAAAGGGAAGGTTGTGTCAATTTGATCGTTGACTACACAAACTCAATCAATAGCCTTCTTAACAGTTTCATGTTCAAGTTCACTTTTTATTTTAGAGAATAGATTCTAAGGAATGTTAGCCATTTTACAGTGATTAATGCACACTGGCATCTGCAGGATAACAAGAAATGTAACAAGAAAACCCATTCATATTTTTGATAGATTAGAGCTCTTATCTTCTGTTTGCAGAGCAATATTAAATCAAGTTGCATTTGGAGTTTTTTCCTCTGGAGAAAACTGTTCTCCGGTACATAGTTTTTTTTGTTCCACAATTGCCACATTGGATTGTAATTAGTTCTGAAACCTTAACCGCCTTATGACAAGTGCAGAGTATGTTCCTGGTTTAAACTAAAAGAAACATAGCAGTATTGGAAAAAAAAAATTAACCAGGGATGTTAATTAGCAAAGACCTTAACGATAGAAAAATGTGATCTTTAACCCATCTGCCTTGTTCATTCTAACATTTGTGATTTGATTTGAACATATTTTATTGTGTAATTACACAAGAGGATTGGAAACAAGTTCTTTCAACTTACGTGTTCCTCTCCTATCTAACATTTGTAGATTGTTATACTCTAATCCATAATGACTTTATTTTTTTCATAAAATGCAAAAAAACAAAAAAAACCCAAAAAAACCCAAAACCCCCCCAAAACAAGAGGCCCACAGACCTTGACAGTCACCTGACTACTATAACCCTTAGATTGACATGTCAGAGAGTCTCATGTTTGCACTTTAAGCTTCATTTTGAAGTCTAAATCCTAATCTGAGACTCCTCTGACTGTTACCCTGCTTTTATTATTTGATGTTTGAAAAACATTCATTCATGAAAATTGGGGGGTGGGTGGGGTCAAGAGTTGGAGAAATTTCGTATTATCTATATTTAGCTCCAGGGGCCAAATATTGTAAACTTTTGGTAACAAGAGACCTGCAGGCCTTTAATGGTCAATCTTTTATAATATTCACAGTTTCATTTAAAACGCACACAAAATGCATACAGCTTATTTCTACAAGTATACAATGCACAGGATATTAAAGTAGATTTCCTAAAATAGAACACATATTTAATTCAATAATGCCAAGTGACAATGTAGTTTTCAAGATGAAGTTAAAATTGTTAATGGATGACACACAGCAATTACCTTAAATAAAAATACATGTTTAATATATGGCTTTATTTCCCCCCCCCCCCCCCCCCAAAAAAAAATAAAAAGCCTTAACTTCTGTCCCATGGCCTGGGCAGTGAATTTCACAATTGAACATTAGGACATCATGAACATAATAACAATGCATAACTTTATCTCCCACGACTGTGATAGTACAGAAGAAAATATTATTAAATCAATACATTTTCACTATGTGGCCATATTGCCCCTACCCTTGGGTCTGAGCCCCTGACCCATGGACCTGAATTTCATAATTTAGGTAGAGGACTTCATGGACACCACAACCATGCATTTAGTTTTCCCCATATATATATATGGGAGTAGAGAAGAAGATTTTCTAATCTTTAATACATTTTCACTAAATAGCCATATTGGCCCCACCCTAGGGCCTGAACCCCTGTCTCAGGGACCATGAATTTCATAATTTAGATAGAGGACTTCATGGTCATCAGAATCATGCATTTAGTTTTTCTCAAAAATATATGGGAGTAGAGAAGAAGATTTTCTAAGATTTAATACCCCACCTTAAGGTCTGAACCCCTGATCTAGGGGTCATGAATTTTACAATTTTGGTAGAGGGCTTCATGGACATCATAACCATGCATTTAGTTTTTTTCCCACATGTGTGGGAGTAGAGAAGAAGATTTTTGAAAATTTTGCTATTTTTGCATATTTGGCCCTGCCTATGAGGCCTTGGGGGTGGTAAAGCCATGAATTTCACAATTTAGATTCCTCTTACAATAGAGATGCTCCACATTAATATGGTAACAATTGGCTTGTAGTTTTCAACAAGAAGTTAAAAATGTAAAATTGTGAACGCACGACGCAGGATGCACGACAACGGACAAAGATAAATTGCAATAGGTCCCGAAGCAAAAGGTGACCTAAAAAAGTACGGTATAACTTGACATTTTAGACATCATGTACTAATGTTCTTTAACAGGTTGGGACCAATCGCCTAAACGGGATATAATATCCCAAATGGGGTATTAATATACAGTGCACAATTTGGAAATTTTTTATTGAGTAATTTTTGAAAGAAATACACGAAAATATATACATGTGTCAAGAACAACAACTTTTGGTAAGCAAGTTTTTCTGTAAACCTATGGTTAATGAGATTGATGCCAAAGAAGTTTTGGATATACCACGTGATCAATCTCCAAAACAGTAGGTAGTATAGAAAAAGTTGTTTACCAAAAGTTGTTGCATTTTATTGCAGATTCACACAATTTTGTCAAAATTTAAAAAAAAATTGTTTTTGCACTGTATTTTTATATCCCATATTTGTTTACAAAAATACAAATAGCTCATCTTAATAGAGAATATGTATCCCAAAATCTTGTGAAACAGGTTTCAAATACACATTATACATGTATATAAAGGTCTCATCCTGCAATAGCTTGAGGTGGATTTGATATGATGAATAAATTGTCATGCATTCTAATATTGGACAAACATCAGGTGGTATAGAAAAAAAATGTCTATTGTTTAATCAGTCTATTTTACCATTCCCAAACCTTACTCTTGTTTATAAATACATGTACATATTATTCAGTTTTAATTCATGTATTAAAGAAATTATGATTATGCATGCTCATAAATCTATCAGATAATTATACTCTATGTAATGGAAGGATAAAATGTCAGATCAGATATTTACCCACAAGAAACAAAATCATTTCAAGGTCTCACCAAGTTCTTTTCTTATTAAAATCTAAGCTTGGTTATAGTCTGTAACTGCTTCCTTATTTTAATACAAATTTACACAAAGATCGCATGTGCGTATTTCCTCAAATTACTCTATATCTAGTCCTCACATCTAAGGCTTTTTAATCTTATGTCATATTTTCTGTGCAATCTTTTTAAAGTGTCACTTCAACTTGCATTCCCCTATTTGAAGTTTGTGTACTAATTTTTAAACCAATAATGAAAAATAATTGTTCATGTTCAGAGACACACAGTTTTTATGTGAAACTCAAAGATGTATTTTCCAACAAGCAGGAAATCATTTTTAACAGTATTTAACAGAGTGAAACATAGAATTCAGAGCAATGCACCAATTAGTTGAGAGAGAGAGAGAAAAAAAGAGCTACTGGCACTGAAATATTTCAGTTTTTAAAACAGTTGAAGTTTTTACCACTTTCCACATGCTGAGTTAATTTCTCTCTTACAGTTGTGTTAATCTGCAACAATGCATTCCACAGAGAAAGAAAAACGTTTGAAAATACAGCTTGCCTGTGATATTTTAGAGAATTATTTACTTTCATTTCACAAGAACTCGTTAAAACTGACAGCTATTGTGTAAATTTCAGGGGCAGATGTTTGTACAAGTTTTTATATCTATAAAACTACATGTACAGTTAAATGTTATACCATTTTAAACTTCTTAGAATATGAATTAAATGGCATTACATGTTATTGGAGTATATATTTATATCAAAATGCATATATGTATATTTATGTGAAAATTCTATAGCAATTCATTTTATCCCCAATGCAAATTATAATTCAATCTGCCCATAATATATTATTCATATTAATATTGTTGGGTATACAATTATCTACCAATGCACTTGTATAGCCAGGTTTAATTCACTAACTGTTTAATACATGCATGTAAATTAAATTTTTTGATTGGTGCTAATTTTGCTCAATTTTGTGGTTTCATCTCAACAGCCAAAAAAAATCAATCAAAAAATAATGTTTGATACATGTATTTTTAATTATCCATATAGTCATCAATTCAGAAACGGCAAAAACTAAACTGGCAAAAACTAAATGTACCAATATTCAAATCAAAATGCTCTATACTTTATATGAGTAAGTTCTTGGGTAGGGGTGGGATAAGAAGGACTAAATGTGTATTTTGGCTTAGTTACAAAATTATATTGTTGGACTGTACTGCTGTTACGCAAAATGCAGAGTTATTGTAATCAGAGTTATTGTCATTTCAGGAATTCAACATCTGACACCTCTACATTGTAAACTGATAGAGAGAATGCATGGTGGATATCATATACATGTATAAACCAGTACACCAAAGTCTTCTTACATTAGCAACAACTGAGGGCATGCATATATCATGATATATGACCATATTTTAATAATAGACAGTACCTCAGAGCCCACCAATGAATTAGAATTTTTCACAGAAGAATTATCAGTTTATCATTCCAGTAAATGAAAGCCCTCAGCAGCCATCAAAGAAAAAACTTAAACATGTGCCCCAGATTCTGAACAATTCATGTATTCATGTGCCAAAAGAGTGAATTTGTTTTTGGTGGGGGTTTTTTTTTCAAACAAAAAATTTCAAGTTTTCATCATCTGTTTAAAACTTGACATATGCAATGGTCTCACTGCATGTCTTTGCCAGTAAACACACTCAGAAATTCATACAAGTCCCGGTAGACGTACCGGTAGTAATTCAGTGTGTTTAATCAGGAATTTGAACCACATACACGTTCATATATATCAATAATAGTTCATCAATATACATGTACATGTGTGTGTGTGGTTCAAATTCATAATTCCTATCAGGATTTTGTTCTAACAGAGAGAAGACTCTCTCTCTCTCTCTCTCTGACAAAAAAACATATGGTCAAAGGACCTAGATGAACAAATCAGGCGCACCCTCACTTTCCCTCCATCTCCTCCCTCTCCTCTGACACTCCCTTTATCTGTCAATATACATTATTCAGCAATAGTACTAAGCTGGTTCAGCTATCTCATGTTTATTCATGCATTACTATACACGTAAATTTCAAAGTGACAAGCAACTTGTCAACAAGTCATTAGTCCTAGTTGTAAACATCTTATCAACAAAAAAAATCATGTTTTCACCAAATCTTTATCACAAAATCTGATTCCTCACACACTTAGCAAAGCATGGAACATGTACCAGCCCTAGGCATATAAGGAAGAAACCTAATTTTGCAACATATACTTATATCATGTAGGTTGGAAATGTGTTGTTTAATATCATTTTTAAAAAATTTATTTATTGGTCTTCTGTCGAATATGGAAATTCTGGGTGAAATCTAATTTCAGCAAACACTTTTACATGTATGTATTTTTATACATGTATGGTTTACATAATGTGTGTTACTGTCAGTACAGAGCTATATGTAGCACATGAAGTTGTAAACAGGAAAGCAAAACCACTCAACACTGGGCCATTAGATTAGATCTCTAGATTTCTAGTCAGCTAGTTTTTATTTTTAAATTTTTGAGTATTGTCTAATCAAGCTCAACAGATATTACACTCTTCTATTCAATCTAGAAAACATTTACTCAGGTAGCTCACAAATAAATGCAAATATTGATGCATGCATACAGATTGAGGAATAATTTCATCTTCACCACTGAGAATGTCTCACTATGATTTGTTTAATCTTTTGATCAGTTCTGCAAAGCATTTACCAGGAAGTTGACCAGAAATAAAAAAGGACAAACATTGCTGTGTAGACAGGCTTGTGTAATGAAATCAAAAGGTGTGTACAAAAAGGTATATTCACATATATAGAAACATTAATGCACCAATAAGAACTGTTGACGAATTCTGAACGAATATTGTATAGTACCAGTGTCTATTTTCCTACAGAGGTAAGGAAATAGGACATATATTATTTGATTTTTTCATGAGAACAGATTTCATTACATGAATATGTTCTACAGTGGGCCAAAGTCCATATATCAACATGCAGATTACCATTCAGAGCAACTACAGGTCATTGAGCAACTGAATGTACACTTCCTCAAATTAACCAGATCTGTTGCATGCTTCATCAAATACATGCATTAAGTTAACAAAATTTTATTAACATAAATTTGACACTTACACTTGCTACTGGAACTATCCTCCACATGTTCTTTCTGTAGTTTCTCATTTTTCCGCAAACCAGGAACACTCGGTTTTGAATCGAAACCTTCCCCACTGGTAACACTAGTGTTGGATACAGTGTCTATGCTAGAAGTATCGGAATCACTGGATTTTTTAGTTCCCTTAATAATGACATTATCGTATATGTCTGAGCTCTGATTGTCTCGCTCATCCTCATCTTCCAAATCAAACTCGGCTGTCCGCCTTAGAAGAAAGTCCACCGAAAAGTTCTCGTAGTCGTTTGATCTCAGTCGCTTCTTGCTGCGATTGGTGGCTGGTTCTGGGGATGAATTCTGACTAGACTCTGTAATATTAGCATCAAATGTATCTAAGTCATTGCTCAGGTGTTTAAACCCTGTAGAAATAACTTCACCACTGTTATTTTTCTCCTTCCCTCCATCGCTCAGGCGAAATTTTCTAAACATGTTTCTGTTAGCTTCCTCAGAACTCTGAGATATACCTGCATGACTAGAGGAAGTTGTTTCGTGATCGTCAAAGGAATATTTTCCTGTCAAATCATCTAAGTTTGTTTCAGGTGTGCTTGGCCTCCTGTGATCGTGCCTCCCATTGTTTACTTTCGTTTTAACAGGTTCACCTGAACTTCTCTGAGGACTTTGAGGACTAGAATCTGGTCCCAGCTTTTTACTGCGAGGGACAGTGGCAGGTTTCGGTCGCGCCGGATGCTCACTTTTGGGTCTCCGCGGAGGGATGGCAGGCTTAATTGAAGGTTCTCTCTCTGCTGATGCTGACAATTTCCTCATACACTGATTTTCATAATCTATTTCATCATCATCACTTGAGACTTTACTTTCATCATTCACAATCCTGGCATTAGCGTACGGGCTATTATCCCTTCTGTGAGGAGCATCACTTATTCTGACACTGGGAAGGCTACCTGAGTCCCGGCTGTAATTGTTCAATACCTCAGTAACTAGGTTTTCCCCAGGAGCCCCATCACTCATTTTGTTATCTTTAATCAGATATTTATCACCATGTATGAGAGCATTCACCTGGATTTCATGGTTTGGAGTTACATCAATGACATCTCCACCCAGGCCGACATTTACAAATGTTTCTAAAGAGGAGTCAACACATTTCCCAAGTCCATCCAACAAGGAATATTTTCTATTTGGAGGTTCGTCTGAGATTTTCCTGTCATGAGTTCTGGAGCCCGGGGAGGATATCTTCTTGGTGTTACTTCTGGAAGAGTATTCGGCTGAATCAATTCCATTGCAATCCTTCATGAGAGTTGCCCAAAAATTTTCGATCAGCTCGGCTTTTCTGTATTCTCGCTTAAGCCTCTTTGCGGTTTCCCTAGATTCGTTATACAACTTCCCAAGATGTGCAGTGTTTACGGATTCAAATCCATCATCCGATGTCAAGATGCAGCCATGTAGGTCAAGTAACGGGGGATCGTCTTGAGGGAATTCGGCAGACCATGTTTCAACAAACTTGTCGTACAACTGCTCCATTTTCTTACACATACAGATTAATCAAACAAGAACGGACGGCTCGCACTAATCATCCATCACATGATGCGAAGTGCGATTAATTTATCTTCAAGGAAATCCTTTATTTTTAGTCGTATTTTGTCATGTTTCACTTCCGTATTTTTGATAGTCGCCATTTCTGTTTACGTTTCCTTCTTCGGAATGCCTCGGTGATTTACTCGTATACAAACGGCCCCATCCTTGTTCGACCCATGGGTGGAGTTTACACGAGGCATCGTTGTAAGTTACCCAGACACGTGACCGTATATTTCAGTTTCACAATGTGATGAGCTAAAAAAAAAAATCCCAAATGAAATTTATTTTATGGGTAATTTATTACTGGGATAAACATGTCGAAATAATTATAATCCACGAATGCTACATTTTTACAAAATTATGAGATATTTTAGGGTTTTCTTTATATCCTACAGTAGCTAGAGCTTTACAGCTTTTGTCTTTATAATTTTTACTAACCTGGATATTTTACGGTTGTAAATCCAATAAAGAACAAACAAAAACACAAAGTATAATTAAATTAAGGAAAAAATGCAATCAATCTATTTCAAAATGAAAAAAAACCCACCAAAAAACAATAACATAAAAGTATAAAATATAGACATATTTTAATGTTTCCGTAAAATGAACTTGTCGTTTTTTAGTACTGTAACTCACGAAAATGAATGCACCTGTACAAATAAGTGCGTACCGCCTCTGTTTGTATGCTATTTTTGTATCATGCATGCGTGTTGATACAATTTTAGCGCTTATAAAAGAGGTTCGCTCCTTAGGTTTTGGGTAGCCATTTTGGGTCACCTCTAGTCTGAAAATTCTGCATCACATATTTAATTCTAGTAGTATATTTATATGCACTTTATTATCCAATTATCACGATAATTTTTGTAATTAAATTTATCTACTGACTTCAAACTGAGAAAAAGTATTTTAAAAGATGCATTTTTATGGCTTATAAAAAATTATTCATTTAGGTGTATTTTGATCCTTGATACAATAGTTAGGAATTCAGCTAATACCCTTGTATGGCAAGCGGGTTAACATGGGGGGATTAAATAAAGATGCAGCAATTAGATATAAAACCTTCTTATGTCTCATAACTGAAGTTTTTATAAGCTTTTTTTTCTTCAGAAAAAGCCACTTTTCTTCAATGTGTATCGCATGGTATCGCTCATGGCTTTATGATCGAGTAACCTAACCAGGCATGGAGTGATGGATTGAACAACCCTTCAATTTCTCATATATGTGAGACAACTCTCATTGTGAACTTTGAATTTTTAAAACGCTGTACAGTGTGTGGATTTTGAAAACGCACTGTGTATAACATACTTTTGGAATTCCGAAAAAGGTGCTTGAGAGTATGTTTCACATTAGATTTAAAGCGTGTAAAACTTAAGCGTTAAATTGGGGATGGTATACCCTGGTAGGGCAGCAAATGTGCTTTGTCTACTAAGATGCTGCATAACTTTCACGAACGTTTCTCATATACTGCAAATTGTAATGAAAAAAGTTCTTAAAATCCATAAATGGAATTCAAAGGAAATTAAAGCTCAATTTGTTACACTCGCTCAAGTATATACATGCTGAATAAGAACTCAAAACGAAACTAATAAATGTATTTAGTTGGTGAAATAACGGTACATGGTACTCCAATGTATATCAATTCTCGGAGTTTCGAGATAACAACTTAATAACGTGCGGAGGTTCCAGCACGGACAGTCCGTTGTAAAGCTGCACATAAAATCGACACACAATGTGCGAAAATCCAGCAGAGTTCGTCCGACATCACACACATTCCATAAATGTGTGGGTTCAGCACAGTTAGCTTGACAAAACACACCTATGTGCGGGGTTCCAGCAATTTTCGGGACAACCAGCTCTTTCGTCAGACCACATAGAATGGAAACAAACAGACAAAAACTAGCTGCAGGTCTGTATCTCCCGGTCTGAAAAAAATCGGGTGGACGACATAGGAGCTACAGTTCCGTACGTGTTAAAAAGTTAAAAAGTTGCAATTTGTGGCGCACAAAAAGGATGACTACACTTAGCGCCGGGTTTTGGGCCCTTTTCGGTCGCTTCTGTTGCGTTTATTTCTTAACCTAGTATCACTTTTGTTAAATTTTTTAAAGAGTCTAGTCAATTTCCAACATGAATTAAGATTTTAGACTGTGATGCAATAAGCTCATTCTATGTTTTTCTCCTTACAACTTTCGAAAAAAGGAGAATTTTTGCTTATCTGCCCTTGATCAAACATAAGATTAATATTAATATGCATGAGAGGTGGAGCTGACATTATCAGAATGGTACTAAAATTAGATTAGCATGAATAACAATGCCATTTATAAAAAGTTATGTGATCACTCTTTCACCATAACCCTATCTATTCTATATGGTACAAGTATACTATGGTTTCAACAATTAGACCACGCCCATGTAAGTACAGAAGACTTTAAATCAATCCTTGACAACTTAACGTGTTCGAAAACATTGTCCTAGTTAGCACATAACATGCTACCTTACACGTCACGTGATAGAATTTTGTATTCACAAAGATACCTGAGGTGAACAATCACGTGGTGAATTATAATATTCAACATGTATCAACCCTTGATTACAACAGGGAAAGCGAAAGTAAGAAGAAGCAGTTTTTTCTCATTTAAACCATCAGCGCATGTTTGTCTATTTATCTCCCTTTGACATAACTTTGATAATGCAAATATACAACTACTGTTAAACGGAGAACAATAGGCAAACATGCGCTGACTATGTATGAAGTCAGTGTAAAAGTGGGCGTCCTCATTATCGTATGGAGATTCAAGAAATCGTGATGACCCCCGCCTATGAAAACAAATTCGTACTTGGTATCAACATACTTTTATTTAACGCAATTACGTAAAGTTGCAGTTTAGATGTTGACCATTTCTGCAATTGAAAGAAAAATTCCTCTTTTAAAAGTTTATTTTCTCGCAAATATCGCATGTCCTTAAGTGCAGTCATCCTTTGCGCTAGTTTTGGACTGATATACCTTATTTCCACACAAATTCTGTACAAATAATTAATTTCAAAAAATTCATCGGAATTTTACTACAGATATCGTCACTTTACTTGCCTCTGATACTCTTTTAAACATTATCACCAGCCCCGTAAATTGAAGTTGTGCAGTTTGTTTACATGTAAAAATGGCGACTCTCGATCTGCAAGTGAATTTAACATTATACTTCATTTTCCGAGGTCGGTTAGCGTGTTTACGAGAAAGTCTGAGGCAAGTAAAGTTACAATATCAGTAGTAAATTGACTGAACAATTTAATTAATGGTAATAATTTTTACCACAGATTTTGTGTGGAAATAAGATTAAAAAGTCCAAAACTAGGGCAATTTTTTGTGCGCCGTAAATTGCACCTTTTTATTACGCTCCCAGGTCGTCCATCCGAATTTTTTCAGACCTGCAGCTAAACAAAAACTAGCACTACAACAACAAAAAAAAAACAAAAACAAAAACAAAAAAACAAAACCAAAAACCACTATAAACAACTATAATAAACTATAAAAAAAAAAACCCAAAAAAACCCAGCTATACAGCATCATGTATAGTTTTATTTTAAAGTGTTTTGGAAAGTGTTGGCCAGGCCATGTGGCCAATCGCTCTGGAGTAATAAATAATATTTAAATCTAGCGTTAAAAAGATGATCTAGACCCACGGGCAAAATGTTAAGTCCCCGGTAATATCTATATGCCTTTTGTAAATATACTGTTCGATCATTTTCATGTTGAAAAAAATATGTATTCCTGACTACACATCAATTTTTAGATTAACTTCGCATTTACAACCACAAGTTCCATCCATAACTCCATGAGAGCGATTAATCCAATTCAAATTGAAATAATAAAAATGATGCAAACATGTTGATAGTAAACAGCATTTTTTCGGTGAACGTACATTCTGAATTGCAATCGATCTATTGACATTTTTACCATGGCGTGCCAGCGAGCATTACAAAATATTAATACGAGAAAAACAATTACAGTTCATCTTTAAAAACAATAAATGCTTCATGAATATATGAACGTCATAAGGCATTGCAGAAAAAAAATAAACAATAAAATGCTTTCTTTGGTTATTCATGTGGGACATGAAGGTGGCGACATTGCAGAAAAAATACATAACCCGCGTTAGCGGGTTATGTATTCTTTTTCTGCAATGATCGCTACCTTCATAACCCGCATGAATCTTCAAAGAAAGCATTTTATTGTTTATATTTACATCTTTCTTTTAAGAAATTAATAAATTGATTGTAAAAAGTAAGTTCAATTAACTAAATTACTGTTAATGTACATCAGTCATAAGCTAAAAGAAACAGCCAAATCGTCTCCTATGGGAATTTGAGTCTGACATCATCATGATTATTTCGTGCAGTCTGTGATTTTTCTTAGGTCGCTGCATTCTTCGACCATTCAATAAACGGGGCGTGTAGATTTCAGTCCTGTCAGTTTCTATAGAGCTATGAATTAACAATAAGTTTCCGTAAGAAATAGAGGAAATCATACTCGGTAGATGTAAATATTTCGCTTTAAAAAACAATAAATGCTTCATGCGTATATGAACGTAATAAGGCATTACAGAAAAAAAAAATAATTCGCTTTACACGAAAGGGTCTCCTTACTGAGCAGTTCAGTCAGATTCGACAGCACACATTGAGGTAAAGGATTTATCTTAATTCGTGATTTATATATGTGAATTCCTCTTTGAGTTTAATTGTTGTGAAATAGATTATAGATATACTATATTACTTCTATAAGTTTGTGAAAAAATGGAGTTTATGGTTGACCGTAACGACCGTGCATTTTGGGTCTATTTCACCCTCGTGCAAACCACCCAGGTCAGGATCTCTCCAAAAGGATTTAAATGTTCGTTCTTGTAAAATCAACTATGAGAAAAATAAAGAGAAAAGAATATTCAAAACAAAATGCCCAATACTCAGAATTGGCAATAGCAAGTCAATCTTTTCTACTGCGGGCATACGAGACAATAAATATATAAAGTTATCTTCCGGTTTGTCGATGTGATTCCGATCCGTCATATAAGAATTCGCAAAGCCACTGGACATATTGTAAAAATGATTTTTCTATGATCAATTGCCTTCAAAACCTGTTAACCGCTATAGAGATGCCATGAGTTCTGACGATGACGATTGGATGGATGTGGTTGTCATTGACAACGGGTCAGGGTCGTGTCAATCGGGATTTGCCGGAGAAGATGCCCCTCGATCCATTTTCCCCTCGGTGGTAGGAAGACACAGAGAAGGGGTAAGTACGCACATGAAATATATATAGACATATAGAAATATAGACAACGTTTTGTTTGATACCTCGTAATACCACACACAAGTAGCCTACATATATGAGATATTTAAGCACTCCCACAGCGTGTAGTTTCCCTCACATTCATATATTTGCATTATGTAAAAACACTTTGTGAACCCAAAGCATACAAATGTACAATTTGCAATTATCACAATAACATTTTTAAACAAGATCCGTAGCCTATTGTATGCATTTATTATGTTGTTTATAGATAAAAGATTTCAATGCCTCAAAGTCTGAAAGTTTTGTGGGGGACCAAGCAGTTTCACTGAGCACAGTTCTCTCTCTTTGTCATCCCATAGAGAGGGGTGTAGTCACCAATTGGGATGCCATGGCGACGATATGGCACCATGTTTTCGAGACTGATTTAAAGATAAAGTCTGAAGACATGAAGGTTCTTATGACGGATACTATTTTGAATCCAGCAGGAAATCGGGAAAAAATGACAGAGGTTACTATCCAATTATTTACGAAAGCCTATTGAGCTCATTTTCGTAGGTAAAAAAAAAATTATCCGTAATTATTAGTTGATTTGAATGGAAAATAAATTTTACGTTTGATTTTCTATTGCATGAAATAAGAGTTGTGATTTGTATCATGCTTCATTCAGGTATTGATGGAGACATTCCACGTTCCCGGCTTCCATGTGAAGAATCAAGGCATTCTGTCGGTGTACGGATCTGGAAGGGGGAGTGCTGTAACAGTGAGCATAGGAGACGGAGCCGCACAAATATTTGTTATTTACGAAGGTACCAGGGTTGAATCTATTTGTATTGATTCGTTGATACCTATCGATCGCAAGAGCTTCCGATACGTATAGTTCAATTGGCATTTAAAATATCTTATTAATCAGAGTATGTAAAATACTTTCAATTACATGGATCATAAGATAATAAAAAATAACATATCAAGAAATGGAATTTAGCTGTGAAAACACTTTGAAACAGTACAAAGACCTACAACAAATGTATTGGATATTTCACTTTTAAGAATCGTATCGTACCAATTTAATTTGTTTAATCCTCAACCTTTACTAGAAAGCTCATAATTTTTAATAAAATCAGAATACTAAAAAAGCAAACTGCATTTCATTGAGTTAAAATTTTACTTTGTAATGTATATTCATATATATTTGCAGTTTATGTTTGCATTGCGCGTGTGTGACCTACCCATAATGCTCTGCAATCATACCGCTGAGTATAATTGTCTTTAATTGGCCTTTTACGAACGAATAAAATCTTAATTCGAATTTGCCATCCGACATTGGAATATGTATTAATATTTTGAGACAAGGAAGTTAAATCTATAGTGACAGCTTACCATGAAGGTTTTCTTACATTGCACTTACTTCAACATTTGTCTGCTTCATCGGTTCGTGTAGAACAGACTTATCTTGCTGTTGCCACATTTCATGTTTCAAGAAATAATTTTTTAACATTGTATCAATAACTGCCGTCAGGTGAGCAGACAAAATCAAAGCGCGTTAATTCATTTTGTTTGATCACCCGATAGCTAACTACGTTTACATTAAATTATTTAATGCTACAGAATATAATTTCTCAATGTAAGAAATAATATATCCTCCACTAGGGATGACGGTTCTTGCAGCAAACAGACGACTAGATCTTGCAGGGAGAGATTTAACTCTTTATCTACAGAGACTTCTGTATGACAGAGGATATTCATTTACCACTCATGGTATGAAGCTCTATATTGCATTTTTGAAAAGTCCATTTTTTTAAAAATAAACATTCACTGTAAATGATAATTTATTATATTTTTAATGTATTTTTGGGCTCCTTCTTTCTTTAGCGGAAATGAAGATTGTAAAGGACATGAAGGAGAAGTTATGTTTTGTGAGCCAGGATTATAAAAAGGACCAGATTACTGCTGAGACGACTTCAGATTTAGATAAGTCATACACACTGCCAGACGGAAGTCAAATCACGCTGGGAAGTGAGAGGTTTCAATGCCCGGAAGCTCTCTTCCAACCATCATTACTAGGTTAGAGTTTAACATAAAAAACTTACGACTTGGTATAAAACCATTTCTTAAAACTACTTGAGTATTAGGTTTTTAATTTATATGTTTCTGTTAGTTTTAAAGTGAAGCATTAAGTAACTCATTTAACTTGTGAATTTGATCTCTAGTTGCAAGCCTTTGTTAATTTCAACTGGTGTTGATGATAATGGTATTGCGGGTGGTGTCAGATGTAGTTCACAAAGTATACAAGTCATGAACCAATTAAGCGACACCACCAGCAGTATCAAGAATGATGAGGCCAAATAAAAAAATAGGTGTGGTTCCGGTAACATCTCAAAAAAAATTAGGGTAGGTAGGTAGGGATTTTTATTTTTTTTTTATTTTTATTTTTTTTTTTTAAGAATAGAAATGTATAAAATGATTTTCTTAGTACTACCTAGCACTGCATTGCAGGTGGCATGTGTATTTAGTGAGATAAATATACTAAATCAAGATTGGTAGGGAGCATCTAGCTTTTAACTATGAAACAAATATTTCTAAATTAAAAATCAATAAAAATGTTCGGTATTATTTAGGGCTGGGATGATTCAGAGTTCATTCGATTTGGTTCGATTTTGATTCAGAATGCTATGGTTCGTTTTTTTTAAATTTGATTCATTTAAACAAAGGTCAATCTCAATATTTCTCATTTTAAATTTAAAAAAATGATCTTTACCTTGCAGATTCCATTTAAATTTAATTTAGGGACCAACTTAGAGCAAAATTTTGGAGAGATTCACTTCTATCTAACAGAAAAATAGGGAGAAGCTTAAGAAATCAGGGAGACTTCCATTTCTTGACAATAGCATAATGCTAATGATGATATATGAAGATTTAGATTGGATTCGAAACAAATCAATAAAAACTAGAACATTTTTTTAACAATCTAAAAATTTTAAAAAAATTATCCAATTTGTTTGGTGTATTTTGGAGGTATTAGTTAAACCCTTTGACCCAATTACAACCGTTATGCAGAGGATATTTTATTTT
>WFKH01010931.1:32350376-32365715 GCA_016163765.1 Magallana hongkongensis
TAGTCCTAAAATAGCTTCATAAACATGCCTGCATATTGTTCTAGATAAGCTTAGAATTCTTTTAAACTCTTAAGTAGCATACATGTACATATAGTCATGTCTTTTCCTGCACCTCTAGGACTGAACTGTGGCGGGATCCACCAGCAGATTAACGACTGTATCCTGGAGTGTGGCCTGGATATGAGGAGTACTCTGTACATCAATGTCGTCTTATCCGGAGGAACCACGATGTGTCCGGGTACGACTCCATTACATAATTACCTTAAATAACTTAGTAAAATCTCTAAGTATTTCTATTGAAATATCCTACTACGTGTATATTAGTCCGAAATATCTGACGTTTTCCTGGCTTTTTAACGATTTTGATATTTTACTTGCCAGGTTGGCATGTGAAATATCAAAATCGTTGAAAAAGCCAAGAAAACGTCAGATATTTCGGACTACATGAATGCATACCCTTTATGGCCGCAACAATGTAGCCATCTCAGAATTTTGTATTATTTTTTTTACTGGAGAGGGGGTACAATTTTTTTTAATTATGTACGTTAGGGAGTGATTCATTTAAAATAAATCATTGTTTTAATTAAGATTATTTGTTTAAGAATTTTTAAAAACTTTAACAGGATTTGCCGATAGACTACATCTGGAATTGCGAGCCTTGGTTCCGGTACTTATGAAGGTTAAAGTAGTAGCTTTTCCCGAAAGAAAATTTTTGCCTTGGATCGGAGGTTCAATCTTAGGATCTCTGTCTACCTTTCAACACCAATGGATTACTCAGGAAATGTATCAGGAAGTTGGGCCCAGCATAGTTCACCGACGATGCGTGAATGTATGAGGATATAAAAGAAAAACCTAAAATATCATGTATAAATGCAAACCATGTTACAGTGTATTACATGTACACTGATTAACAAATTCCGAGATTTATATGTACATGTAGCTCAATAGAAATTTGTACATATGCAGATAATATAGTTGTCGTAATTTGGGTAATATTTATCCACATATGTATTTACTGAAAGGAATAATTTGGATGGAATATATCTATGGCACGCCAAATTCACAAAAATGAGATAATCATAGTTTCACAGTCGATAAACTAGGTTTAACGGTTGTAAACTATAGTTTACGGACAGAAAACTATAGTTAACGACGTTAATCTATATTTCACATCTGTAAACCATAGTTAACGCGATCATCTATGTTTCAGAAGTGATAACTATAATTAACACAAAAAACAACCATTTGCGATTGCAAAACATAGTTTTATCTGATAAATATAGTTTCACAATTGTGAAACTATGATTAACATCTCTTAACCATAGTTAACGAATGTAAATTATAGTTTACAGATGTGAATCTATATTTATCAGCAAAATCTATCGTTAACGTTATTTGCAGACAGATAAACTTAGATTATCATTCGTTAACTATAGTTTACAACCGATAAATATAGTTTTACAGATGAAAACTATAGTTAACGAATCGTTAATTATAGTTTACGAACCGTAAACTATAGTTAACAATAAACTATTGTTAACTATAGTTTAGCGTCCGTAAACTATAGTTAACAGTCGATAAACCTAGTTTATCATCTGTGAAACTTTATTTGACGCCGTTAATCTATATTTCACATCTGTAAACCATAATTAACGCGATCATCTATATTTCAGAAGTGTAAAACTAGAATTAACACTGAAAACAACCATTTGCGATTGCTAAGCATGATTTATCTGATAAATATAGTTTCACGATTGTGAAACTATGATTGACATCTCTTAACCATAGTTAACGAATGTAAATTATAGTTTACAGATGTGAATCTATATTTATCAGCAAAATCTATCGTTAACGTTATTTGCAGACAGATAAACTTAGATTATCATTCGTTAACTATAGTTTACAACCGATAAATATAGTTTTACAGATGAAAACTATAGTTAACGAATCGTTAACTATAGTTTGCGGTTCGTAAACTATAGTTTCCAGTCGATAAATCTAATTTATCAAATGTGAAACCATGTTTAGCTCATTTTTTTGAGTCGGCTCGCGAAGCGAGAAGACCCTTGCTATCATCGGCACTCTCGGATTGGATTTTGAGCACAACCGTGTTATGATAATGCGCGATACAATGCAAATAGTTCTTATTTCTTAGTCGTTGAAATATCAACAGAACGTGTTGAACGTTATTCATTTCTTATTTTTTGTCTATAAAAACATAACTGGTTATGCTCTTACACGATAAAACATCCAATTTACCCTCAGGTTATTTTTTATGTAAATGAGATAACGTGAGTATGAATACCTTGTTTCAAGAACGACCTGTCTAATTACACGTGATTGCCACGTGACCTTTAGAAGTAAAAATAGCGTGTATTTGCATCAGCAGAGAGAAATCATAAAACATATTCGTGATTACTTTAATTTATGTACATTATTGTGATAAAGGAAGATTCTCGTATCACATTTGATAATTCTTTTTGTCATTTTCGATCTTCATTGATTGTAAGAGCAAGATAATGTAAATAAACTGGCGTAAATGTCGCGTAAAATTCAGATTCGTAATCAACAAAAATGGGGAAACGGCGAAATGTTCAATCAGCAGTTTAAGTTACGAAACATCAAGCTTGAGGAAGAGCTATGGGAATTCTATAATGCAAGACTTTCAAGTAGACGTAAAATTTGAGTTTTTCGACACTTTTGCAATCTTTGTATCCAGAGGTAATGCTTTGGATTCTTCTCATTTTGGAGTCCAGCTTTTCTCAAAATCAAGCAAGGATTTTGTTTGAGTGAAGGAGAAGTAAATAAGTGAAAAAACCAAATGAATCTAAATTATGTTATAACATCATATCATTTTCCAAATCTTTACCCTCAGATGGTAACAAAAATGATTAACTATTTGAATTACATGGATTAGTCATTAGAGAGACTTTACAATTTATCAAAAGATTTTGTTTACAACCAAGTTGTTTTCCAATTTATTTGGTTGTACTTGTTTTAACATTATCTTCAAAGGTATGTTCAATCTAACAAATGAATCGTAATGGGGACCTAGCTTTAAACAGAATGTAATTAATGCATGCATTTTCCAATTTTATGTGTGTAGATGCAATAAATATGGAAATTATCTTGTCATGGAAAACAATGTATAGACAAGTCCATGTTTTATTTGAATTATTATTTGAGTTTTTGGAGGAGGTTCTACAACATTGTATCATATATCATGATACAATATCTTATAATATAATAAAATATCATATAAATGATACGATATTGTTTCATATGATATTATATGATTATTGTACCAAACCACACTACCATATACAATATGTTAATAAAGAGCAATATGTTAATAATGATCATTAACCATGATTTTCATAAAATATGATAAAGGTGGTCTCATAAAGGTGATGTCTGTCTCGATGAGCTCTGTAATCTTTGATTACCTATGTTTAATTTACTTAGAAAAGACAGAAATTAAATTATATGTATTACTAACAATCTAATAAAAAAAACTTGCATCAAAATATTGCCAACATGTTGAGAGCGAGTCGACTCTCAGGCCCTTCAGGCCTTTGATGTGAATTTGGCGTGCCATATATATCGCCTAATCGGTAATTATAAACTGATAAAATGATTACATTACGGCGTACACGAAGATGGTGAATGCACAGCTCGGATTGCTGAATAAACCGTTTATATCAATTTTAAATGGCCGTTTTAATTTAATTTATCTATCAAGGGATTAAGAACAAAACATTTTCTGCTAAATACGCCCAAACAATAATTTTCAATTGATTAAATCCGGTAAACAATCAGAAGTAGCGTTTCCGTACAAAGGCTATGTACTGAACTACGATAGCCAATGTTTAACCTCTTAAAAAAGTGTCAAAATTCCATTGGGGTGTATAATAAGCACCCCTTTAATTCTCTCAAAGAATTTTTTCTAGAAAAAAGGTGCGTATTATCGGCAAATTGCTGTAGATGTTAAGCTGTTAAGCGCAAGACTGGCCATTTAATAACTTTGTAATGAAGTATATAAGTATTTGTAGATAAATAAACAGCACAAAACAGGTGTTATAATCAATTATCTCATTAAATCTCATCAGACTTCAAATTACACACTCAATTATTTGTCATTAACTCATTAGCAGCTGTCGAAGTTTGGCTTCTTTCGATACGGGGTCACATGTCAGAGTCAGAAGTCATGTGACAAAACAGACAAAATGGCCGTTGAAAACAGGCATATTGAAACCACGGGACCTAAAAACACTGGCCGCTGGCCGCGTTAGACAGGTGGCCGCTTAAATCAGTTAAAATATAGTGAAAAACTAAACGGACGGGATTGAAACTGGCCGCTCATGACGAGTGGCCGCTGATTAAAGGTGGCCGTAACAGCAGGTGCGACTGTATTATTTTACTGTAAGCTGTAAGAACACAATTTTAATCCAATGGTAATTTAACTGATTTTATATTAAGATTTTTGTTTAAATGAAACGTTTCTAAAGATTCAGTAAGGGTGACGGTAGCTTTAGTTACAACCCAAAGTGCGTTCCATACATCAAACTCAATGGAATGAAACGACAAACTTGAAGTCCACGAGATACTGTGTATAAATTATTTAAAAAACTGCGATTTATGACCATTTTGATAAGTAAGTATTATGAAGTATTGTTAATGTTTTTCGGTCTTTGGAAGGACGAAGTGTTCATGTATGATGTATAAAACCGAGGAGTAACGAAAACAAACACACGTTTGTGTGGTATGCAGTTCTTTTAATTAAAGACTCTTATGTATAAAGTTGTTAACAAAAAAAAATACGCATTGTAAATCTTTTATATCTACATTTTATGCATAGCGTGATTTATTACAAAGTTGTAGAAATAACCTATCCGACATAGTTTGTTCATTATTTATGGACTAAGTATGTATGGTGAGCGGTTATAGCAATTATTCTATGGCAAAGAAGAATCACTGTTTTAGAACAATGAGAAACTAAGTTACAGTTTTCACAATGCCTGACTTATTTGGTCTACTATCTGGATTACCTTTTATAATTTTTTCCCTCTATGCTCAAAAGAATAAAAAATCATTTTATTTATGTTATTTTTGTCCCTCTATCTTTTCCCGTTGTGTAGATATAGCAAAATTGCTAGTTTAATGTAAGTTTCATCTAATTTTAGTTTTTTCTGTATTAAATTACAACGAATAAACATGATATTCTATCAAATTCTGACTTGGTTTTTTAAGGAGTATTTTTATCAGTGTCCCTAACATCTGACCATTAAGCGAAAGAAAAGAATTTTTTATTATTAATCTATTTTTCAGACAGCAGATAAAATAATGAGCAAATTTTAAAAGCATACCAGCGTGCAATGAGTGACGACGATGACGACACTGTAGAAACTCTTGTCATTGACAACGGGTCCGGTACCTTTCTGGCGGGGTTCTCCGATCAGGTTTCTCCAAGATGTATTATCAAACCGAATGCTGTAGGGAGACCAAAGCACAAGGTTCAATCATTTAAACATTTAGTGGTTCATATAGGTATTAAAAAAGCGAGCACTGCAGAAAAAAGCAGCTCATGTATTTTTTTTCTGAATTGATCGCTACTATGAACTTGAATTATATAGAAGGGTCCAGAATTGTCTTGATGCTTTTTATTTTAGCTCTCTCAAAACAAACTGTACCAGCTTATCTATAGATACGGTTCATATACATACTGTTCATTGTATAAGGGGACTTTTCACATAGAATGAGTCGAATAGTTACTTATAATACTCATATTAAAAGTACCACGAACCCTATTGTTACAAGATTGCTATTAACATGAAAATCCTGTCACACGGTTATATTTATAAGCGGACAAATTGATTGAAATTGCTTAGATCATGATTCAGTTTTGTCAGTAGCTTTATGGACACAATCGAATTTAAAAAATATCATGGGAAAAATTCATTTGTTGTAAATATGCTCTATATGCGACAATACGCTACAAGTGTAAACTAGTCCATATGTTCTTGACTAATGACCATGCTTTAAATTATATATTCATAGTTAAAAGTAAAAGTATTGAAGTGTTTCATGGGATGACATCATGTAGACTAAGTGTAGAACAACAATTGTATATTCTTTAAAAATGTTTATACTCAGAATTGCGAAAAAATAAATCGATACACTCTAGATAAGGTATCTAATTCAGTGGATTTTTGTACGACGATTCTTCTTGCCATTTTATTCCTTGATATTGAAATGGCAATCCTGCAAATTACACATCTGAAATCAATCACATTTACTTATGAATATTGTAGAATTTTTTTACCGACTCCATCTGAAAAGCACTTTGAAAACCCCTCCTAGATTTGGTAATGCGATACCTGTTTTGGGCTAACAATAGCAATGGAGATGACTGTTTGAGAAATTGGGAGCAACAAAGAACGGATAGTTTAAGGATTTGACAAAAATAGTAGACGAAAAGATAGAGCAGAAATTTGCGAGAATATACATGTAGCAAAGAAGATGGGTGAATAAGGCGTGTAAAATGCCTATATGAGGATAGATAAGATACTATAAAATTAAAACATCAACAAATCTGATAATTTTTTTTTTCTAAATTATTGAAAACAATGTATATTTATAATAACATCGATTTATAACCCTTAAATATGTTAAATACTAGGAATAGGTTGATTTAAACTGGCGTATGCGTGTCAAAACCTTCAAATAGTGTCATTTTTAGAACTTCAATTAATGCCTTTTCTTTTATAGAGTGGGACTGAGCTCCATATTTTTGTCATAGTCTATATAAGGTTTAAAGAAAATCAAACCGATTTCAATCAACAAAAACGTGGAGAGATGACCCACTATACTTTAAAAACGTCATTTTGTATCCCAACAATTGAACGTTTTAGAAAAATAATACAAGTCCGTAAATTCGTGGTCGAAGTCGCATATAGCATTTAAACAATGGACTTTGTCGTGACTGAAATGGCTCAGTGGTTAGAGCACCAGACATTAGGTAACATTATAGAGCTAGGGTTTTTAGGCTGTGGGTTCGATACCACCAAAACTTTAGAATTTATTTTTTTTCTAATCATTTGTTAAAATATTCAAAACTGAATATAGTTAGAAATTGTCCTTTTGTAAACTTGTATTACAACATTATCAAGTATATTTAGTTGGAAAAAATTAAATTTGAAATTGTATTTTACTACTAAACCAAATGGGCATTTGCCCTATCTTATTCCCCCATCTTCTTTTCAAACGTTGACAAACGTTTAATATTGCTGTTTCTTTCTGCACTTATGTGAGTATTTAGTGAAATGTCATATTCCGTTCAAATAGGCAGTGAAGAAAACGAGTAATGTCCTTGCAGAATAGCTCTCCCAAAAGGTTTCTATTCGAATCTACCCAACTACATATTATATAGACAGGAATCATAAAAGATGACAATATCATCGGGGACAGACTGTATCCAATGCGAAATACTCTCTCATTGTCCTACCCCATTGAAAGGGGCGTCGTTACTAACTGGGATGACATGGAACAAATCTGGAGATATATGTTTGATCAGGACCTGCGTATCAAGTCAGAGGACAGACCTGTTCTGATAGCAGACGCCACTCTGAATCCGGCTGGAAACAGAGAAAAGATGTTACAGGTTAGATACAAACGGTTACCGATAAGAGCAATGCCCCTGAGTATGTTACTGAACACACATTTAATAAAAAAAAGTGTTGTTTAAAACAGACTCTGCTAGCAAAAATAGCCAGATTTAACGCTAGGAGAAATAACCCTTGTTTTAAGGTAATGATGGAAACCTTCCACGTCCCTGGGTTCCTTGCCATGAACCAAGGCCTCCTGTCCCTGTATGCCAGTGGAAGAACCACGGGGACCGTGCTAAATGTGGGGGACGGGGTATGTCACGTGGACACTGTCTATGAAGGTATTTCATATACTAGAAATTATGACTTTTCACGATTCGGTTGAATCAATTGAAACAAGTTTTGACCTTTCTTCTTTCTTTGATTTTGCATGTCTTGTGTGCCGTGGTCGTAAAAATATAAAACCTTTAACTATATCCTTAACCTCATTCATTTCGACCTATTGAAATGAAATCATCGGCCATCATTGCAGGAGAATATGAACTCTCGTCAAGAAGAAGAATTGATGTAGCTGGACGAGATCTGACCTTATACTTACAGAAATTACTGTACGCAAAGGGATACTCCTTTACAACGGCAGGTATAGCCCCACGATACTCAACAAATACATGTATATACAAGTTGCATTCAATATTTCGAGTCGTATAGATCTGATCAAGAAAAAAACTCGCAGCATGCTGATTGCGATCGTCTCTATACAAAAGCTGTGCTATTGCCAAAAAAAAAAAATGACGAAAAAAACGCTCGTTCCTTGTTCATCTTTTTGGTCAAGAGGTAATATTTTATTGGCGTCACAATGATCGTGGTACGAGCTTATGGTTTGACGGTCGCATATATGTAGATATAAAAAGATATAAAGTTCATGCACCGGTCTATTGATTTGGTTTGTACGTGATCTCTGGGCTTCCCAGGATTAAATCACGTGACCAACTAAATTCATATCCCAGGGAGCTTTTTAACGTTGTTAATTTTTAAAATACATGTACACTGAAATTTAAAAAAAAGCAAAGAATGCACATTTACTCGGAACATTTTTTGATCTTTTGAAAAGCTGAAATTGAAATGGTCAGAGACATAAAAGAAAACCTATGTTGTGTACGCTTGCATAAAGAAACCGACAGCAGCAAATCTAGTATAGATTGCCCGGAGAAATCCTATAGTCTACCTGATGGAAGCGAACTCACCCTCAACAACGAAAGATTCCTTTGTCCCGAGGCTTTGTTTAAACCTTCATTGCTAGGTAAGTCTTGCAGTATGGTCGTCATACCATATGGCGCTTAGAATAAACTTAGTAACTCTCAAACCGTCTTTAGCTTCATACTTTTAACGCATCCATATCCTTTCTGTGCTTGATATATACATGTACTTCCATTGCAAAAAAGGAACTTGTAGTTGCTTAAATACAAGTACAAATGTGTTTGATGGAAAATTTAAAACGTATACAATTGTGGTTTCTGGATTTTTTCCTTAATCAACTTTGTTTCAGTTTAGACGAACACCATATGTAACATGTTTAGTTGTTATCTATAGATTGTGTATGCAGATCTATTTCCTTTTAGTTTACCGTTTTATGAAATGGAAACAGGGTGGGTTTTTTTTGAGTGGTTCCACTTACAGGCAAGCGAAAGTACTATTCGGTTTCTGAGTCAGAATACATTTGTCAAAAGACTGGTACGTGGGTTATATTTATACTATATTTTATTTTTTTTTAATGAATTTTGCTACAGGTTTCGATTTCCCGGGGATTCATGAACTGGTGAAGGAAAGCATCGATTCTTGTGACATCAGCACACGGCGATCTCTGTATTACAATATCATCTTATCCGGGGCATCGACCATGTTTCCACGTATAATATATTTATTCTATTTATTGTAACGAAAGAAATAAAATATTTTAATCGAGACTGCATATAATCATAGCCTGGAATATATTACACTTTCTCTATTTCAGAGCTGCATTCGAGATTTGACATTGAAATCAGAGCCTTAGTTTCGGATCATCTGCCACTAAAAGTTATTGCACCTCCAGAACGGCGCTCTTCTGCCTGGATTGGAGGGGCTATCGTATCATCATTAAGTTCTTTCGATGATATGCTGATTTCTCGACAAGAATACGAAGAATTTGGTCCAGGAATAGTTCATAGGAAGTGCCGATACCTTTGAATTTCTTTCTTTTTACATTATATATAAATATATATATTTGATAATATTGTGATTCATAAGAATGAAATTAAATTTTCGCTCTTTATTTTGGAAGTTTGTTTCAAATTAATTTTTAACGGATCGAATGTTCGTATTGAACTTTTTGCATCTGATAATGAGGATACCAAGAAACTATTTGCAATTGTCGCTATTTTAGCAAATATGAATTAAATGTGATTTTTTTTCAACATTTAAAAAAAAAATTTAATATGCAAACATTATGACCAAAGGACCATCTGTAGGTTTTTGTACCTTCTCAAATGTTAATTGCTGAAAGATGCGGAATTCATATGAAAATAATTGTGACGCTTGTGTGTTATATACCCAATTAAAACCAGAACGAATGTAATATTAACTAGATACGATCTCGTTGCGAGCAACGAGTGGGTCTTCCGTTTGATTAATAATTAATGATAGGGTTGAATTAAAATGTTGACATTTGGTACGAGTTACTATATTAACTCCCTTTTAAACTAATTTTTGGACCTACACTGCAAAATTAAGATTTTCGGAAAAGGCCATTTTTAAACTTCAATATCTCTGCAATGCGTTGTCCGATTTTAAAACAGTTTTTAGTTTTGTATTCAGTACAAAAATGTCTACAAAACGTATATGCTTTAAAATTCCAAAAATCGAAATTTTGGAATCACTTCCGGTGACGACCGGAAGTGACGGACGACCTGCTCATATTAAAATTTGATAAGTTTAAAACATATTCTGATGGAAAAAAATTGTAAATTATTTAATTTGAAAAATTTTTAAAACACAATTTTCCAAAAATGCTGTTTGAGCGGACCGGAAGTGACGGACGATCGTGGTTTTACCTGATCGGCCCTAGGAATTCAAAAATCTATCATTCCTGAAACTTTCAATTTTCTATCTTTAATCGTTTTTAAGAAAAAGGGAGGACAAGATCACTTTTTACAAAAAGAAAAACGAATATAACGGCCGACCGGAAGTGACGTCATCAACAAAAATGTACAAGATAAAAGACCTTGATACTTTGTATTATTCGTGAAAATTTCATAAAAATCCATGGTAGCATATTTGAGATATTTGAGTTTTAAGAAAAATGTTAAGAAAAAAAAGAATAATAATAATAATAGTGAAAAATAGAGAAAAAGAAACCTAACAAAAACAATAGGGTCTTCCGTTGGAAACGGAAGACCCTAATTATGAATTATAAGTTTGTGTTTAATATTCAACTGAATTTTACATTGGGAAAAGAGCAATTATTTAACAACTCTCTAAAAATACCTAAATTTGGCGGCCACGCAGAGTCACCGATATTCTTTACAATCAATGTTTTGATATCCTTTGATAAATATAGAAGTAAAAATACGGTTTAATCACAGGCACCTGACGTTATATATTTTTCTCATAATAAAAAATATTTACCCTCTTCTCAATTAGGTAGAGGGTATACATTTTTTTTTATTATGAGAAAAACATATAACGTCAGGTGCCGGTGGATTTAATCAAGTGTTGCTGTGTGGTCCCTTAGCCTTGATAAAATTTATAGCTTAAGAAAAATGACAATTTAAATCTGATGTGAGGACAATTCACCATTCTAATATAAAAGTGAACTGCAAATTGTCAATTAAAAAATTGTGGGTCAACGAATATTTTACGAGTTTGTTGGTTGTGACTCCACGACAATATACCCCCCCCCCCCCCCCCCCCGTCAATTCGAACTTTTCATGGAGATTTTCATTCATGTTTATAAAAATTTAAACCGTTACCGTGGTAAGCATGAAACAAGTTTTAACAGAAATGCAAGACCATTTTGAGGCCCTTTGAAAGAGTCTTATTTATACACGTACATGTAGCATCATACTTTAACATTTGTTGATGAAGAAAAACAATCACGCACTTAACTTTCCTTCAATATCTTTTAAAATGATTTTTGGTGAAAAGAAAGGTCATTGTTATGGATATTTTAAAATTAAATTTAGAATTTTGGATTTCTCAGTGATTTTCTCGAGATCACAGATTTTAAATGCAGAAAACAGTTTTAAATCGAGCGTCATCTTGTTGAATATTTAGATTTATAGGTATTTTTGCGGAAATAGCAACGAGAATGGTACTAAGATGTTTTAAAACAAGGAAATTAAAAAAATAATAATCACAAATTGAAAAACAGCAATTACCATAGAACCATTATGTAAACAATTTATTTTTAACCACCAGTGTTATTTTTGTATTTTAGAAATGTTAAATTACATGTAACATAAATAAGTTAATTTCAAATGGATACCATACAGGCTTTGTGTGCCTTCGTAAATTTTGTTATTATTTTAAAGATAAGATTTGCCTTCTTAATCTTCCGTTTCAATTTCCAGTGCAACAAATACCCAAGCAACAAACCTATGATGCCTTGCTTGCTTCTTTTTACTTTAAAATATGTGGCTTTTACAGAAAATCGAAATAAAAGAGAGATTAACCGATATCTATTTGACCAATCGCATCGCATTTGTAGAAAAGTACGAGTTTAAATAACGCATCACACACATACCGAATACAAAGTTGTAAGTGAATCTTAAAATGAAATGCAACAAATATATTGTCGCCATAATAATGATCACCCTAGCGGTACGAGGGGAATTCATCTCCAATTTTATGTGCAGAAATTCCTCTTACGACAACAGGGCAACTTTGGAAACCAATGTTATTTTGACATCGAATTTCCACAGCGTTATCGACTGTGCATCCCACTCACAGGCACCTGACGTCATATATTTTTCTCATAAAAAAAAAACCAGGGTTTCATTTTAGTCGGACTAAAGTGAGTTCGATCTCATTTTAGTCGAACTACGGCGACCGTAGTTTGTGATCGAACTCGCTCCTAATAATAGACAAGGTACCCATCGCCGCCATCTTGGATTTGTTTCAAACTGGCACATCAGCTGGAAGTTTTGCTGAAACTCATCGGTAAAATTTTGTGCAATCCTCTCCGTCACCAGAACGGTCATTCAACATCTAAGCTTACAACCAATTCAACCAAAACGGTGCATTACACCTGTCATTAATAAAAATAACCCATCGATCTGCATCTACTGCCTTAGATATGCGATAAATGTCTAAAGGGTGGACGGAAGTTGTCACCAATATGTAAATGAGATTTCCCTGCAACGTGTGTTTGTTTCAATATTTCAAAATATATGCATTTATAAACATGTTTATATAAACTTTGTGTAACAAAAGTTATAATTGACTGTTTATAGTATCCCTTTTCTTAATTTTAACTCGTATGTTGATCGAATTCAAAATTGACGCCTTTTGAATATTCGTATCAGTGCTATATTTGGAAGGGATTACCCAAAGTATGACGCGATTTATGTCAACTTCCGTCCACCCTTTAGCCTTTTGTCGCATATCTAAGGCAGAAGATGCAGATCGAGGGGTTATTTTTATTAATGACAGGTGTAATGCACCGTTTTGGTTGAATTGGCATCGCATCTTTTTCAATGTATATTTAACAGAAAAAAAAAATCATTCTAAGTCGATAATTTCATGTCAATTATTAATTTTACCTTCATAAGTACTAGTAATAATTATTTACACATCAGATGCATATATATTGTACAAAAATATATATCATCAAACTAACGACTAAATTGATGTTTTAGGTGAGCCGATTGCATCCACAGTGACAACTGATTTGTCAGGAACAGAAACTAACACAGAAATTAACACTGAAATTGACACTGGAACTACTAAATCCTCACCTGGTAAATAGTCAATTTCGTGTAGTTTTCATTGCTTCAGTGCGGATTTTTTATGATTGAAAAATATGCTAATGTTTACCACATCATAAATTAGCGAATTGAAAAAATTATTATTTGTTCTAATTTTGCAAATCGCCATTTCCTTTTTATCTTTATGAAATTTTATTTTCAAAGATCGTTGAAATGATGTGATGATCCCGATAGAGTGATATCAATCCCCATATTAACTCGACTGATGTAACAACAATATTGACAACCATGTATATTCTTTGATATTACAACTCATTATCTTTCTTTGATACAGTTCTAGTCTGAATGGTAAGCTCATCTAACCTCATGTTAAAAAAGCTAAGCAAATTTTGATTTTTTTCCCCATTCTCACAGACTGTTTAAGGTGGAACCAATATTTGGGTCATTGGTACTTTTTGGATGGTACCTTGAGAACCTTCAGTGAATCACGGGTGAGATTGTTTTGCAGTTACAAAAAACTGTTTTCTATCACGATTTGATTACATATAGGAATGTAGCACTCAATTTTTACACGATTATAGCTTATCTCAGAAAACTTAAAATCAAATTTTTTACCAAATATTAAGAATACAATACAATCACGTGTAAACTCAGAACCAAAAACTGTTGACAAAAAACTACTACTAGCAATGTTGAGGCTAAGATTAAAATAAAATCACATTATTATCGTCCTGTATAAAAATTGCTTCGTGATATATTTAAAAAGGAATCATTCTTTGAGTATTATGAGGTGATAATTTTGGTCGGGGCGTGATCAAATCTAATAAAGCCCGAAGGGCTTTGTGATAGATTTGATCACGCACCGATCGAAATTATCATCTCATAATATTCAACGAATGATTCCTTATTAGGGTCTTCCGTTTCCAACGGAAGACCCTATTGTTTTTGTTAGGTTTCTTTTTCTCTATTTTTCACTATTATTATTAAGGTCTTCCGTTTCCAACGGAAGACCTTATTGTTTTTGCTTTGTTTCTTTTTCCCTATTATTATTCTTGTTTTTTTTTCTTACGCATTTTTGTGCAGGCGATTTCTTAGAGATGGCTCAATAGATTTTCATGAAACTTTCAGATCCAATAGATGTTCATTCGAACTTAATACATATTTTTTTATTTTGATGACGTCACTTCCGTTTTAGAGTTTTTGACGTTTAAGCAATTTTTAAAGGGTCAGCTTGTCCTGGAAACTCCTCCTAAACCATAAAAGATATCAAGTTCAAACTTTCAGGGATTATAGACAAGAGATTGTAAATGTGCCATTAGGCATTCATATTTGTCTGGCTCAAATGGCGTTAAAGCTCGCCTGGACCTGAAAATTGAGAATTAAAAAAGTCTCGATTTTTCGTGGTTTTCTTTGTTTATCTCTTTTCTTAAAAATATTTTGTTAAGACATGTAATGCAAATAAAGTTTATATTTACAAGAGCGTTCGTTTGATATCAAGAAAAAAGGGCTGGCCCCTCAAATTAGGGGCTGAGAGGGATATAAAGTCTTTCATACATAGCACTTTACTTAGAAATAATATGTTATATGTTACAGAAGCAAAAATGTTTATCTCACACCTATTTAACTTCAGATTATAAAAATTTTCTCATGTGTAACGTAATAAGGGGTTTTAAGGGGCCAGAAGTCCAAAACTTTGATCACTTATATCTGAAAAAGGACAAATATTTTGAAAAGCAATATAGAATAAAAGATGTTAAGAATGATGTCCTAAACAA
>WFKH01010931.1:32403214-32426657 GCA_016163765.1 Magallana hongkongensis
AGTTAGGACCTGTAATAACTAAGATATAATCATCAGAGGGCACCTGCAACAAAACTTTAACCAGCTCTAAAAACCTTAACCTCATCCAGCATCCAAAACCTTTGGCTCAGATTCAGCATTCAAGCTTGTCGGGTGCAACAGTATCATAAGATGCATCATCCATGCAAGTTTGGTGAAGTAAGGACCAGTAGTAACTAAGATATAATCACAGAGCACCTGCTCCAAAAACTTTAACCAGCTCTAAAACCCTTAACCTCATCCAGCATCCGAAACCTATGGCTCAGATTCAGCATTCAAGCTTGTCAGGTGCATCAGTATCATAAGACGCACCATCTATGCAAGTTTGGTGAAATTAGGACCAGTAGTAACTTAAAAATGGCAATCAAAGGGCACCTGCTCCAAAAACGTTAACCAGCTCCAAAAACCTTAACCTCCTCCAGCATCTGAAATTCATGGCCCGGATTAAGCATCCAAGTCTCTCAAGTCCATGAGTAGGTCCAGATGCAACATCCATGCAAGTTTGGTGAAGACAAGTAATAAGTTAAATACAGGACCTGCAACAAAAACTTTAACCAGGTGGGACGCCGATGCCGACGCCGAGGGTATAGCATAAGCTCCCCTCGACTTCGTCTGGGTGAGCTAAAAATGAAAATGTAATAAACAAAATAACAACTGATATACAATGTACTATAGCACGTAGCAATAACAAGGTTATATTACTAACATATAACTTTAATGTAGCTGAAATCATTGTTTGTGGTTTTTACATTAAATCATCTTATAATATCTTATATCTTCCATTGATATGTCGTGCTAAGTCCATAATTGAACACAACAATTTATGATTGGCTGCAGCAGGATTTAAAACAAATTATACAAAAATAGGTTGACAAATCACATTTGTATTTACATGTAACAAAAAATCCTAAGATTCTACTGTATATATACTCTGTTAAGGTAGAAATATAGGTGTGGGTTCTTTTAGGGGTTTTTTTCAAGGTTGAATCCAAACTACGCTGACCAATCAAATTCTGTGTTATAGAAGAGGTTCAGTCCCATTCCAGTCAAAATTAGCTCCAGACCATCTGACAAGAAAAATTCTGAAATCCATTTTTGTACAATATTTTCATGTTTATATGGTACCTGAATGCAGACAAGATACACTTACTTGGTTCTGATACAGTGTTCAAGTGGAGGAACTAGGTCGATCTTCTTCAGAAGATGGCGTCTTGAATCCCATATCTACCGTATCTGTAATAAATAATAAATTAATGTCATGTATCTGTTATAAAATATCTCTATAATGACAAATGACACTGCTATATACCAGAGCATGATAAAGGTTCATCAAATAAAACACAAACGAATCTAACAAACAAAATGTATTTCATTGTACCAATGGTGAGTTTGATTTCCTCCTGCTGCCGAGCTAAGCCGTCGTAGTGATACAGGTCAAATCGCCTCTCCGCCTTCCAGTCACTGATAAGATCTTTCTTGACGGAGAACAAAACAATAAAATGACTCTCGTTGCATACCACCCATATTGGATACTTTGATGGCTTTAGATAAGTCCCAACCTAGAGCAAATTAAAGCAATGCTATCAAATACGACATGTTCACTACCACCATCGTCATAGCAGTGGCTTTTTAAATTATAGTCCACTATACTAAAATCCAATTAACATATTAAATCAACAATTAGATGTCTGATTTTGAAAACTCCTAAACATGCTTGGAATTAATACGATAAGTAGATGATACATGTAGGTATACAGAGATTTACCATTGATTTTGTAATAATTTATTGCTATAAAAATAGGAAAACAAAAGTAAGTACCTGACAGGATTTGTAATGTTCAAACAGAGAAAGTCAAACACTTTACCTGGAGTTGCATGGATGGTCAGGATCCCCACCAGGCCCTGATGATAAACGGATATGAGTCCCATCTAAAAAGCCTACTGTGTCAGGTATTGTGTTGTTAAGTTGGATCCTTCTTGCTATGGTCTGTTGTTCCATAAAATCTGGCCACTGAATTACCTGTCAATATATATATATATATATATATATATATATATATATATATATATATAATTAATTTTTCTAGAATCAGAAATTTGTATTGGCAAGATTTTTTGAGGATTTATAATGAAGGTTTAAAGCTATAGATTTGTCTTATTTCTCTCCTATCATTACTTCATTATAATTGAAGAATAGAGGAGACAAAACCAAGTAAATAGCTGATTGAATTCAATAAATTTAATTCATTTCTTAAACTTTGGAACCTGATGTTAAATGTCTCATATGATAACCCATTATAGATGTATTTAAAGGTGTACATACGCTGCCAAGACATTCGTTAATTACGCTGCTGACTTTTCCTATTGTCTTGTGGACTGTGGCCATGCCAACATCAAAGTAGAGGCTAACTTCCCTCATGGATTCTTGATTTGCCAAGTACCTCAAAAAAATCAAAAGCCGTTTACTCGGTTCTGTCTCCTCTATTCCACCGGCACGATGATCTGTCACCAAACGTGGTGAAATGCGTTACGGTACTAGAATTTCTTCATACATGTCCATACTCAACCGAAAGTGACGCTTAAAGTCTTGTGACGTGAAACTTGGAATTATATCTTCAGAGAAACCAACTAGTCGAGGCAAATGATGTCTCCTTAAAATACCAGGAAAATGCACGATTATCTTATTTTTTCACTTACTCTTGTAACTCTTCGGCGTTCGATTGAAAAGCACGTGTTGATGTAAACATCCGGTCATGTGATCGCAACTTGAATATCAATCGAAGTTAGCCCCAGTGACCCCTTTAGGATTATGACATCACTTCCTGTGCCCGAGTCAATCTCGATTTTGTAATTTGAAAACATTAGTATTGGCTTTCCCAGTTAGGTACACATTTACCATATCCTGTTACAGAAATACAATAGACGACATGAATTAGGCATGTAAAAAAAAAAGCAATTTAAAATGAAATGAGAAATTACAACGTGTTTCATTCCATCGTTCAAAAAGTTTTTTTGAAAATTATTGTTACAAAAATTACTTTAATGAGTAGATAATTAGTCATGAGTATATAGTAAGTTGCATTACCGGAGTACAGTACCCATGGGCTCCCATCAGCTTTCCTGTTGGTTCGTCCATATCCTGGTTTTTATTGGGGTTTTTTGTCTACATAGTAAATTAAGGAGATTTTAATATTATATCTTGATATATTAAGCCAATTGCAAGATTTTTAAATACATTCATGAATTAAATTAAGAAAGAGCCAAGATCATGTAATTATCAAACATAATTTTTAGATCCATCATCTCATTACCCTAAAGAGGACATATCTCAATGAAGTTCTAACACTTTGGTTGTTAAATAAAGTTATATCAACATTTCATATTTTTAAAAGATTACTACATGATTGATCAATGCATGCACAAGATCTTTAAGCCTAAAGGCCAGTGTATCACAGTCCAGTACAGTATCATGTGTTGACAATTATAACCCCAATGGTCAACATACATGTAATATATGATTTGATTACATGTTTTAAGTTAACTCATTCATAGTCAACTTTCTATCAATACATTGATATTAATTCATGATTTAAGTCCCAACTAATGTACAGTATCAGTTAAGCATTGAATACTGCGCATTAGCGCGGTATGATAATTTGTCTGCAATGCCTGGTGTGTTGTAGGACCGATGATACTGAATACAGTGAAATATTCGCCCCGTTTTATTTTCGCCCCTTTCACCCTCGTTGTCAGTGGGCGAATTTAAGACTGGGTGAATTCCAATGTCTCAAACTATCTTCCTTTAAATACAACTGTGTCTGGACGAATTCAAGACGGGACGAAACTGCTTTGAAGTGGTAAAGGGCGAAAATTACACGGGTCGAAAATAACCCTGTATACAGTATCTAACAATAGGCATTCAGTTTTTATATTTATCTTTACCATGATGTTTCTTTGTATGAAATATTTTGTTATCATAGCTTTAACGCCATAATATACGCGCTTTGTTAGGGATATAAATAATAGATAGAACAGCCATAAAGCATGTTATTTAGTGCACTTCCGCGCCTTAAAATATACTAGTAATGCCAGAAACTTTGCCGGGAAAACTCTATTTTTATATCAAATAAATATGATATAACGATTATTTTTCAAAAGTAAATATCAAATTGGTTATGTAAGTTTGAACGTTTCATTTAATCTTACAGCCGGAAACGTCACTGCCTGAAGCTGTTCTCAGTTGCTTTAACATCTGGACGATGTTGAGCTGCCTCGATTGGTCACGATTTGAGTTTCACTGTTTGCGGTTATCGGTATCACTTAATTTTCTTTTCCTGACCTTTTTCGCGATTTTTTCAGAAGTAGACCGAGTTTATTAGACCCACGCCAGTGTTCGGGTTTAGTATTCAGAGTACCTTTGCGATCCGGGCCTGATCCCCATTCGTCATTAAATGTTGCTTCTACAAAAATTGTAGATCGTTTGGATGTACGAAACTTTTCCTGAAACATTGGAACCTAAACGCATTTGTATTTTAGGATATCCTGCATGACCTCTACTTTTGTAGATTCCTATTCACTTTGACCTTCATTCCGAAACGAAGCGCCGAGAGGGCGTTATCAGCCTCCTTAATTGTGTTAGCCGCCTTAAGATCCCCACAACGTACAGCTTTTTATATTGAAAGGCGTGTACGGCAGATTTATTATTAACTCCGCATATATCCAATTCACATGCATGGACAAAAATTAGATTATACATCCTCTGATCTACAGAAAGGTGTAAGATGCTTCTGTTGTTCATAAAAAAGACACTCCTTTTGCCCGGGAAGAAGTCCCGTTTGTTTGCATACTTTACAAGCCGCATCAGAAGTACATCGTGTTCGATTTTGTCCGGTTTTCCAACAGTTGGTGCATAAGGGGTTGAAACTTCTTTGGGGGGTGACCAAAATGGAATATTTTCCATTGTAGACCTGCACAATTGTTGAGTCTGGGTATGACAACCCGAATGTTCAATGTCGCCCAGCTTGGATTAGGAAATTGTGTCGACTCGAAACAAGTATGAACTAAAATAATTGTTTTATACGTACTTATAATATGCCACATATTTGTAACAACACTGAATAAAAAATACCTACGGTACATCATTGAAATTAAGTTCTAAGCTGTCTATTATAATCCAACTCTTTTTGTTTGGATATTCCTGTCAGAAGTTAACATGTATGCAACTTTACATAAAGAACTTAAAATATTTATATAATAAAAATATCTGCAATTCAAAGTTATCTTCTTTTGTTTTGAGATTTTTAACAAGTGTACATACGGTAGGTGGGCATTTGTTCTGTAACTTTGTCATTTGATAAAGTTTCATTACATGTTAATGAATGGTAGTTGATATTCAGACAGTGAAAATAAAAAAAAAATCAGTTAATATAGAAAGGTATTTTATATGTATACATGTACATATACATATATGCATATTTCATCTATGCATGTCGAATGTATGCTGTAGCTAGAAGTTTATTCTCATACAATGTTTGGTATCAAAACATTATTTCAATGCAAGTTTTTTGAATCCTTTTTAGCACAGGTCATATTTCTGTATTTTCGATTAGGTGAATAACGCCACTTGTCTGTGCAATTTTTGGACAACCTTAGTATGAGTATAAACAGGAACATTATGGTTTAAATGCGTTCTGTTTCATTATGAGAATCATGAGATTGTTATTTGTAAAGAAATCTGAAAAAAAAGTTTGATTTTGGTCAAAATTTGTTTTTCTTTTTTTAATGTTTACAATGTTTCCTTAACATTTCTAATAAACAGTTATAAGGTATAAGCGAGGCACATAGCTCACAATTCTTTGTGATGTAAAAAAAGCTCAAGTCATGTTTCTGTTTAGATTTTTATACAAGAGGCCCATGGGCCACATCGCTCACCTGAGCAACAATAGACATTATAAAATCAGCTTTACGTAGTCATATACAAAATATCTGAACAATGTCGTATAATAGATCCTGTATGAAAAAATAATCTCCTGCATATTCTTATGTTTATCATTGAGCACTTTGTAACAGGATAATTTTACAGTCATATCACATATTGAGCATTGCAAGGAGATGATCAGACTTAAACAACTGTTTATATATGGTTTTTAAACCTACATCGAATTTTGAACCCCTTATGGGGCTGAAGAATTGTCAAGAATTGTCAAGAGGCCAAAGTCTAAACAATTTTAAAGAACCAACAATATGTCTAAATGCTTGCACAAAGTAAATCCATATATAATAACAGAGCTTTTAATTGAGTGAATAATTTAAATTTTTATTCCTTTGTAAAATTATAACCCCCCCCAAACCCCCCACCCCCCGTGGCCCAACCCTACTCCTGAAGATTATGATTTTGACAAATTTTAATCTACACTATCTGAACTAACAAAAGTTACAGCTTTTCTAGACAAATTGTGTTTTAGAAGATGAGTTTCAAAAATGTTTCCTATATATTCATGCGTAAAAATTTTACACCCCCCCAAATTGTGGCCCCACCCTACCCCTGGGGATCATAATTTGAATAAACTGGAATCTTCCCTAAGATGCTTCCACACAAGTTGCAGCTTTTCTGCCCAATCGGTTTCTGAACAGAAGATCTTTAAAGCTTTTTCTCTATAAATTCCTACGTAAAATTTGACCCCCCATTGTGGCCCCACCCTACCCCCGGGATCATGATTTGAACAAACTTGAATCTACACTACCTGAAGATGCTTCCACACAAGTTTCAGCTTTTCTGGCTGATCAGTTTCAGAGAAGAAGATTTTTAAAGATTTACTCTATATATTCCTAATATGTAAAAATTTGACCCCCCAATGTGGCCCAACCCCTTCCCCTGGGGATCATGATTTGAACAAACTTGAATCTACACTACCTGAGGATGCTTCCACACAAGTAAGAGCTTTTCTGGCTAATTAGTTTCAGAGAAGAAGATTTTTAAAGATTTACTCAATATATTCCTTTGTAAAAATTCGACCCCCCATTGTGGCCCCATCCTACTCAGATAGAAATCAAATTGTATCTATCTGTCCATACATATGTCTGCAGTTGGTCTGTATGTTTATTTGTGTCTTTATCTGCGTCTTTTTTTTTTTGTCGATTATTAAGCAATAGAGAGACAACACTAACCTAAATTTTATGAATTTGACACAAATGTTGCTTATGAACCAAAGAAAGTTCTTTTGTTGAATTTATCATCTCAAATTCAAATTATATATTGGTCCAAAATAATGAAGTTGGGGTCGAAGAATTTTAATCGAATGAAGTGTTGTTTAATTTTATTAAGATGAAAAAAAAAAATAGAGCTCACAAGGAACTCATAAAATGTTCCCAGTTTTTTTTATTGATGTAAATAAACATCTTCATTAAAACATCCATTCCCAGCAGGTAGTCATGTTAATAAAGCAATCAGCCTTGCTTTTACATTAGTATTGGTCTTATTAGCATATGTTTAGTTTAAATATTAATTGATGATTTTCAGGATTTTTAATGACTATTATCTTAATGTGTTCCGCTCTTGCCCCATATGGAATTTACTGACCACGTATAAACCATATTAGGTCAACTACAAACCATGTAACTAATTATAATATTTTACTGATTGTGAACTGAAAATATCTAAAATTTGAAAATCTTTCAATTAAAGAGACAGATAGTTGATGCATGCTCTGCTACAGCATGTTGAAATATGAAGCTCCTGTACTCATTTGGTAAAACTAGTATTGTTTCAGTCACTTGTAGTGTGTCTTAAAAATATTATTGATAAAAAATTATAGGGAAAACGCTAAGTAAAGAACTGTATATGGTGGCGTATTATTATGCAACCAAAGGTAGTGCACTAGTAGGGATAATTTCTCTTAACCACGAATAAACTAAATAATAACATTTGTCTTTCAGAATATGTTTTATTATAATAGAAAAATGCCAAAAACAGTGAAAATTATAAAATACAAGTTAACAAATATATATCACAAATTAACAAAAACAAAGTCATGATCATATACTTTTAACACAACTTTTTGATTTCAGATGTATTGTTGCATGTATTATTATTAGGGTCTTCCGTTTCCGACGGAAGACCCTCTTGTTATTCTATTGTTTCTTTTCTTTATTAGGGTTTTCCGTTTTCAACGGAAAACCCTTCTGTTATTCTACTGTTTCTTATTAAGGTCTTCCGTCTTCAGCGGAAGACCTTACTGTTTTTCTACTGTTTCTCATTCTTCTATATTATTATTATTATTCGTCTTGGTAGACACCCTTAATTTCTCAGCCATTTCTCTATCGATTTTAATGATTTTTACAGGGATGGTGTCTCAGGTGAATATCTCTTTGCATCCCACTTCCTGTCTGAAAATTCGCTTCCGTTTCTGAATTATCTCCCTTTTTCATGTATTTTGGAACATGATATTGTCCACGCATCTCCTCAAAAACCGTTATAGTTAGAAACTTGAAATTTATATGCAAGATAGAGTGGTTATGGTAGATTTGCATGCTTGTTTTAGATTTGACCAGACGTCATTATCCTTGAAGCTCGCCTGGACCTGAAAATGTTGTTGTTAACTTTTTTGACAGATTTTGGAAAATTTGAGATTTGATCATGAATATCTTTCTTGTAATAAATATTTTGTTAACATATGTATAACATTAAAAGTTTATATATACAAGAGCTTTTAACTGACAACAAGCAAAAGGGGCCGACTCCTCAAATTAGGGGCCCAGAAGGGTCTAAAGTCTTTTATCTATATCTCTTTAAAAAGAAATATGTTGCAATGTGTTATAGAAGCAAAAATGTTCATCTTCCAGTTATTTATCTATACATGTTAAAAGTTTTCTGATATGTTAATTTAAGGAGGCCGACTTTAGTTTGCATTGCGCATGTTTTTGCGCATTCTAATATAATACAGTTGATTTATGCTTCTAAGAAATTTTTTCGATATCATTTATAAAATTGAACACAATAAACAAAATACAGATAAAATTATTTAGATTTTTTAAGGAAATTTTTATTTTTAAAACGATTTTTACGTTGTGCGGTAGGGGAGCGTTGCCATTGCGCTTTTATGACGTTATGATAAAATGAAGCTTTGTAGGAGTACGTTATAATAAATAACATAAAAGAAAAAGTAAAAATTGTACGCTGTTGAAATTTTATATACAGAATGATGCTATCCTCGAGGACATTTTCCTCATTTTTTGAATGAATCCATTATACCAATCATCATTCGTGATGATCCAAATATATAGCAAAATTTGGTGCATTTTAATATTTTGAGATGGCCCCCACTAAAAACCAGACGGTAGAATTTTGTGTTTTTTACATATAAGGTAGGAAATGATATTACTAATCATATATAACAATTTGAGAAAAAAAGCTATTGTAGTATTTTTTTAAACTGCTTTGATGTGCGGAAAATGACAGTTTCCTATATATTCCTATAGTAAATGTACCTCTATTTTGAGATGGTCCCTAAAAAGAACCAGACGGTCGATTTTCATGAACCTTCGCAAATAAACTAGGGTTGGTTTAAATTACATATGGTTAAAAAATAAAGAGTTTTGCTATTGTAGTTTTTCCGCAAAAAAACCCAAATCGGCCTCCTTAAAAGATATATAAACAATTGCAGGCACAATGCATTGTTATGTAGTTGTACTTATTTATAAATATAATAGATACTATAAAAAAAAACCCCACTAAATCAATTACTTTATCATTTTGATACATTATGCTATATATCAAGTATATAATTAAAATAAAATCCAATAATTGTTTTGATAAGGTATTTGATGTTGGCAAATCATAAGTCTCTATTCAAGGTCACCTCTGTTAAGAGGTCACTTTGGGTGCCTCCCGCAGGTGACTGCTTAATACAAGTTTGACTGTACATAATAAGGGGTTTTAAGGGGCTAGAAGTCTAATATTTTGATCATTTATATCTTAAAAAGGAGAAATATTTTTAAAATCATTATAGAAGAGAAGATGCTCAGAATAATGTTCGTAATAATATTTAACCACCAAAGTTTCGTTGAATGGCCCGTTTAAGGAGATAAAGGGTCGGTCCCTAAAACAATCTTTCCCATATTTCTCAAGAACAGCAACTGTAACCACTTAATTAACAAAATGTGTTTGAAATAAAAAGACCTTACATTTGATATCAAGAAAAAGGGGTTGTCCCCTCAAATTAGGGACCAAGAGGGGTATAAAGTCATTTATCCATATCTCTTTAATGAAAAATATTTTGTAATGTATTATAGAAGCAAAAATGTTTATCTTCCAGTTATTTATCTATACATGTTAATTACACCACTAGTTTTGTTCCAAAATATTTTTCCAAAGCGATCACTGGTTATCAAAAATTGACAATTTTGAATTGTGTATTGCTAAACATCTTTCAATGTAACATTTCATTCTTAAATAATATAAAAGTCCACACAAATTTGGAATACTACTTTGTAACAAGCATGAAAAAATATACTGTTTGCAACTTAATATAATAAAATTTGTTACTTTGTTGTTCCCATTTAATGGTGTCTCACCTAAAATAATATTGATAACATTAAAACCAACTCTATTAGAGGTTGTTGTGTATATATGCAAGCTAAAATTTCTCCACAGAGGTAATGTTTTTTCACACATAACAAACACATGCGGTATAGTTTCTATTTCAGTGCCACAAAATCTACAACAGTCATCGGTTTTAATTTTGATTTTTTAAGGTAGTAACATGCAGAGGGAATCCTATGAAGGATTCTGTACTGTAACCATTGCAGTGAGGAATCAAAAGTAATTTTAAAACAAACTTTAAACACATCTTGTATACATATACTATTAAGTCCATGTGGAGACAGCTCTTCATTCCATTTGTAAATTGAAGCGGGAACAAAATTGTTTTTGTTAATACAATTATAAATCACTTTTGTACATTTTTCATTTAATAAAATATTTTCAAAATAAAAAGGTAGATACGGACCACATCTACTTACCACAACATTTCTGTTCAATGACATACATTTCAAAAATCTGAAAATAGCAGTAATAATACTATTGTACTGCATTACACATATTCTTGAAATATTAAACTTTTGCTGAAACATTTTTTGATGAAAAGTTGCCATCATTTGATAAAAAATCACCATCATTTTTAAAACTACATGTATTTCGATACCATTGTTTGTAAAAAAAAAAAAAAAAAAGCAACACTGTTGTTATTAATCCTTATATTAGAATTAAACCAAATTGGAATATTATAAAAATTGTTTTTTGCATACATTTCATTTTCAGTATTCTTCATGACATATAGCCATGAGGTAAAAACATCATACCAAAAATCATTATTTTTAGGTATCAAAATATCTTAGATAAATGCATCACCAAAATCAAGTATTTTATTCAGAATGTCTCTACCATTAATGGTTAAGAATATATCTATCCATGGCTTGTTGTTTTTTGTTAATTTCTTAATCCAAGAGCATTTTAATGACTTGATAAAGAAGTCTACATTAACCATTTTTAAGCCCCTAGATAAGTAGTCTTGAGATACAACAACTCTTTTTACTTTATCACATTTTGATTTCCATATAAAGTCAAATAAATCTTTACATAGTAAAGTTATTTTTTCACATTTTGGTGAGGGAAGAGAAATAAATAAATGATTAAGTTTTGGCAAAATGAGAGTTTTAACAATTGTAACCCGGTCAATTTGTGTGAGTATTCGTCTAATGCTCGCCATCTTCATTTTTGTATGAAACATTTCACTGTACATTTGTATGTCTCTCTTCGAATTCCTTTTTCAATGATTCATATAACGTGAGTAGAAAAAAACTTAATAAAGAATTTGTAATAAATGTGTAAATAATAAATTAATCGGTCGAAAATAACCGATTTACAATTCTTCGTCCCTAAAACATTGACACTACTGGAGCAGTGGTTCTTGGGATAAGACATTTTTTTTACACAACGGCCCTAATTTTACATTTTTAAGAAAATAAATATTTTTTGTTTGTTTGTTTGAACATATTTTATTGTAAAGATGGTATATACAAAAGGATCGGGCACAAGTTCTGCAAACTTAAAACGCCCTCTCCTATGAAATTTTGACACAAAATTTACACTATTACGAAAAATGACATTATCAAAGGTCATAATAAAATACCATTGTTTGAAGTTATACAAAGTAGATATACATCGACAAAAGTAAAAGAAAATTATAATAAGTGTTTATATCTAATCTTATACATGTGAAAACCGTCCAGATCTCTTTAAAAATAGCTGAACGTTAAAAAATAAATTTTCATTTTCTGCAATACTGATGGAGTTATCTCCCCATAGCAAAACATGAGTGTCGATAATATGTAAATTTTCTATTCTGAAGATAACATTGAATAAATCATTTCGTGGAATATTATATTTTGCACAAGAAAAAAAGTAATGATATGCATCTTCTACTTTACCACATGAAAATAAGGACTATCAATAATTTTGCATCTATATAAGTCTTTTTTCAATATACAATTGTGTCGAAGTCTAGTGAGAATTACGTTCCAGTAACGTTCTCCATATGAAAAATATGATGGAGGTTGAGATTTAGAAGACAGAAAACTTTTCTTAAAAGATTTTAATGTTGCAAGTTTCTAATTTCTAAAGGTATACCATTCCACAAATGTATGGCTGTTGGAACAAAAGATGATTTATAAATATTCAGTCTACATTTTGGAATACTGTAATTTTGCGATTGTCTTGTAGTATAAGTAGAGTCATGCGAGCGAGTGCTTGGAAAAATTTTAGTAAGATAGTCAGGCACTAAATTGTGATTTATTTTATACGTGGTTGTTTTTAGCTTTTCTTTTCTTCTATCAAGAAGTGATTCCCACCCAGTTTCTTGATATAAAGAGTCTCGCGATGCTATTGAAGTCAACCCTGTAACTATTCTCGCTGCTACTAACTGTAATTTTTCAAGCTTGTCCGAATCATAATTTGAACAGCCACTCCAAACTTATATAAAATAAATATCTCTTCTTTAAAAAGGGTTTTCCTTTATTTTAAATCTCTAACAATTCTCTTTACATAAGACTGCTTTGGGTCACTTTTGGTTGAAATTGGGAAAAAGAGAAAAAGTAAAAAAAAAAATGTAAAGTTACAGACTAAAAATAAACTTTATTCATTTTACAATTGACAGACACGTTCTGCAATTAATATTAGTGTTCTTCGTTAGCACGGATGATAGCGCGAGGGAGTCAATGAAATGGGGATAGCCAGAGAACCCAGAGACAACCCACGTGTTTAAGTGGACGACTATCACACTCTCTCACACTAAGTTTAAGACAAACGGACAGAAAGACGGACGTCTGTACGACGGACATTTGATTAGAAAAGTTCGTTTGAACTATCAGTTTAGGTGAGCTAAAACTACTCAATGGTTTATCTACAAAAACCTTCCTGTATTTTTTTCAACTAAGAAACAAATTAAATGAATAAAAATGCACATATACTATTTCTTTGTTTATTTCATTTAACACACATTCACAAACAGTGCCTTTGAGTGACGATTAATAAATATATCACACACTGAAACAGAATAATATGAAATAAAGAAAAAAAAAATTAGGGGTATCTGTTTATTCTTCCACGCTACCACAACCGACATTTGTGTCTTGGATTCATATAGCTGTCTTTAGGGCACTGGAATGCTTTGGAGAAGACCGGTAGATTCTGTAGAGTTCCCGTAACCCTGCAAACACAGAGTTAAAGTGACATAGTGACTCAAAATAGATATTTTACTTTTTGATTATGACAACGAAAATAAGAAGAAATATAAATAATTTGATTATACGAGATGTTTCACAAGTCATCACAAGTCGTTAAAACTCATCCGGAATTACAAATGTAAACGTTTGAGTTGTTGAGTGACTGTGTCACGTGATTGTTGTCTAAAAATAGTTATAGTGGGATTGACGCACTGAGAAAAATAATTAGAATTTGAAGATACTTGATGTCTATAGTAAGAAATATACATTCATAGAGGGTGCATCTTAATAAATATACAACTAATATTAGTTCTTGAAGACATCGGGTTTCACTAAGAGGCCGCTTGCTCATGCTATATTATGCTGTAGTATTTACATTCCCCTGCGCTTGCGGGACTATATGAAGCGGAAGGGAAACTCAATATTTATGTGTTAGGTCAATGAATAATTCTGTTTTTTTCCTTTTTAACCGGATTTATTTACATTTATACATCGTAATTTATCAAAAGTTCATCCTTTCATATGAGATATACGATAAGAAAATCGTGTACAAATTCGAAATTTGGTAAATCCTGGGTTTGTGCGTCACCATGTCTCTTTAAATCCGTTTTAGCGAACTTTTAAGACTTTTTTAATATTAGCATGAATTCACAAAACAAAATTTTCTGAACTAAACTGATGAACCAAAAAATGACATGTTACTGTTCAAAAAAATCTGTAATTTATTTCCTCTTCCCTTGCTTGCCTGAATCTGGATGGACTATGGGGTCCTGTCATTAAGTGATTTACGAAGTTTTTCTTCTCAGCAATTGTACAGCGTATCTAGAAATGGAAAAGTAAAGGGGTTAATCACTTTCTTCTAAAATACATTTCAATGTAAACACAAAAATATGTCCGAAAGCAGCTTCAAACCTGTGCGAAATTGATGAAGAAGAGTTGATCGTGTGTGATATTTAGACCCGGAAGTGGAATTTCCTCGCTTCCTCTTTTGGAAACAAAATTTCTGTAAGCCTATCAGGATATACAAATTTGGTATCATTTACACACGTTATCATGTAATGCAATTGTTAAAAGGAAAAATAGATGTATGATACTATGGCACATATAATTTTGGCTTTACGGTATGACGCATTTGGAGACAAATACTAGTAGTAAGTTGTGCGACAAAATGCATCAGTGATATTTCTGCCTTAGATAAACATACGGAATGCGAAATGTTCTCTTTTCAAATAAAAGTGAACAGGTCCAAGTTTTTGAACACTAACGTGGTAAAGTCATGCAAAAATTCGACTTGCATGTATTAAGCCCTTCGGACATCACAGGATTCCCCTGACACCAACGACACCAACAAACTTTATAATTGATGTAACTCTTGTTCTAGAATTGTGGGCTCAAATAACACTGTGATTTCAATTTTTTGTAATTTTTGGTTTTCCTTCACTCGTTTTGAACCTGTTCCGCTCCAAAGTAAGGGTTTATCTCGTAACAGCTATGACTGAGACAGAAACATTAAAAACTTCGGGGATATATCATTTTTGGTGAGTTCACACTTTTTCCACTATTTTTTGTCTTGGTTTTTTTTTTACTGTCGAGAAAAACATGACTTACTCTATAACTCTGTAAAACTCCGCCATTATCAGCAATGTTTTCTCCGAGCGTTATTATACCATTAACCTAAAAAGAAATTATGACGTTTGTAGTACTCTCAAAGAATCATGGAAAGTGTTATACAATCCTGAATTTAACCAACTATAATGACAGATGAAGACAATTTTTGCTTATTAGAATTGTTTATGCCCAAAACATGCAGCATGAATGATAACCTTCATTCCATCAGCTTCAGGGGTTGAAAAGTTTCCGTACTGGTTGATAAAACATGTCTGGAGGTCTTTGAATTTATCGACGGACCTTTTGCTCCACCATTCGTGTAGTTCCCCTTCCTTGTTATACTGTCGCCCTACGTCAAGTTAAAAGGATGATGAGTAAGCAGACGTACAAAAGATATCTGGCAATTTATACAAATACATTTTAAAATTTGTACATTTTCAAAGTTATACGGACGAATTTGTGATTGTTCTGACAGTGGTGGTTGTTCTGACAATATGTGATTGTTTCATTCATTGTTTTCGAGTATTATCCGTGATAATTAGAAGAAACAATATGCTACGCCTTGTAACAGGTGTTCGAAGACAGGACCCCCCCCCTTTCCCTGCCCCGATTAAGACCCCCTAGGGTAGGTAAATCTCCGCTTGATTTAAAAAAGGGATTTACACAACCTAACCCATTTTAAAATTTAAAAAATAGCGCTAAAATTAACGTTTTAAAACCAACCCCATCTCCCGTAAAGAAGGGGTTAAAGTTAAAGTTAAATCCTTCTCCGTGCCACGAAGGCGCATAGGGCCGGTGCTTATCCTCGGTCTCCGTGGTGCTAAGCAGATGAGAGCCATTGACTCCCCCTGGATGGGACACCAGTCCATCGAGGGTTAACTCCCAGCGAATGCCAGTGCCCAACTGCAGCTGGGTGGACTGAGACAATGTAGATAAAGTGCCTTGTCTAAGGGTACAGCACATACCGTCAAGTGACCACAGCGGGGTTCGCACCAGCGACCTTTGGGTTACTGACCTAACGCCTATGACCACTGAGTCATGTGCTCCAAAGTGTGTGTGTGTGGGGGGGGGGGGGGGGGGGGGGGGGGTAGAATTCAGAATTGAGGTTTCCTGTCCTCAAGTATCAGTGCGTCTTCTCTTTTATTAACATATTTTATACTTTATTTTATACTTTATTTATTATATATATATTTTTCGGAATTTATAAAGCCATTGACAAAACAAACCACAAATTGAAATCGATTTGTCAGCGTATACATATACGCATATACGCATTCTGTGAACTTTTTAAAACTGCTGGATGGTCAACAAATTACCTATGGGATTTTATCTATGATTTTATTTAGCTATAAACTATTGTATAGTAAAGACAAATTTGAACTATATATGATATGAGTCAAATTCGGCCCCCATAAATTGCCATTTTTTAAGCGTTTCATATACATTAAATTGTTATTTTATTTTTACGAAGAGTTGATATAAGATATATTTTTTACCTATTTATTTGATTTATTTACACTCGCTGGCAGTATATGACGTCAGAAGTGACGCTATTTTTAGAATTCAATCAAAATCAGTCAAAAATTGGCATTTTTCTGATCGTTTATATAAAGCGCAGCTATGAACAAGCAAATCTTTTTGTCACTTATTAGTCTTGGAAAGATACATCTCTAATGAAAATATTTTGTTTGTTCAAGGATGCGCTCAATGTTTTCTGAAAGAAAAACTGCTTAAAAACAAGCCGTTTTACGCAAAAAAATTCGAAAATGGCGTGAAATGGTTAACTTTATGATGTCATATTTTTAGATTGTGTGCACTTATATCAAAAAGGAAATTATGAATAAACTTCAAATGTATATTTGTACACAGAAAACAAAGAATTACAGTAAAGTGATGATGTTCTATTTAAGGGGCCATTTTAGGCTCAAATTATATATATAGTCCTTTCTAATATTTGAATATTTTTCCATTTCCAGAGCTCTTCTTTTCAAGGAAATAAATATTGTATTAAATTGGCCACGGCCACCCAGCCTTGAAAAGTGAAAAGTGACAAGTGACTTAATACAGTCTATTAAAGTACATGTAGCAATCACTGCAATTATTTTTTACTTTATTCCACCGACGCAAGTTTTGTAATTTTTTTGCAATAATGGGTTACTTCATATAAACATGAACTACCAAAGAAAAGATTTTAATGTTTAAGTATTTCATGGAGAATCGGTAAATGTACCTCTGTCATCAAATCCGTGCGTGATTTCGTGACCTATCAACGTCCCTATCCCGCCATAGTTTAGAGATCTGTAATTTAAAAAAAATCGCATTAAAATTACCCAAAATTACCTTGAATCAAGTATTATAAATATATCTTTCCATTTTCACTGTCAAAAAGAGGTGTGCCATATTGACCCCCCCCCCCCTTAATCTAAAAATATGCAATTGCATATTTAAATTTTAATCCTCCCCTTTATTTAATTCAGGTGCATGTATCAAACCTAATGGGCCATTGTGCTTACCTTGGATAATCCTTGTGGTAGTAAGGAGGCTGTAGAATACCCGCTGGAAACACTATTAAAACAACACCATGCTTGATTCAATACTAATACACAAATTGTTGATGAGGTGTTTTTTTTTATAAACCTTAATCATTCTGAAAAAGCAATTACACAAATTCTATGTGACGCTTTCATGTCAAGTTCACTTTACATCAAGTTCACGTATAATTTTTTGCTCTCTTCTCGTACATTTTACGTGAAAAATTCATGTGAAATGAACGAGCAATGTATTTTTTTCTAAGTATCTTACTGATTCTGTTCTGAGGAGGACTGTAATACGCATTGACTGTTGATGGCGTCACTTCCCATCTAGAACAATAAAAGATGGAGTAAAACAAAGAAACACAACAGAATTCAGAATACTTGTGGTCAATACTTGGTATTCTGTAATATAATTGAATTTAATCATACGTTATTTTACTGACAAAGACCTAAATCAGATTACAAACGAAATAGTCTATTTCTCGTTTGTTTATATTATAAACGATGCGTTTTAGCCAATGGCCTGTTAAAAATGATTAATTTCTGCCAGGAAAGTAATCGTAGTTATTTTCATTTACACATATAAACAAACAACTTGTTTGCGGCGATAGATATTCGCGAACATAGGCTGCTCGGGAATATCGCGATTATTTATCGCACGCAATTTAACGTTAGATTTACAGTTATCTATGGAAGCCTCAATTCTTACTCCATTCTGTATAGGTTTGTACGCAGTTCCAATAAATCATCAATCACGGTCCTTTTCAAGAGGAACAGCATGTTTTCGAAGTAGTTCACTGGATGAATTGTTATCTGCATGATAAATACATGTAAACCATTATGTAACACCTACATGTACCACGCAAAAGCACTTTTTCATGTTCATTTTTATATATATATAAGATGTGGAAAAAGTTCTTTTAGCAATTTTTTTCAAAGATGAAATTCTTTCTCATTTTTTTCTGTTTATTTTTCAAGTAGTAATATGAATAATTATCAAACATCACAGCTCAGTTGGCAGTCGACAGGCCGACTTACGTTTTCGTATCGTCTGTTCAGCAAATCGTCCTCCAGAATGCTGTCTTCGTAACCAATCTTTCTTTTTATAAATAGAGCCTGTCATAAAGATAATGTATAACATTAACAAAAAATGATGGCATGAAAAAACGCACGAAATGTTCATTTTACAAAAAAAAAAACCATTTCTCTTTATTAAAAACTAAAAAAAATATGGAATCTTTGTATGATACTAAGTATTTGTTTCTAGATATCGGTCTTTCTAAAATTCTTAAGGAAGTCAATAGACCTCGAACCTTTTCTTCGGCAACTTCCCGTGTATCTTTATCCATCCACTCCAGCTCTGACAGTATCGTCTTGAATGAATCCAGTATATTGTCGGTCATGTCACTGATCTGGGAGAGGGAAAAGTAGAATGTCAAAAAATAAAACTTTTTTCATATTTTCAACAATATTTGTAAAATTATTAAATCATATAACCTCAATAGCTTTTATTCATTTTTTTTTTGGAGGATTGTGGTGGGGTGAGGTGGATTATTCACTATTAAAAGGCGAATACGAACTTTTTTTCTGAGCTTTCTCGATATATAAGGAATATTCAAGAAATATATAATGGTAGAAATTCAAAGAGTACAGGGAATACTTTTTAAACTGGAAATAACGTAGCTTCTAGACACCACTGAATATCTGACTTATATAGTTCTCGGGTGCTCTTACCCCGGATTTTGCCTCTTCGTCGAAGTGTCTCTGTACAAACAGGCGGCCTATAGGTAGACCCAGGTAGTTCACTACTACGTCCACGCACTTACGCCAGCGGGAGCGAATGTGGGAGGAACCGTACAGGACCTGTTGTGTAATATTTACAAAAAGAACAGCCTTACTGTACATACTATATTGAGCAAAAAAATGTTTGGGGAAAAATTGCAAATTGATTTTAATTCCAAAAATAGACAATGATTGTTAGTCGATCGAGAATAATGTTTGATAAAGCAAAACAGTTTCTTGCCTTTAAGTATTCTCCAAGGTACTGTCTGAACCTGTCAGGGAGGTCTTTGATACGGTTATTCATGATGCGCCAGACTGCATAGTTTGTAATTGTCCTACGGTGTCAAAAAGATTACTAAACATTCTTTATTCTTGTTTGAGCCTCTCGGGATTTTTTAGAGTACATGTTTTTGCAAATCAACTACTTATTATAACAAAATAACTATTATTTTGCTTTAGAATGTCTATTCGTGCGAACATGGTTGATTGATTGATTGATTGATTGATTGATGAATGAATGAATGGATGGATGGATGGATGGATGGATGGATGGATGGATGGATGGATTGGACTATCCATATTAGTTATATCCCATGCTGCTCAATCAAATTATATACTATGATATGCACTATTAGTATGCCCTTCGTTATCGGTTCTAGGTCAATACCTAGAAGATACGAAGTATTGTTATATATATACATGAATTAGACAAGGTATGTATATCATGGCATTGGATGACAACATTGGTTTGCTTAGAGTTTTGCGAGGTCATAAAAACTGGAACTATGCGGTGAATGAGCGAATGGAGCTGAACTGAGACAGATGTCACCTCAATGATAGTACGAGTACTTCCATTGAGATTCCATCGTCATTATCATTGTGCATTTATATCTAAAACGAAAATTTACGTGTGCCTTCAATAATGAAATTCAAACTTTATCATTTATATATTTATAACATCATTTTATATTTATACACAGTCGGATGACCTTAAAGTTATGTGACCTTGACCGGGATCCTAAATAATAATCAGAATCAGCGTATGTATTGTATGTATTGTGATACATGTACAAATAAATGTCGTCAGAATTAATAAAAAAAACCACACCATGCTTCCACTTTCTAAATGATGACTGCTACAAGGACATTATTATAGAAAATGTATCTTTTCCTTCTATTCAATGGTCTCTAGACTTTATTGATGAAATGAATATCAGTGTACTACTGCTTATTCCTAATACAACAAGTGGATGGGTTATCAGTATCCTTAAGCTCACCTCTTTGGAAACTGTAACAAGACAGGAATCAAGCGTTTCATGTACTGGATATCTACAACAATCACTGTCTCGTTCTCATCAATGTCAAACTCCACGCCATCTATCTGAAGCAACTGTTGGATGTAGCCGTACCACGTAAAGTCCAGCTACAATATCAGATTTAACTAATTCTGATTCACAATACAGTATATGAAAATAATATTCAGAATGTAAGAGCAATTCTAAAGGAAAGCAACTCCAACTCTCTCTCTCTCTCTCTCTCTCTCTCTCTCTCTCTCTCTCTCTCTCTCTCTCTCTGCGTTTTACCTCTTTTGACTCTGTAAAATTCAGTTTCATTTCCCCTACAGTAAATTTATTGTACATCTTTTCATTGTCTCTTCGATCTTCCAGGGGCGTGGTAATCTTTAAGGAATGGATGAATGAAAAGAATTAAAAGGCAATCCTCCGACAAGCTACATTCCTGGTTATTGTCCCTTATTTTGATTTAAAAAAATTAATATGTATTTTGACTATTTATGATGCATTGTTGGAATCAAAATAAACATTATGCTAGAATAAAAATCGTTTTCTTATCTAGAAAAATATCTTGACATTCATAAATGTCAATGCGTTTTGAGGGGAAGGAGGGAAGAAAGAAGTAGATTTTGTGTTTCCTACGAACTTTTGTTGCCCTATACGCCAAAGGCGTGTAGGGCATTTGGCGTATAGGGCAGTAAGTAACGAACTTTTGTACTTTGAAAATATTTAATTCATACATATTTAATATAATAAAGCTTTTTCAGAAATCATATCCCAATGGCCATATTTACGAAAACGTCTCCTCCTAAACTTGTCAGTAAAGATACCGTGCAATTAACTATTTAATTATATATTTAAAAAACTATTTTCAGAGGGTGACATCCATTACTTTTTATACCGCTGTATTTTGAGATAGAATACTAGAGTATATAAATGCTATTGCTTACATACATTGACAAGCTTTGTTTCCAGATCCAGAATGTCTTCCATGTCTCTTCGCGCTTGTTCTTCGTCGGCCCCAAACTCAATAGCGACCTTGACCCCAAGGTCAACGTAGGCCTTCATCAGTGGACTGTCCCGGGGCTGGTCGTAGTGCTTCCGTTCAGGGAGGATGAAGCCAGGGTTATCTAACTATAGATTTCAAGATGCGGTGTAAATAGACACTGATACTAGCAAAAAAAAATCGTTTTGGCTCAGATTTCGTGGATTTTCTGGGAAGCTTCACCCACGAATTTACATCCCCAATAATCTTCAGATTTATAAAGATACGAGTATACCCATGAATTTATATCCCCAAGAACCTTTCAAAAATCCAATCCACACAAATACCCAGTAATCTAATCTATATTCAGGTTAGCGCACAAGTCAAAAAATATGAGTACAAGTTTGTGTGTACTAACGTGTTTAATTACACATAAAATGTAAATAGACAGCATACAGCTGTTCTTAGACAGAAACTATTACAATGACTACTATTACTTTCAAATTGACATGACTAAGAGATTGATCTCTTGATAGAGCTATATATACAATTTAGTTAGATTAAGCTATTAAAACCCTTTCTTGGCAATTTATTCAAATATACTTTAGAATTTCTTTTGAACGTAGCCATTTTGAATGAATAAGCCGGCCAAATATAGGAGTTTGGTGGATATGTTCAGTAATAGTTGTTCACAAACAACAGTTTCTTTGAACCAAAACCACAACAAAAGCTACATGTAAATTCAGTGATAGAGCCCGACCTGACTAATGGACGTAAAATCCTACTTACATACAGTACACGCCTTTTCTTGTCTTTGCTGTCAAAATACACATAAGGGTAGATGTAAGGCACATTGCTGTACTTGTTAATGGTGACGATTAGGGAGGTCAGCGAGAAATCCCCCTCCCTCCAATTTCCTCCCTCGTTTGTGCCCAGAATTGGCCAGCCTCCTATTTCACGTAGTAGTGGCAGAGCCACGGAGATTCCTGCAGCCTCTAAATTTGCTAAAATTGAAAGGAAAATAAACATTGAATTTTTTTCATCATGTACGATGTAGAAAGCGCGTATTTTATTTTATCTATTTTCCTTTCTATTTTTATATATCATTGAACACACTACTAGAGGTGAGATGTGTTCATGAGGTCGATTGTCCCATCCGGGTTCTTGGTGTTCATGAGATCGCATTGCTCAATAAAGATGAAGATTGTTCACAGATTGATTGTAAACGTCTATATCCAGGTAAGTAGTGTTCACCGATCGATCGTCTATATCCAGGTAAGTAGTGTTCACCGATCGATCGTCTATATCCAGATGATTAGTGTTCACCGATCGATCGTCTATATCCAGGTGAGTGGTGTTCACCGATCGATCGTCTATATCCAGGTGTGTAGTGTTCATCGATCGATCGTCTATATCCAGGTGTGTAGTGTTCACCGATCGATCGT
>WFKH01010931.1:32460047-32473692 GCA_016163765.1 Magallana hongkongensis
GGCCCCCCTGATGCTACGTCCCTGAGTAGTACTCGCAAGTTAAAAATTACAGAGTTATTTGAGAACATACGTACATGTGTAAATAATGTTAGTGAAAAAAACCCAAAGAAAAAGTTCTCAGAGTTAAACGTCACAGCTGACAGTTGGTGCATGAATTATCAATACCGCGTAAGCAGGTAAGGGGTGCGTCGATTTACCCAAATGGACCCTATTGAACCCAAATGGACCCAAATGAACCCAAATGGCGACCCAAATGAACCCAAATGGCGACCCAAATGGCAATTCAAATGGAAAATTATTACAATAAAATCATTAATATTAATTTTATTACAAATTTTAAATGAATTACACTATAAGATAATTGTTTTAAAAATCATATATGGTGTTAGCCGTTATTTAGACAAGTTAAAGATGAATCATGATGAACATGCTTTGTCCAACTCTTGCCACGAGGAGGCCAGGCCTAAAAAAGCCATAATTTTAGTTTTTGAAAAAAGCCTGCAAATATTGCTATAATATTGAAGATAAATCAAATATTCTATTTTTATAAGAAAAAAAAACCAAACACCAAAGAGCTAGATCCACGAACCATAAAAATAGCCTTAACTAACAAAAAATGGCCATATTGTTACTATAGACGGTGTAGACTAAACTTTTTTTAATATAAATTCATCATATTAAAAAAAAAACGCAGTTAACAATATGGCACTGTTTTGAATGGAAAATGTAAGACAAACGTCAATTTTTGTAAAGTAACGTCATGAAATGATAAAACTGCTTATGATTTGATTCTGATAAAATAAAAAAACAAAAACAAAAACAACATTTTATCTTGTAAACATATGATAATCAATTTATGAAAATAAAATTATAACAATAAAGTTTAAAAGCATTAATTCTCCAAAACACAGGGATCATTGTTGAAGATCATTGATTACGCCAGTGCATTTGACATTCATGGCATGACATGTATGTCGGTGTCTGTTTCCTACAATCTGAAAATGCATGAAGTAACGCTGACGCGGCGTAAGCAGTGTTTCAAAGGGGGGGGGGGGGTAACTGAGGATAGAGCATTGAATTATACCGATATTATGACAAATAACTAATATTAAATCTAAATAAATAAATATTTCATGAATACTGAATTGAATTTAACAAAGATACAGATAAGTCTCGATTTTAATGGAGAAAACATGATTTATTACAGTCTGTGCACTTTAGTCTGCACGAATATTTTCTTCCTTCCAAGACTTCGATATTTAAAAATAAAAACACAAAAACTGACGCGCTTTTATACCATGCGTTTAACGACGTTAGATGCCGTGGTATTAGTACCTTCCTCATTAATTAAATGAAAAGGGAATCTTGATTTCTTAAGAAATGTTTGAATTTTTTAAAAATCTTATGTATACTAGGAAGTTATTTTGTGTCATGGTGTGGTACTTTTTTCTTTGATACTACCAATTCTTTAAATCGGACAGAAAAATTTTGGCAGAATTCCAACATACAATATAACTTCCAGTAGGTGCATGGGGCTTACTGCTATACAGTAACTTCCACAGTACTGTAAATAACTTATAAGCCACAAACATGAAACTTATACTTATTTTTAAAAACATTTTAACTAGCAAAGTTTTACTAAGTTCTGTCAAAACTAACTATAATTTTGAACCTCCATAATAAATGTTTAAATTAAGAGTGGGCGGGTACCAAATCGGCCAATTAAAACGCTTCTTTTATAAACTGCAATCCGTGATTCGACCTGTTTAACTGTTCAATCAAATCAACGCATCGCTATATCGGCCGAAGTGTATACTCTCAAGCCAGATTTGCGATAAAACAATATGTCATCGCCCCGTCTGTTCAGCTTTTTTTAAAATCATTAATAAATTGTATTAAAAATCATTGTTGAATACCGTTACAATTATATTATCATTGTACCTATTTTTAGCGTACTTTTTTAATAGGACATTAATTTATTACGCATAGCAAATGCATTTGTCTATATTGGACACATATGTGTAACTACGATAACAGAGGAGGATATTTTTTACTTCAAAAGATTTATGATAATGCGGGCGTGGAAATTATTCGCAACTGATTGCTCGTTAGTATTTTTACCTATTATCACAAATAATTGTCATATTAGTCTAGTCAATATACAAAATGACCTCAAGAAAATTGCTACAAAAGGTTTTATTGCTTTGTGCTATGCCACAATACAGTCTTAGTAACATATTAAAAATATACAAAAATATAATTTGCGGAAGACGTCAAAATAGGGGGTAAGTTTGTTACCACGAACCGTCAAAATTGAATTTTCATTTATGCTACAATTCATCCTCCATACACTGAAAAATTGACGTCATGATGACAAAAGTTGTGAAAATATAGTCATGTTAGTAAATAAAGATATTTTATAAAACCGTAATAATAATTTATGTCACACAAGTACATCTATGGTGGTTTTCTGAGGGTTCTCTTAATGTTTCTTTGATGCTAGGTGAAAGTTTAATTAATGATATATGATGGGGCCACGTATGGAAAATGGTTAAAACAAAACAATCGTTCATTGCCCGACTCCAGATATTTGCCAGCAGAAATGTATAAGCAAAAATCTTAAATAAAAATTTATAAAGCAGATATCCAAAATCAAATTGTCTTACTGAGGTGGCAGTCGCCTGTATTTGTTTGGAAAAAATAATCTATGGTGATCCATAATGAACTTTTTTTGCATTTTATACGCATAGCAGGTAAAGCAACAGTCAAGGCAATTTTTGAAAATCTGGTTCTGATTTCAAACATTTTAGTAAATACATTAACATTTTTCAGGGATAAAACAATGATTATATAATATTCTAAATTTTACAATATAATTTTGTAAAAAATCAAAGTACAGAATCAAAAGGTCAAAGTTTTATCTGCTGAATTCTCTGGAGACGAGGCATATATGGTATGTCCGCCATGAATGAAATGAATTAAACGGCAAGAATATGTTGTTATATTTCGTCAGAATGCTGCAAAAGTATTGCATAGTTTCTATTAGGAATCAGAAGTTACCTAGAACATACCATTTGATATCCAAAAAGGAAATGTTTTTTGGAATAAATCAAATAACCAACGCTTAATTAAATTTCTTGTACAAAACTACACGAACGCAATATTGAAGCTATCCAGAGTTCGGGTGGTGATGCTGATTAAAAAAAAGTTTTGATAAAGCAGCAGACGATAACACAGTGGTAATGGAGAAGACACTAATTTGCTGGTTCTACTGTGTCATTACGCAAAAGAAGGCTGACACAGTATTTTTTTTTTCACCTCTAACAAATAGATGTCAACATAGAGTTTCAGATATATGTAAAACACGGCCAGCTCGTGAAATTGATTGTGTTCCATAACTCTCCTTTTTATTTATCCTTTAACATGGTGAAACACAACTAGTCGTTTGCATGGCATTGGAAAACTCGCTGCCTTAAAAAGATAATGAATGACATTTATCAAAAATCGCAAAAATTTGTGTTTCTGCAAGAAACTGCTAGCAAAAATAAATATTTTAATCAAAGGCAATGAAAAAGCATTAGTCAGTTTGTATGGCGGGGCAACTGAAGAGGGTATAGACATGCTCAGGTGGAGAAAGTTTACGACCAAACAGTTAGGGACATGCTGTGGTCGAAGTGCAGTCACTTCCACCAACTTCTGATGCTACCACGTGTACATTCAATGCGCACTTATTTACAGTTTCAATACTGTAAAGCACAACAGTTGCAGATCTCGATCTTACAGAATGGGGTGAACTTTGAAAACTGGCAAACTCCTACCTACTAAAATGTCTATACATCCTGCACCCGATATTTTGTCCATACAATTGACTGCGTCAATAAGAAATGTAGCTGTTAGAAGAATGACATAGCGTATATAGGTGGATGTGGAGAAATAAACTGATCTTATTTAGCACATACACTAGAATTTGATGAAACAAAATTTGCGATACTCATAGTCCTTTACAATGAAAAGGACGATGATTCCAAATTGATTACCAATTAGTCATGTTTATGTTATGAACTATTTACATCAATTCTAACCCTATTATCAACTGAGAAAATAAGTTGATACCAATTGATATGATATGGTTGGTTATTGAATATTTCCAGATTTCCGTGATTAAAAAAAATCACTCTAATTTTTTCGACGCTGAAAGTTATGTACACGTAATTCTCTATTTTGAAGTTTAAAAAAGTGTTTACTTAATGAAATGGTTTGATATCGTTACATTTTTCACAACATTTCAACATTTTTAATGACAATTATAATATTTAAGAAAAACATTTGACCCAAAAGTGTCTTTCATATTTCCTTGAAATTGTTATAGATATCTCTGAGAAATCTAAATTAATTATGAAACGAGTTTAAAATATACTAGTACGAATTTTTTAAAGCATCAATTTCACGATTTGAATTAAAATGTTATTCTTATTGTTTATTGTTAATAATGGCCCAAATCGTGACCATACTCCTTTACATGTTTTCAAATTTCGGCGATTTTTTAGTTAAAACCCTATTTTTTTTTACCCCAAATTTCCTTCAATATTTGTTGTCAAAGTTTTAAATCATTTGTACATATTCAACCCTTTCATTTAAGATCTTAAGAAATTGACAACCATTTGATTTTATTCAGTTATGAAATTTTCTCAGATTTCAGTGATTTTTAAAATGAAAACCCGATTTTTCACCCCAAAATCTGTGTGTGTGTGTATATATATATATATATATATATATATATATATATTGTAAAAGTTGTATAACCGGTTGCACGTATTCAATCCTTTCTTTTAGTCCAGCATAAAGTGATACCCATTTGATTCAATTAGGATATGAAATTTTTCCAGATTTCCCCAATTTTTCTTTGAAAATCCTATTTTTAACCAAAAGAAAAAAATCCTTCAATATTTGTTGTCAAAGTTTTTAAATCATTTGTACATATTTAATCCTTTTATTTTAGATCAGTATAAATTGATACTTAGTTGTTCAATGTAGTTATTAATTTTTTCCAGATTTCAGCGATTTTTCGTTGAAAATCCTACTTTTAACCCCAAAAAATCATTCAATATTTGTTGTCAAGTTTTTAAATTATTTGTACATTTTAATCCTTTTATTTTAGATCAGTAAAAATTGATAACTAGTTATTTAATTCGACATTAATATTTTCAATGATAACCCAGTTTTTAACCCCCAAAAAACTATTTTCCGCAAATTTTAGAGATGTATATTTTTAACATATAACTTGTACATATAAATTCTTTTGTTTTCAATGGTAATAAGCTTTGTAGCAATTTTCTTGAGGTTTGGCCAAAATTTTGATAGATTGACTAGACTATATAATATGTTGAATTGTAAACATATGTACAAATATTGTGCTTTATGTGGCAGTAAATTAAAAAAAAAAAATGAACACTATGCAAAAATATGGGAACTTTGATAAGAGTAACCAGTTAATCGGTTGGAACGATCTGCGATTAACCGATTAGCAATTCTGCAATCGATTGCCATCCCTAAAAATAACCTCTAGTTAATCTTATCCTTCGATGTCATTTGATATCAGTAAATCTAAAGAAAAAACCCTGTTCTTTACTTTGAAATTTTATTTCACTTGGAATTATAAAAACTAGTGACACAATCAACTGGCAATGACAAATTCTTTTGTAGGTGATTTTAAGTTAATAAAATTACAATTGTCATTAAAACATTCTCCATTATGCTTTTTTAAAGCTAAACAGCAATATTCTTTAATGACAACTAAAAACAGGATTATTTATTAAATATTTTATACATCGAGTCACAACAGGAGTTTTCTATGATTTTTTTTTTTTTTTAAATCCAGCTTAGCTTTTACATTATTAATTAAAAGCTGTTCAAGCGCTTGCAATATACTGTGAACAAAACTAAGTTAAAACTTGGTTATTTGAGTTTAGAGGATGATCTCGACTTCTTCACAGTTGACAAGTTTTCTTCTTTTGGCTCATTTACCTGCAATATAAACATGATAAAGACAAATAGAAGTACATGTAGATTTAGGTTATGAACTTTTAAAATGCAAGGGTTTGTTTCTATTTTTAAATCTAGCACGGAAAAAATTTGACATGAAGGAATGCATGTACTATAACATCTGTGGAGTATTATGCATTCTGGATTTCAGGATCTGACAACTGACAGAAATAGTTGACTAGTGCCTAAATCCACCAGAAAATCTGAAAGGCAACTTTAATAATGTTGAGAAATCGTATGCTTAGATCCTTGGTTTACCTTAATTTTTGTAGCCAATATTGCCATAAATTCTTATCTGTTTCAATTCCTGCAGATACTACCCTGTCACTCACATTTGAATTTCTATGCCACATTTTATAAAAAGCAATGGACAGATTTCATTTGTTTTTATTATACACTGCATATGTCATCAAATTTAGCAACATAAAATTAAAATTTCAGCATATTCACATACACATTAAAGACAAAATGTTAGGTTAACACACAGTGACTATTGAAGTGGATCTATTATTCTCCTATTGTCACTGGTGCAAGATCGATTTGTCATGTATGAGAAAGCAGCTTTAAATTTTTCTGTCCGACACTGTGTATTATGCCGCCGCTGTAAAACGTAAACAATGTAAAACGTCTGCAAGGTAATGATAAATGATTGAATGTGCTAATCCATGAATTAATTGTTTTGCTTAACTGATAACAAATTGTGATATTTTCATTCAAAAAAATTGTGGTAGGCTCTCTTCTTGACTTGCATATATATAGCATATGGAGGGATAAACCGAGAGTAAATGTTTGAATGCATATCATTAAGTTATCAGACATCGTTTTTTAATGTAAAATAATGTGAGAAAAATGATCATTCATTATGTTCTCATGTGGGAATGGCATAGTGAAATTTCATCTCTGGGCCAAGATTCACAGTCTAAGATGAGGCTTTGCAGAGTCCTAGACCATCTTGTGCCCTCAGATGAATTTTACCATCCCACACTCGTAATAATGAATAATTCTATTAGTCCCATAATTCCCAGACTAGATGCAAATAGTTCTCTCTCTCTCTCTCTCTCTCTCTCTAATGTGATAAATACCTGATGCAAGTCAGAAGCAGCATTCTCTACCACTTTCTTTGACACAGAGCGTCTGGATCTCTCTGACCCGGTTGCAGAGGAAGAAGAGCCCAGGGACCTGGTACTAGAGTCAGGCTGGTCTGGAGCCAGACCCAACCTCTTCCTTCTCAAGCCTGGCGAGTTTCTCTGTACTGAGGCCGACATGGCAGGTCTCTTCTGAGCAGACGTTGAGGAGGAGAGGGTTGCTGGTGTGGAATAAACTACCTTTGTTTGGGTGCCTCTCCTCGTGGTGAAGTAAGATGAGGCAACAAGAACACTAGCATCGCTGACTTCAGAAACATTGGGAGAGGAAGTCTCTGCTGTGCCTTTAGTTCCTTCTGTTTCATCATTTTGCTGGCCTTTTGTCATTTTCTTGGGTCTAGACCTTGAGTATGAAGCAGTCTTTGTATCAGTTGTTTGAGAAAACTCGCTCACAATACCCATTGGTCTTCCTGGGTTTGTTTCCGTTAATAAAACTCTGTCAAATTTGCTGTAGCCTTGGATTGGTTTACCTCCCTTTGCAGTTTCTTCTGTTGAGACTTTTGATTTCTTGGAACTGGTAACTGGTTTCTCCTTCTTGATGATTCTCTTCCTTATCTTTGGAATTTCCAGCTTGACATCATTGTCTTCCCCCACCAGTGAGTTATACACCACCTCATTGGTTGGCCTGTAGTCTCTGGTCACTGGTGTTATGACATTGACGGCCTCCTTTGGACCATTTAGCGAATTGTAGATCCTTTGACTCCGTCTTGGAGTTGGAACATCCCCTCCATCTCTCATCTTCAGCTTGCGAATCAGACTTACGGTGGAGGCCGACTTTTGCAATGGTTTATCAGGTGTTGAACTTCTTGATGATTCTTCCTGGAGGTTGTTAGGACTTCCTCCTTTTCTGCTAACTGTTTTACGATTCAGACTTGCAGTGGAGGTGGACTTTAGTAATGATTTATCTGGTGTTGAACTTGATGATTCCTCTTCCTGGAGGTTGACAGAACTTGATCTTTTTCTGCTCACAGTTTTTTTAACATCTTTTTTCTTATCCACAGTGGGTTTTACACTATACTGTGACAAAAACTTGGGCAGTTTCTTAGTGCCTTTCTGATCCCTGCTCTTTGATGATCCTGACCTTGGTTCACAAACAGAGGTTGGATTACACACATTCATACTTTCCAAACGGACCGGGGTCCTTGTTTTCACATCTGCTTTAGATAGGGGAGAGTTTCTACTACTCTTCAGTTTATACTTCTTTCCCTTCAAAGCTGCAACCTGCTTTGGCTGAACATCCACTTTTCTTGCCACCTGCGCCAGGGCAGCATCAGAGAGCCGTGAACTTTTCCGATACAGTGGTATGGGTGCCACTACTTTCACTGCAGTGTCAGGTCCCACTAAAGAATTATACACTCTCTGACTTCTCCTCACTACTTGCTCTACAGCAGAAGAGATCGTTCCTTCAGCTTCACTGACAGGTACATTTCCTACAGGTTGACCTCCATTTGAAACCGTTTTAGACACAGTATCATTGTCTGTTAATGCTCTCTCCTCTTCATCTATCAAGAGTTGCACTTCTTTTGCAAGCTCTGACCCCACATCGTTCTCCCCCACTAAAGCATATTCCATGTCAACAGGGCGGGCAAAAGCACACACTGGATGCACGACCAGAAGCTCTGATGTCTGGCCAGACGATGTGACAGGTATCATAAATTCAGTGGGCTTCTCAATACAGAAAGTCATTCTGTCTTCATTCTCAGCCTTCTTTGCTATTTTATTAATCAATCCATCATCCACAGGATCTGTTGAAGTGTCTAAATGAGGATCCACAATATCCGAAATTGTGTTCAGCACCTCTGGTACACTGTAGTCCTTATCATCCATTTTCAATTCGGGAGGCTCCTGAATACTTGTTGAGTCTTGACTAGTTTTTGACTGGTTCTCCGTCTCACATTCCATGTTCTTTTCCCCCTGTACACTCTCACTTCCACTCATTTCCACATCCATCTCAGTTTTTTCCTGAGGTTTAGGTGAGCCTGGCACAGTCTGGTCTGAAATGAATGAAATTTTTTTAAGCAATCAATTTCATTCTATTCTGAAAAATCTGTCGTGAGCTACATTGTAACAATGTTGGAATTAAATGTGCTATTGTTTTAAAAATTCCTATCTCAATTCTGAAAGACAATTTGATTAACCATTACTCTTTCAACTTGCACCATTACCAGATTTTTTTTTAAAAAATCATCATCATTATACCTAAGTTTACAAGGTCTGTTTGCTGTCCAAAGTCCATTTTGTTCTCTCTTACTGACTCAAATGGTGTACTTAATGATTTTCTTTATTCCATTTTCTTTCCTATTTGAAAAAGATAAAAGACACATATTAATCAATGGTACATACAAATAATAAGATGAATTAGCACAATTTTTCTTATGATGGACTGGTACAGAAAAGTGAGTGCAATGCACCCGCACTAGGAATTGAAGCTGTGTGCTCACTCCAGCATCGTGAATATTACCACACGGCCAAAAGATCTGGACCAATTGGGCTTGTTACTCATCACTCCTATAAGTCTACTCTACTACACTAATAAAATTAATGACAATGGGAATGATGTCTACCGAGTGCCACAGGCACTTGCACAACTTCTGTAATTAATCTAAATACATGTAATTAACACACAACTCATGCTGTTGTATCTGTAGGTATAGTTGAACACAAAACTTCAGAAGACATAAACATTCAGGCAAGGAAAAAGCCAATCTAGTATTGCTAAAAAATTTATATTAAAGAAAGTTGCTGTATCCATTTCCAGCCTTATATGATTGGGTTATGATACATTTTTCAGGCAACTTTAATATTCATTAATGAGGTATAGTACAACTTAAATTTGTGACAGACTTTCTATCTGACATACATCAGTGTTATATATTTCCTATTTTGTTTGCTCTATCTGTCACATACAGCGTCGTGCCAAAAGTATTTGCGGAAAATGGCGGACGCGGTCTTAGAGTTATTGCCCTTTGTGTAGAAAAACGTATGTTACGATGTTAATATTGAATGAAATTTAATTATGAGACGATCCCTGAAATCAGTAAAAATTCCCGGATGAGTGACGTATATAAATGCGTCTGCTAGAATAAATTGTGTCATACGATTTTAGTGTAAACAAAGATGGGTTGTAATTCTTTAAAGAAGTGATTCATGTGATTATAACATTAAAAAATGATGGATTAAGGATTTCTGAGATTTCAAGGATGTTGGGAGTGCCAGAATTTACATGTAGATCGGTTATCAAGACTTTTCAGGAATGGGGTAGCCTGTTAAAAGCAAAAAGAACTGGTTGTCCGAAAAAACTGTCCTATCACTGAGAAGCAAGGTCAATTTGGTTGGTGAAATGGAGCAGAGGAAACGTATTAAAAGATGTTACAGCCAAATTTAATGTTGGAAATGGGTTAAAGAATGTTAGCAGGAGGACCGTGCAACGGATTTTACATTAAAACCAGATTTACCGGAGAGTTTTAAGGAAACGTATAGTGGTGAAAGAGGTCAACCGAAAAAAGAGACTTGCATGGTTTGTACAAAAACGAAGATTAACTGTAAACCAATATTGGAAAAACATTATCTTCAGTGACGAGTCGCAGATCGTACTTGGTCAAAAGAACAGGGTCTACGTGTGGCGATCTGCTCATGAAGCAAATAGACCGGAGTGCATGTTTGCAGATTGCAAGCCCAAAGTTTCAGTCATGATCTGAGGGTGTATTACCTGGCATGGACCTGGTACCCTGTGTAAGGTAAACGGTAATATAAATGCTGAGAAATACATTTCAATATTAGATGAACAATTGTGGCTCGTAATTGTCTGTCATTTCCCCGACAATTCCTACACATTCCAGGATGACAATGCCCCTGTGCATCGAGCCCGTATTGTAGAGAGATATAAACACGAAAACAACATCCATGGGATGATTTTGCCAGCCCAATCACCAAACATAAATATCAGTGAAAATTGTTGGCACCGGGTTAAAAGAAGTTTGCAAAATTGGGCCAGGGAAATATCTACCCCAGATCAGCTGTTTGAGGCTATTCTTGACATTTGGCAGAATTTCTCAGTGAATTACATTCAGAACCTGTATCTGTCCCTACCACGGAGAATTCTTGCTTGCATCAGTCCAAGGGACACCTCACAAAGTACTAAAGGTATGTGAATTTTCTTTTTGTGTTGAAAACGGCGAGTTTATCACGCTGAGCGAGGCAACTCTCATTGACATCCGCCATTTTTCCGCGAATACTTTTGGTACGACACTGTAAGTGTCTAGACCAATCAGATGATGCATTACATAGAATTATAATAATGAGATACACATGATACATGTAATATGTATAACTCATTATAATAATTCTATATAATGTGGCATCTAATTCAAGTAATTGGTCTTGACAGACGGGAATGTGAAAGGGCATATTAAATATAAAGTATTCTGAGAATATCATATCATATCCTATTGGAACATTTGTAAATTTCATAAACACCCCAGGATAAGCAATGTTAACATGCTTAAAGTTAAGATGACTACATGCTTTAATTCTTAGATCAGAAAGTTGTGAAAACTATATATATATCATATACTATACTCTGTCCCGGGTTTTTGCTTCCACCACTTTTCGCTTGATATTTCGATAATAATAAATACCTTTGTGCTCAAACTACGTTCATCCACTAATATGAAAAATGTCCAGATTATCAGTTTTGAAACGCCCCCTGTACCGCTTCAGGTTTAAATACACATCCCAAAATAGAAAGTCTACGAGGATTTTGCATTGCATCAGCCATTATTAAGCCCGGATGATAATGTTGAAAAATTGCGCGAGGTGTCCCGAGAACTTCTGAATGGAGAAAAGATGTAAACATTTCCCATTATAAATCTCCGTAAGAAATTTATTTTCGTTCCTGTAAATTTTTATGAGTGTAAAAGGATGATTTGTCAATGAAGATATCTTGGATATTTTACATTTCATCAATTTCAACCGTACTTCTTTCACAGGTATGTGTATTTTTATTAAAAATCATCAAAAAGTGATGGAAGCAATAACTTGGAACAGACTATAGTACATGTATATTTGAATTATGAAAAATAAAAGAAAGAAATTAATTATATCTAAAGGGTACACATTTATTACTTTTCTGCATCTTTAGAGTTTGAAAACTATTGAAAGAATCCAATATATCCTGTGTATATATATTTATATAAATTGTTTCAATATTAAAGACAATTTATTGCATTTTAAATCAGGTTGATGAAGTTTATTCCCCATGAAGAATACTCACAAATCCCTTTAAGATTTTCTTTCTTATGATATTAATAAACCTTAAACAGTTATTAAACTGTTAAATATCTCCATTATCATCAAGCACTGTGACGGGCAGACCGTTTTGAATACCAGCGCCAAATACCCCAGTTGGTGGAGCACGTGACTAGAGGTTCAAGGGGCCCGGGTTCGAATCCGCTCATACAGAAGTATAATTTTTCTCGGATGGGGATCATCATATATTTCAAATATCCATGCTGTAAATGTATCAATTCATTTTACCTTGCATTCAATTGTGTACCTACATGCGCAAATTAAAGAGTAACTGAGTAATGCGTAATTTTGTGTATTACAGATGTCCGGCATTTATCATAGATTTGATATGTACATTACTTTCAGGTGAAATAAAGCGTATGTAAATACTTACGTTTTGTAGGCTATTTTGTCATCTTTTTCGCGTGCCTTTTCTGCTTGACCTCAACACGCACTGATCCACTGGAACTGGCTATAGCTGGTCCGCACTGCCGCGAACTTTTGTTAGACACGAATGTCAATGGCTATGTGATGATTTCTTTCGCAATAAACAGCATTTTCCCAAATATATAAAGACTCCTTGTATGAAAAATGTTCAATGAATATAATTTCAACCGGAAGTTTCCCTCTGACGTAGTACTACGTCATGAATTACTTTCACTTTAGCCGGCAGGAAAGGCCCATGGGATTCATTGCTCGCCTGACATTCTAAAAAACATCTATGTTGATTCACGGGACATTGTCGATATATCAAGAGAGGGGAGAAAAACTTTATATATCTGAAAAATGAAAGCGCTTGTTTTACCTCGTTCTATGTGTTTTCATTTAGGCCTACTGTATTTAAGTTGTTTTTTTTAAATATATTTCATCAACCACAGGTTTTCTTGGATTTCTCGCTCTCTCTCTTTCTCTCTATATATACATATCTGTGTATAATACAAGGGGTTCAACAATATAGGGGTCGTCAAATATGATTGAAATCAAGTAATTTGCAACTTCTTTCAATATTTAATGAAACTATAATTCTCCCGACGAGTTAAGTGGTAGTCAAGGCTTTTTCTCATTAAAATAGAGTGCTTTCTTTGATACATGTTTCATGAAAGAATAAAAATAGCTAGCATTGCAGGAAAAATACATTATACATATATTACATGGCTTCTCGGGCGACAATACCA
>WFKH01010931.1:32480990-32500415 GCA_016163765.1 Magallana hongkongensis
TCGATGGAGATGCAGTAGGAGATTTTGATCCTTTTCTTGATGTTCTTTTTGTCGATGGAGATGCACTAGGAGATCTTGATCCTTTTCTGTTCTTTTCCTGTACAGAAAGTGATTTTGGTTTTTTTCCAGATATTTTCCTTGAGGATGGGGATACACTTGAAGCTCTAGATTCCATATCTGAACTCTCTATGTCATTGACCACTTTTTGTCTTCTACTTCTCCCCCTTCTAGACTTGTTCTGCTCTAGTTCATGTCCAGATTTTGCTTCAGAATCTGAAACATCAGAACTCTCCATTTGCACATCCTCAGAACCTTTTGTAGAGGACTCCACCTCAGAGGCCGATTTCTTTGATGATTTTGTTGTTTTCTGAGATCTTTTAGATTTAGCCGATTCTTTAGCCTGTTGAGAACGAGTCCTTGTGGTCCATCCTTTACTTGAAGTGTCTAGAAAAGACCCATCTGCTCCTTCAGAAGATGCAGATGCAGCCTTACTACTAGGTTTTTTTGTTGAGGGTGGAGAAAATTTAAATTTCTGGGACCTTAAGTGTCCTCTGTGCCATCTAGACTTTTTATCTTTTATACCTTCATCTGAAGAACTGTCTAACTTTCCATTCAAGGATAAAAACACTTCATTATTGTCAGTTTTCATTTCTGATGTGCTATCTGCTTCAGCTGTCTTACTGATGTCAAGACTACTACCCTCATCTCTTTGTCCAGATGATTTCACCTGGACTGGTGGTGAAAATGTGAACTGATGCTTCGAACGTATTCGCTGAAAGGACCTTTTCTCTATCAAAGGCATGTCACTAGTACTAGCTGGTGGAGCAAAAGCATAGGTCTGAATGTTGTCAACAGAACTGTCGGCTGCTGATACCAGAGTCCTGTCCTTGACTTCACTGACCGATTCATCCACTCCTTGACCAGACTGGATGGGAGCCTCCTCTTCCTCCGTGTCTTCATCCATGGTTAGATCTATTTCAATTGGCTCTTTGACCCCTGTGGTAGTGCTGACCTCCTCCTCTGAAGCCTTGACCATCTCTTTATCACTGAACAGAGCTGTTCTCTCCTGAGACAGCTTGACAGTTGGGGATCTACAGAGGGAGCTGACACTAAGCTTGTTAGGACTAGCCTTGTGTGGGGAATTCTTGAGCTGAGTGAATCTTCCTTTGGGGAAATTTGTCAACACTAAAGTAGGAGACATCTCTTTTGGGTTTGAAGCAACTTCTGGTTCTTTTATCATTGGATTAATTGCACTGATTTCTCCCGGGTATGGCACAGACGGTGAGAAAAATGAATCGTCTTCCATTTCTGTAATTCAAAATTTGAAATATTCATGAATAGAAAACTTTGTATCATGAACATTGTTTTTTTAAAAAGTTTAACACAGGTTTTCAATAGTGGCATACCAATGTCTTCTTGTGGTTTATTCTTGACATTTTCTTCTTCCTCCGACATACTTGCTCTTGGAGAACGATTCAACTTGTCAAGTTTGGATCGGTTCTTAGGAGACATGGAAATGCTGCAAAACCAAAAATCAAATTTTTTTTGACATGGTAACTTAACTGAGGATTTGGCCGACATAGAAATCAGAAATGATCCCTACCTCTCCGGGGTGGGGCTGCGGTCTTTTACAGGTCTGATGGGAGTTCTGGCCAGGGCTGACTTGGGACTGGTAGGTGACCCTAGAGTCTTGGAGGGGCCTGCTTTGGAATCTCTGTCTGAAAACCGTAACTTCTTGGCAGATAAAACAAGAGGTTCTCTCTGTGTTTTCACTGGCTCCAAATCCTCATCTTCCTCCATGGCAAACCTGAGCTTCTTTGGAGTCCCTTGACCAGAGTTGGCATTTGCCAGATGAGAGATTTTAGGAGAGGCTGGCTTACTGAGGGTAGGAGAGACAGCCATGGATTCTTGACTGAAGCCCAGCTTTAGGTCTGAATCAGGCTCATTCATAGAAATGTCTAAAAACATTTGATTTTCTTTATTGTAAATACACATGTACATGTACTTTTAAAAATAAACTATTGCAATAATTACAGTATTTGTTTTCCCTGCAGACTGGAGTGAACAAAGAAGTTGTACAGTGAGAACAATATTGTTATCAAAATTCTCTTAAAAGAACATACTTCTGACCAACCCTATATTGTATTTTAAGAAATAGGTCCTAAAAAGGATAAAAAATACAAGCAAGATATAACCATCTAATATTCAGACGGTAGGGACAGCTGTGGTTGTTATGCATACCTTTGCTGCTGGTATCTGGGGAGTCAAACTTGGTGGCACTGTTAATGAGGTTACGGACCTTTAGGATGGACTGAGGGGTGGGAGCTGTTGATGCTGAGTGAGTGGATTTACGTGGAGTTTTTCGCTCCACTTTGGGAGTTTGCAACAGTCGTAATGCAGAGGCACCTTGAACCTTTAATTTTGACCTGAAAAATGTTGGAGGGAAAACCTAAAATAAATACAGAATAAACATTACGGATTTTTAAAATCATAAAGTTTTTCTTTAATTGTCTTCCTTACCTGATTGGAGTCATAGAGCTTGCATTTAAACCAAGACTAGTGTTCTGCCACATAGACGCATTGATATCAGGATATACAATGGGCTGTGTTTTTCTGAAATAAAACATACAAATGTTAAGACATGTAAAGATAAAGTACAGCAATTTGATAGCAAACAAGCCGATAGACATACATGTATAATGGTGACTTACAGTGTGTCATTAATTTTTGGTGTTGCAGGAGTTCCAAGGAACGCCCTTGTGGAGATAATTTCAGGAGTCCTAAAACACATAGCAAATGACCATAACTTACTATACAAAAAATGTACTTCCTTATAACTGCTTCAAATTCAGCCTAGATAAAGGATTTCAGCAATTCATACTTAATAAAGAACAAAGCAAATTCCATCTTTTAAAGCTAAACATCTACAGGAACATGTACCTGTACAAAGCATGTGAATACATACCCATCAGGGGTGTCCAGATTCTCCTCTACCTCCATTTCTTCCACGTGATTCATCACATCGGCGTACAGAGAGGAGCGGGACTGCATGTTGTAGTTTCGGGTCGTGACCTTGGTGGACAGTGGCTGGGGCCTCTTCACTGTGTACACAATGTAGTCATTAATCACTGCTCAAGTATTCAAAAGCCATTGAGAAGACAGATTTAGAAGCAGTACTCTGATTTTTAAATAAAAAAAGCCCACCTTCCTTCCTGGATACGGATGGTTTCTTTTGACAGTGATAACTTTCCCAGACCAGTTTCTTCTGAACATTTGTTAAAACGGACATGAAGCCATCCACAATAGCATTCCTTGCAGTTGCTCTTTCTCTGGCCTTGGCACTTGCATCAGTCTACAAAAAAATTAAAATCCTTTTCTTTTGGCCATCTTCTAGATGTACAGCACCATTTTTTTTCACACAAGATAACTCAGGAGTTACTTTACTTGTGTTTATGTAGGCAGTATATATAGGAGCTCACCATGACAGTTTGCTTCAGTTTCTCATTAAGCCTGATGGCCTCCACGTAGCAGGCTCTCTGGAGGTAGTGGAGGATGAGCACCTCCTGACAGTACTGGTCAGTGCTGCTGGTCAGGAACTGCACCAGGGTCTCCTCCTCCCCATGTGTCATCGGCAGCTGGAGCAGCTGATCCACTGTCCGTGCTATACAGAAACAGCATAAAGAACACTTAACTTGTACTCAATCAACACCAAAGATCCTACAGTATCTCAATATTGAATTTCTTCCTTGAGTCTTTCACAATATACAAAGTACATTTACATCATATCCACTCAATACTTACTCTGTTTACAAGCCTCAAAAATGTGCTGCAGTAAATCTTTGGCATTTGTTTGGTCTTGACAAGATCTCTGGTATTCCAATGCTTCAGCTGTCATCCTTTATAAAACAATATACATGTTGATTAAAGAAACTTTGCTGTTATCATTCTCATATCCTTACTAAAAATAATAATGCCAACAAACTGACCCATTCGCCAGGAGCACCGTTAGCTTCAGCTTGACTTCCTCTGGGGTGGACAGAGCGGGCTGTACAGTGCTGAGATAGCGCGCAGCCATCTTACTCTCTCCCTGATACAATAAGGATTTGACAATGCGCTGATGCTGCCATCTTCCAAAATCTAAGATCACAAGTGGATCCAAGATCTGAGACATTGATTCCTATTGTAATGAAAAAACATTCAAACTAATTAATTTACTGGCAGTTCCATTAGTTTTTAATGATTACGGACAAGTAAGCATGAATTTGATTTTAAAGAATTCAGACCAAACTTTCTAAAGCTGTGTGTGTTACCTCAAAATCTTTATGATCCATAAGCCAAAACCCCTGCACCTGTTTGACCACTGTGTATGGAATTCCAAATTTTTTGGAAAACTTCTGAACTTTTATAACCAACTAAAATAAAAAAAAATCGTCTGAAAACATTGACATGTAAAATAGTAAATAGAATAATACCCACAAAGAACAACATTACCGGAGACAAGTGAAAGTTCAAATGGACTTGAAAAATATGAAAAGGCAAACTTTCTGTGTGATCTTGACCTTAAACATACAAGATTCTTATAAGATCATACAAGATTATCACTGAATACAATATGACTGACAGTGCTTTCGAGAGTGTTGATAATAAAATATACTGTAGCACTGATCTAGTGTATACCTATTAAATTTGATTTTTGCACCTTTCGTCATAAGTACAAGAAAAAGAAAATTTTATTCCACCAAAATATTTCTTCTTTTGAGTGTCAACTAAAAGTCATCACTAAATATGCTCTCATTATGATGCCAACCCTAACATTACTTAAAGAATTTTAAAGATCCAATTTTCATTGCTATGTTAAACCCTGTTCTCTGCTGCATATTCTCTCATAATAGTCACAGCTTGTTCAAGTACAATTATAATCACACCCAGTAATTATCACCCAGTCATTAAGTCCATGTCAATTTACAGACTTATCACTAATACACTTTGTTTATGTAACAAACAGGTGATAACTACTATGCCAAGTGCAGCAAGTTCAACTTTGTATTAAGAAATATTCTCACCTATACATGTCTCTCAGCTTTATGAAGTTCATGTAACTGAAAGTAGCTGGGACAGATTCTTTGAAATTGAACGAAATGCAAAGTATGACAGGCAGACAGGACAGAACACAGAGATGACTAATACTACATACATTAAGTTAAGGCAATGTCCAGTACATGCAAACATCTTACCTTATCATGGGTACTTGGATCTGCGAGGGACACCATGTCTAGAAGAGCGTACAGGACCACAGAGTGCTTGTCAATTAGGGAAATGTCATCCAACAGATATATGCTCAGTAAAGCCTTCAGAAAATTTAATGGTGATTGGATATGATTATATGATTATTGCATATGAAAAGATGAATAATTTACAACTGATATTTCATAGTCTTCTTTCACTTACGTGTAGGCTACAGGGCGGGTACAGGCCACTCCCTCCCTCGGTGTGCCAGAGGTCCCCAACCTTCTGTCCCATCACCTCTACCATTCCGTCTATCATCAGAATGTCTGTGGAGTTGACAGAGCTGTGGAAAATACCAAAACATGCAAAAATAGACAAAACATACATGTACACTTAATTGTACATGTACATATGTTAAAAAGGATTTGTATGACAGGTTGCTATTTGCATTAAGATTGGAATATGAACAACATAAAGAAAGTCACTTAATTAGCATGGTACTTGTATTAAACCACTGAATTTAAACAGTTTTGTTGTTGAGTTCTAAGACCACCCACCTGTCCAGTTTCTGTATTTCCTGTCTTTTCTGTGAGTAGGACTGGATCAGCATTCCTGCTGGATACTTGTACTGCTTCTCATTTTCCTCCTCTACTTCTACATGTAATACAACAGGACTACAATTATTCCAGTGATTCAGTTGAAAAATGACAAAGGGGAAGGTAAATTCTACAAGAGTTAAATTCCTCTAAAAGCACTGACCATCTCCTTCTGGAAGGAATCCCATCTTATGAAACCAGATGACCATCTGTAAATGTTGTTGTATGTAGGTCACCACAGACAATTTATCCTGTAGGTCTCCTAAACCTGGAAAAGAAATGATTAAAACACTCAAGCTTTACCATACTGAATACATGTATATAAACATGATTTAAAGAAACTATGGAACTTAATTATGTTTTAGTCAAATCATAAGACTAATCATTGCACTTGTAGAAGCCTACCCTCTTCAGTTGTGGGTGCTGACTGACTGATCAGTGCCTTGATAATAGCCAAGATGCTTCCCAGTCTTTGGTTGGACTGGTAGAGGGTCTGCAAAGCCCGTCTGTCCAGGGGAATTCCTGACCAGTCATACAACGTCACACCTATCAAACAAAAAATCATTTCTCAGACAGTTGAACTCACACAGTTCAAAGGCAAAATATTTTAAAAGCTTGCAGAGTTTCCAGACATAGACAGCCCGTAGTAGAACTGAACCACCTACAGGAGTTGTCAATGTTATTCTTGATCTCAGCAACTCGACTCCAAACCCAATCCAACAGGAACTTGAGGGAACAGCCAATGTGAACAAACTCTGCAGAAAGAGAGAGAGAGAACCAGCTTTATCATTCATGTTTATAATGACAGAACAAGTATTTCAGAAGTGAAAGAAATCAGCAAAGTACACTAGTGTTGTCCCGATGATCGATTTTTGATTGATGATCAGTTGGAAAGGTTGTCGATTTACGATAATCGATTTGAGATTTTATAATCGATTATAATCGGTTTATTACATTAATACTATACCTATTGTTTTCTTTATTATTCTGTATTTAATGTAATGAAAACTGTTGCAAACTGGGTTTTTTTTTCAATCTCAAAAGATATGTAACATTTTAACTAATAACAATAGAGCATACACCTTATAAGCTTTTGAAAGTAAGTGCAAATAGCACTTACATGTATATATTTTAAATTAAACCATAGCATAAAATTTAGTGCCCCATTTTAATGAATTTAATACAATTTGTTACCGATTCGATTATTGGCCGATCATCAGTTGGTAAGAGACAACCGATTCTGCAGATTAATCGATTTTGATTTTCAATCGATTTGACAACACTAAAGTACACACCTCCTAGAGCCCATTCCTGCACACACTTGATGATGAATGACAGCATGTGGTAATTGAGGGCCATGGTCAACAGAGACTCCTTCATCTGTGCCTGAAACACAATGACATAATTAGAGAAATACTTGACATACAAAAGTTACTCCATTCAATCCAAATTGGTTACAATTCTTAATTTCACATGGCTCTGTGGGCCATACAATTCAGACTTTTGATCTCAATCTCAATTCTTACTTTTGTGAAAATGTGAACACTGTGATCATGTCAAAATGTTATAGACCCTAAGTCAGATTTAAGAAATTATTATAAAAATATTAAATTATTTTCAATTTTACATGTATATTGTAATGAAAACCACATATTAAATAGATGACTTACAGGGGAAGGGTTACTGGCTGTTGTGTCTAGAGGCCTGGGTAACAGTCCCACCACAATACACAGGTTGTACAGTTCCTTAGGATTCAGCAGCACAGAGGGGCCCATCTTTTGCATAGTAGCCATAACCTATAGAATTTGTCCCATACCAGTGTCACCATAAAGCATACACTTTCAAGAGAGGAATACAATTATAATCCATTTTCTTGATAAGAGATTTATTATTTTTTATAATTTCTATAATAGATTATCATTGTTATAAAATTAATGATCATGAGAAGAATTTGAAATTTCACATCTTGAGATCACTGACCTGTCTCTGGGTGCCTAGATACTGAGCTCTCATGACTCCCTCATCAACCACACACAAGGTGTCTATAGCAGAACATCAACAATTATCAAACAAATTTTCAACAATATAATTATTCTTTTTATCTGTGTAATAAAAGAAGATCAAAAAGTTCTTGCTTAGATAAAACTGTTGACTTACTAAATGCCAGTGCAGCAGGATAGAAGTGTTGCTCTGGTGGCATGAGGGATGTGTTGGTGAACCTATTCAGCTTATCCACAGACATATACACAGTCTGAAAAAACAACATGAAATATTTTACGTATGACTGAACCAAGTCAAACTTTGTATATGAGAAAGGCACAGACGTAGATGGGATGTACTGACCAGAACTGATCCTTGTTCCGAGTGCTCTGCTATCTCATCCAAACTAAGGAAGGAAAAGTAGGAACAAGTGTCCATGGGTCCAGTGGAGGCCCTGCAAAAATAAATCAAAAATGTATAAAACTGTACTAAAAATACAGGACATTACTAATGTAAATCAACTGTAATTCTAAAACAAGCTAATTTTAGATCCCATCCTGTTCAGAGTTTACCTGACAGTGGTAGGCATCTGAGCATGGTACCATCTATTCATGTCAAATATCCCCATGTGAGAAGTCTGTTTAGATCCATCAGAGCATTCCCAAACAAAGACACATAAACTCAAGTCTGGACCATGTAACACTGCAATGGAAAGTTCAAGCAATTTACTTGTATACCAAAATTCATCATGTGTGATAAACTAGTTTCAAATGCTTTGCTAAACTAGAAGGTACATGTATATGTAGTTCTCATTTCATAATCTTACTTTCTTCAAATGATTCTTCTTCATCCAGTTTTGCAGGAGGTTTATAGCAAGGATCTTGGAGGGTGTAACAGGAGATTATACGACTAGAGACAGTTGGCTTTAGACTTGGGTTCAAAGGTGATGCCACCAATTCAAGGTCAAATCTCAAGCTTACTGAAGTCAGATCCTACAAATTTGCAAAATTTCATGAGTATAACACCTATATATAAATCAGATTCAAATATCATGAAGAATTCATGGATAGGTTCATGGATTGTTTTAAAATAAAAATTAATCTTGATTATAACCAAAGATTAATTTCACCTCATAAAAGGCTCCATAGTTGCTGTACATAGTCTTCTTGTTGTAAGCTAACTGGTACAGAGAAATAATGGACAAACTGTCATCTCTAAAACACAAAAAAGAAAATAGGGTGACTGGTCATGGAGAGAGATACTGAACACACCCACATCATTAAAATTAGTTTACTTAATAACATAACTGTAGATGCAAATATGCATTTTTTAAGTGCTAGAAAATGAGTGTCAAAAAGATACATGATACACAACCTACATGTAAGTTACAAACAAGAAATGTTTTAGACCTACATATGCAAAACAATACACCCCATTTATCAAGGGAAATGGTGGGGAGGGAAGAAAGGGGGAAATATAACTATCCTTTAAAAAATAAAAAAATTTACTGATGGTCTCCAGTGCTCCTAGTGATCCAGATATAGCTGAAGTTCTTGGGATCATTCTCTGGCTCCTGATACGCAATGTGGGTGATGGGAATCATTTCTCCATCTAATCTACTGCTGTATCTATTCAAAAGTAATGATCACACCATCAGAGTACATGTATAAATCCAGAAAAAAGTAGAGAAATAGAAAAGTACCAGTTACGAACTAAAGGAAAAAAATAATTACTCTAGAACTGGTGCGTGAAGTCTCCATATTTGGTAACAGCCAAAACTAAAGCCCACAAAGAGGCTGCCGATTCGTTGAATATACTGCAAACAACTGACATGAACGGCATCTACAACAAGAACAAATTCCTGTAAGTGAAGATAAGACTTACAAACCAGTTAACATGTTGCACATAACTTAAAAAGTTGATGAATTCAAACCTGTGCCAAATGTCTTCACAACAGTTCCATCACATTTTCTATACTTGTAGCCATTTCCTTGTGCTTCCTCTGCAAAACAGAAAAAAAAAAAAATCAATGAACATGGTTTGTAATCACATTTAAGGTGTATTAAAATACAGAACAAAATACAATAAAAATCCTCAAACTGACACAAACATACATTAAAATTTCATCCATATATGTATATGAAACTCAGGGCCTTGGAAGGGGCCGCGCCACACGCCACAGTGTTTTCCCCAGGCCGTTTTTGCATGGCGGTACCGCCATGCACTGAAGATTCCCCGCCATGCATCACACAATGCCGCCATCTTTCCCGCTATGCATGTTGTTTATTTCAAAGCAAAATTCTTTTTCCAATTATTTCATCTTAACAGTAATTAGTAGATATAAAACTGTCGTTTCTCCGCTCAAACTTCATAAAACCGCTGGCACACGCAGTGAGTGTCGTTATCTTTGACATCAATCTCAGCAAGGGGGCACACATGGTAAACGGTTAAAGGACTTCTAGCTTATGATTGAGATATATTAAAACTGAGTTTATTAATCGGTGATAAATGCATAAATAGAGGCGTGATTACTTCTTGTTTAAATATAATGTGCTTTTTTCGACATCTCCGCCATTATCGAATGTTGTGGATTTTCCAAGATCTAAAAATAGCACAATGTTCACTCGATGGTGTTAGCTTGGTTTCGATATGCTTGAACTGTTTATTTGCCGCAAGGATATTGGAAACTTGAGAAAACGTACTCAATAAAGAAAAAAAACTACAGTTAATTGCAGGTAATACACAGAAGCGATGTCACATGACTAGAAACATCGTATATAGTATGCCTATGAAAATGATTGACTTTGTACATACATGTATGTAAACGGGGAAGGGGACTGGTGTCAAGATTTCACAGAAACTTTCACATAAAACCCCAATTTAAACAAGAAATATTAACTGTCCAGAAAAAGTTGAATCAAGTTTGCTGTAATTGTATGGACTTGTTCTGCCTATTTCTTGTTCCCCCCCCCCACCAAAAAAAAATCTCCTCTATATAATATGTAGGAAAAAGAATGGGACAGAAGCTGGTGTTGAACTGCCTTGTGAATCTATATTTCTTGTGAAAACTTGTGAAGGCCAGTCTCTTGAAAAAATTGATTTTGAAAAAAAATGCTATTAGTTTTGTCAGAAAAAAACCCAGAAAAATTATGGATATTAAAATATAACTATGAATTGAAATAATACTTGTTGATGTAGATTTCATGAAAATGCATCAATTATAGAACATATCATGTAGTACATTGCATCAAATGGTTATATTATTATTACGCGCAGTGATTTCGCGCCGGCTTGGGTGCTTTTACGCCGCACCGCGCACCTACTCTGACAAACTTCCCCCCATGCATCAAAAATTTTCTGGGGAAAACACTGCGCCATATGCGCATACCGCCGAATAATGGCGCAATGCACATTTGGTGCGCTGCGCCAAGCGGCGCGCCATGCAATTATATCGTAAAATGCGCAAACGCATTATTTCGTAGTTTGTGAGTTTATCGTAGTCGGCGTTTTCGGTAATCTTCAATGGCATTGTGATCGAAACATCATTTAATCATACATGATCATTCCATTCTGAAGTCAGTTCCCCACCGGTTTGTGTTTATTAAGCTTGCATAGATGCACTCACTTTGCCCCTTCACACTGCAAGTTGTGAACGAGTGTTTTTCCAGCAAAACAGTATTCTTACCAAGCAGAGAAATTCTTTGTTACCCAAAATATCTGATCGGCTTCTTATAGTTGAGTTAAACAAAGAAGAAAATCTTGATTATAATGGTGTTTTAAAAAAGTAGAAATCTTTGAAAAAGCAAATTATCTCTGTTCAGTGCAATTTTTGTTTTGGCTTTAATAACATAAATTTTATTGTCAAAGATGCATACGATGACTGTATTATCATAATCTGATATTTCCAGTTATGTATGATAGTCAATTAAAAAAATGGATCACCCCATTGTATTTTTTCTCGGCCCCATAAAGAACTAGGGCCAGAAAGTACTAAAATTGGCCTGTAGTCAAAAATATTATTTTTCACTGCCAAAAATAATTTGAGAATCTATATTCTTTAAAACTACTTTTCTTTTTTTAATATCTTTAACAAATCCCCCGTAATTGGCGTTCAAAGTAGGCATGTGCACTGAACACTTTCATATGAAACACAACGTCATGATTGCAAATTCCAAACATAACGTCATGTCTTTTGCTTTATATAAATAGGCCTATTTGAAAATGTATTCGTCTACAAAGAAAATTCCAATCAAATAAAACATTTCGTTGTTATTGAATGGATAAGAAGCTACATGTAAATATGTACCGAGTAAAACCTCCGGTTCGAGTGACTTTGGATACGAGTTAATGCAACACCGTTTAACACTTGGAATTCGTCGAAGAAAGAAGTAAGCATGGTAAGTGTAAATATGCCTAGTTTGTAGATTGTTAAGATTAACTTTTCAGAGCTATGCCTAATAGAATGTGTAATACATGTACAGTATATTGCTTCCCATGCATGCGGTCAATGCAGTTTTTATTGAAAGATCAGTCATACAACGCTATGGAAAAAGCATGGTCTACTTTCACTTTGAACTCCAACGAGCATTTTTTTTTTTTTTGGTCATGTACCGGTCATTGGATATTTATAAATGGTAATGGCTCATGGTAATAATAATAACAATGCCAACTTGGGTTTTATAATTAAGCTGTAAGATTTGAAATGAAATTAAAACATTAAAATCAAACAATTAATCATACTTGAGTTTATTTAAACACAGGCCTCTGAATTTCTATCAATTAGACGTTAAATGTATGGGAAGAGAGATATATACCCTATCTATATATAAAAATAATGGTATATATATCTTTTTCCATACATTTAAGGGCTTATTGATAGAAATTCAGAGGCATGTGATTTAAAACACTGAGCAAAAGTGAAATTGAGAAAAATTTGGTACATGTATGTACTTTATGAATGTGTTGATCAAGAAACCTATTTAGCCTACTTAACCCGGTTTTCACATATACTGGGTATGCCATTTTATTAGCTCTGGGCTTACTTTAGAATATTCAATACAAATAATTGCTGGGATTGAATTTTAATATTATATATATAAACATGATTAACAAAATATTCCATCAACATATTTCTTGATCCGGATATATTATGTATATTAAAAAAAACCAAGTATTTAGAAAATAATAGTAAATGAATATGACACACAATGTTACAAATAATGTTTCTATGTCTATAGACAGCAGGGAATTGAAGGATAATATAGGTCAGAAAAATTAAAAGTTTCAAACACAATTAATCCAAATGAGTTTTGATTCTTCACTTTCTGAAATTATAGATGCATTTAATTTATTTTGCACAATGTACAGTAGTACTTGGAAATCAATATAATGCTACATGTGGATTTAATTTTAAATTAATTTACTTATTTAAAGCATTTATCAAGCTGATGCTATAGATATGTATAACAATAACTTAGTACTGTCTATAGCCAAAGCACAGATGTATTGTTCAAAGAGTACAAAATTGCAGTTCATGGTTTTTTTTTCACATTCACAACATGAAGTATACAAATATGCGCTTTAGCTGAGAAATATCTCATTATTGCCAAAATAACCTAACAGTCACTTAAAATGCATTTAAAATGCAATTTAAGGGTTTAATATGTACATACTTTACAAAGAAATCATTAGTACATTTTTAAAATTTGATCTTTAAAAAATTATTTTCTGAAAAACTTTACAATTTCATTGAAATTAAGATACATGTATGATAGTGAATGGTTTGAATATCATTCATTTGATTGGTATCACAATATAATTTTCATTGGAAGATTAACACTAGAATAAGAAGGGAGAGTTTTTTCACTGTACTTTTGTCACTTTAACTGGCACTGTCACTTTCAGATCCATCTTTGCTGTGGCATTGGATTTCCAGTCAAGTACTCAGATTTATTTACATTATGCATGTGTGGTGCAGAACTGATGCCACACTTTAGATGATGCATGAGTGCATATGCCAACAACCTGCGCACAAGCTTGAACCTTGCAATAATTCAGAGTTTGTGTGTCTTGGATAAGATATGCTCAAAAGGCCTTCATCTTTATGTGTATGGATGTCACAGTCGCCTTATATATGCTCTTTGGCAAAACTGGAGGAGGTCTAGAGGCACAACCGGTAACGTCCGTCATTTCCTGGAGCCTTTCCTTATCTGACTCGGGGAAGTCTACCACCTCACAGACTACTTTCTAAAAGAAGAAGTGGTGGCTTACATGTAAATGCTATTACTTCACCTGCCACTGTTGATTGACAGAAACAGCATTTTTGCTCCATCTGGACAGGAGTTTTAATTACATGTACCTGCAAAAAGTGTGATTATATGATTATATCATCAATTTAAAAATACTATAAAGAACACGATTTTTTAAAATCAAAAATCATTTTCTGTTTTTATGCATTTTATTAATAATTTAGTTCTGTACAATGTACATAATAAATTTTAAAATGCACATTTTTTTTTCTCTGGGTTCACTTAAACAGAATTCATTAGCGAGAAAAAAAAATATGATGAAACCGTGGTAGGTGGGGGTAGAACCTGTTTATACTTCTGTCGCCAGCAAATAGAGAAATCATTAAATTTTGTGTCACCGTTACAAAAGTCGTCAGAATGGTTTATCCTTATAGTTTTGCTATCTGTACACATATATACACCCTGTTTCTCATAAACCTATACCTAAATTATCACTTGTACTTAATTAATACGTACATGTGTGCCCAGTATTATGTTTTGTTTGAGACATTCGATCAACAGATTAGTCCTAATATAATGTCGTCTGTTCCACATGGAACCTACAGGTTTATATCTTGGTATTTGTGGCATACATCTTGAATATCGGGACTTTGGAATTATTTGGCTACGCTTTACTTTACGCCTTTATATGCTTTTTCAACCGCCGAAAATAGACGACATATTTACCATGATATTCCTATACTTCATGAGGCATATCTGTTTGAAATAAATGCAAGAAATCAAAGGTATGATAACTGAGGTAAAATTTATATAGTACCGATAACTTATATTGAGGATTTATTGATTATTTTGAAGAGATTAATCAATATTGAGTAGCCCCCTTTTCCTGTCAGCTTCAGCTTAATTAATGTTCCATGAATAGTTTGCATGTTTTGAATTGTACAGATAAATATATATTATTAGTTTTTTCAATCTTTGTTATCAAAATATTAAAAAAAAAGTACACAATACTTATATCAAAATGCGGTGAATTGTACAAGCAAGGCCTACAATAAAATATCGATGAATAAAATAGCTGGGCATATGAAGACAATGTATGTACAGTGTATTAGGCATAAGTCAAAACTAGGTTTTAATACAATTTTCATCCTTACATCTTTATAATGATATGTATAGTTGTTTTGGAAATTTCATATCAATAAAAAAATGTTTTTGTACATGAATAACTTTAGTAAATGTATTTAAAATATGTACAATACATAAATACATACATATACATGTACGAATTTCACCGTTTTGCTGTTCCGGTCTTTTTTTAATGGCGAGCAATGTTTAATACTGAAAAATCAAATATTTCTTTAAACATAAATAACAATACATTTGCTCACCTTAAAACGAATTCTTGCAGTCGGAATGTTGTTTTTATTGCAGGTCAAATTATCGCGAAAAATGTAAACACCGCCGTCTTCTACTGATTTTGCGTCCGCGAGGCAACCAGACGACATTGCATTTTTTCATTAATATTAATTTTTAACATGGGGCGCATTCGTGTCGGAAAATAAAACTTGTTCAAAACTGTACATTTGGTACCAATATTTTATTTTATGTTTGATTTTTTTTCCGAGTCGAATGCGCCCCACTTCAAATCTGGACCCAAATGTTCAAAAGCAGAGGAAATTCCGGAAAAACTCAAAACCAGTATAGGTTTCGGCAGTTAGCATTACCAAGTCCACATCCTGTTCGGCCAAAATAGCCTACACGTGTATTGATCAAGTAATGTTTATTTAGAAAACACACAAAACTTAAAAGAAAACGATTGTTTATTTTCCAGGAAATTGGTAGGCCATTTGCAGTAATTTCTGACCCTAGTTCTTTCAAAATGGCCCCATCATTTTATGAAGCATGGGGCCATTGGCCCAACCAGTTGTTAGTCCTTCCCAGGCACTGGAAACTTCCGAAAAGATCCAGTGACCAAACAGTGATCTACATATCATTGATTCGTACAGTATAAATCATTAATACACCCTTAAAGCATGGTCTCAAATGTTATTTTTTTTGCAAGTTTAGAACTTTTAAATGATGGACCGTTGATGAGAAAGCAGTAGGACTGACCGTCTAGGACCATGGCTAGGTGCTGGGACCTGGACATGGCCTGTACCCTCCTCTGCTCTGTGTCCCGGGACCGCGGAGACAACAACTGGAGCTTGTTCGGTTTGATCTCATCCGTCTCCATTTCATCATCTAGGCACATGTCTGTCAAAAAATATTAAATCATTATGTTCCAGTATTGAATTACCATCGGTGAAATCTAATGAAAGATACAGCTTTTAGCATAGTCCTTCCTACTTTATCTGTAAAGATTCACACATTGTTCCAATAGTTTGAATGTCTACCACATTGAAACATAGTTATAATGGTAATCATTTTCAAACTGCAACTTAATTTATTCAATCCAACTACATGCTGCAGCCTGCTCTGATAATCTTTTCTTAAAACCACAGTTATCAAACTGTAAATATTATGAGTACTGTAAAGTCTCGCGTATAGCACACACCTGTGTATTATACGCACCACCAAAGTTGAATGTAAAATGCTGAAAAACAGCTGTTCCTATGTATAATACGCACACAAAAAACGAAGATATTTTCAATTGAGATTTTTTTAAAATCACCTATGTGTATGCGTTGATAATGTTTTCAAAGCGCTTAAAAGTAATTACGTCTTTAGATCAAACCCAAACAACATAAATAGTAATGACTAAATTGATAATTAGTCCAATTCTTGGATAATTGTTAAATAAACATATGTATGTCGTATATCATCATCATCAAGTGTACAAATGATCGTTCTATTTTTAACAGTGTCTATGTAAAGCAATAATGTTTAATTGTCTAACAGGAGTAAATAAGTTAAATCAAATCATAATTATTGCTAATCTTCCTGCGCTTGAATAACCTGTGAAGTCCAACACGAGACAGGTGCATGCTTCACCGGAAATTGTTAAACAAACGTTGACCATTCGACGAGTCAACAGGTGGCTGGTTACATAATGGCGAATACACTAGCGAGAACTTCTTTGATGCAAGGAACAGTGGTCTGGGTAGATAATTGGGCTGCGCAATAATACCGGTATTCCAGTGCATTGCAGTAAGGGACGAAAAATATCGTATCGCGATACAATTTTTCAATACCAGTATACTGGCTTAATTGATTGGGATCAGAATTTTGTTACGGGCTTGCTATTACAAAATTTTGATTTGAATTTAAAATGGCTAATGCATTTGTTATCGTTCCAAACACGATAAGAAAGTCGAAGATATGGACACATTTCGGTTTCAGTTCATAAATTAACAACAAAATTGTTTTATTCTTTTATAGACTTATAGTGCAAATTAATTATGTTTATAAATCAAAGTCACTTACAGTCTTTTAACATTAAAGAAAAATTCAAATTTTGATAAAAAAAAAAATATCGCAATACATATCGCAATACATTTTAAAATATCGCAATATATTGCAATACAAAATGTCCCCCCAATACCCAGCCCTAGTGGATAAATATTCTAATACATGGAAATTAAATTAAGAATAAGGTATTTCTGACAAAATAAAATTAGTCTACACTGATACAACTTGCATAACACGTGATATCGGCAGTCATACTTCCGCGGTATCCAGAAACACGCTCTGAAAAAATGAGGTAAAATTTTGTTCCTATATAAAATACGCACTCCCCACTTTTGATCCAATTTTGGCTGAAAAAAAAGTGTGTGTTATACACGAGACTTTACGGTACTGCATTTAAATACTTGACTTGTTACCTATAAGATACACAATGCCACCATTTGTCCCCACAGCGACTATGCCGTAGAAATGACGTAGATGTGCAGACAGAGCCCAGACAGGTACATCGTCTCCTCCAGTGTTTGTAATCGGGTCCAGAGAGGAAATCTACCAGAAAAAATAATCTGCATGAGGCACCCCTTTTGGCTCAAGCTGTCTTTTACTGAATGAATTAATTCATTTCAATTCTTATAACTCATTTTGCTTTCCCTTCAATATTCTGGATAACTTGAGATTGCTTACCATGTAAAAGAATCACTAAATGTAACACAGATATGCAGATTATTATGCAAGATTTTGGGGTTAATTCACTCAATTATTACAGACAAATAAGATAATGTGTTTGAATAAAGAGACTGTTGTTTTCATTAATTACCTTTTGTGGAATTTCTATAGTTTTGGTGATTTTTGATAAATGGAGATCAAGAACGCATAGAAGTCCGCTTGATGATGAATAGCAAACTCCAACCAATAGTCGTCGATTGCTTCCATATTGATACTCCTTTACGCATGTAATATATGCATTTGAATCACAAATGATTTCTCCAAATTTCCATGATGCCAAACACTGGCTTGTCCTTGTATCCATAACCTCTAAAACTGCTTCTCTGACAAGCCAACACACTGCTCCATCTTAAAAATACAAATTCAAATACAAATCATGGTTTAACTACATAACCCTTGTCAAAATTTTCATTAAATGATTCATAATTCCTATGCGCAAAAATGTAAAATGTTACATGTACTTTCGTCTTTGGATTTCCAAAAGAAATATAAATTATTATTAAACAAAATCAGACCAATCGCCCAAATGAAATATAATATCCCAAACAGGATATAAAATTACAGTGCAAAAATAGAAATTTTTTATTTTGCAAAAAATATTCTGAATCCGCATTAGAATACATAAAATGAAACAACTTTTGGTAAACAACTTTTGGTAACCCTACTGTTTGGGAAATTGATCCCTCAGTATATCCAAAACTTCTTGGGGATCAACCTCATAAACTGTAGACTTAAAGAAAAACTTGCTAATCAAAATTTGTTGTATTTCATGTATATTTATGCAGATTTATGACAAAAATTACTTAATAATTTTTTTCCATTTTTTTCACTGTAAATTTATATCCCACTTGGGGTATTATATCCCAAACAGACTATTATATCCCATTTAGGCAATTGGTCCCAACCTCTTTAAAAAGTGCACTCAAATCTACCAAGGACATATATACTCAATCTACCTATGATGATCGTAACTATTTTTCAAATCTTATGCCAGAGCAAATTATCTTTTTAATTAAAATTTCACTGTACTTTCATCCATAGAAAATTCAGCTCATTCATCCTATTATGTGATTATACTCTATCCCAAGTTTCTGCTTCCACCACTTTTTGCTAAATATTTCAATAATCATAAATACCATTGTGCCCAAACTACTTTCATCCACTAGAATGAAAAAAGTCCAGATTGTCTGTTTTGAAACGCCCCCTCTACCCCTTCAGGTTTCATTACACAACCAAAAATAAAAAGT
>WFKH01010931.1:32505592-32552478 GCA_016163765.1 Magallana hongkongensis
TCTCTCTCTCTCTCTCTCTCTCTCTCTCTCTCTCTCTCTCTCTCTCTTGCATGCTCCCAATAGACCTATATTTGTAACACGCAATTTTAATATTTACGATTTTAATTTTGAAAAACCTTTTTTCATTTCTGGACAGTGCACTATCTTACCAACACCTGCAACACTTGGTGACAGACAACAACTGTGTACCTTACTAATTAAGCTAGAGAGATTCTGGACTTTGGTCAATATCTTATCATTACTCACTCAGGTCTGACAGCACTAAGAGAGAGAGAAGAGAGAGATCACATGATGAATAAAAAGGTTGTGGTTTCGAGGATTTTCATCAGATACTAAGGTATCTTAAGCACACACCTGGGCGTGTAATCTCTGTGGCCATTACAGGTGGCAAAGGTGCATTGACTTGTCATTTTGTCTCAGTATTCAGACAAGATCTACCTGATTTTTCATGCAAGTAGTCAAAAGAATATTGACATTTTAAAGAAAGGGGAGATTTTGGCTCTGGTTGCATCTATTGTAGATGTGGGTAGTAAATCAATTCATTGACTTGATATATAGTTGACCTATCATGAAATAATTGACACTTGGTTGGTTTTGGGGGGTTTTTCCAGTCAGTGTAATATTATAGAAAGGGGAGACTGGTTTTCATTGACCTGATAAAAAAAGTACTATAAATGTATAACCACATTGGAAGTCAACTGTCCTTTAAATGTTGGTGCTTCTTCAACAAAAGTGCATTTACCATAGTGATTAAGGGAATGTGATATTGATATTGACCAGTTAGGTTAATACATTGTGATGGATATGTTACATGAAAATGACAACTGATTATCACTTGTCAGGCAAGAAGTTACAGACATGTGTCACAACAGAACATTAATATGTATACATGTACTTTATAAATCCATACAATACAAGCTTGTGCTCAGATGCAGGTTTATCATTTCAAGTGTCTAAAGTTTTCCGACATTCCCTAGCTCCTCATTTTTTATTAATTTTTTTTTAATCACAAGAACACATGTACCAAGTACAAATGAGAATGGACTCTGGTGTCCATCACTGTTACATGTATATACATTTAGCCAGCGTAACAGAACCCTATATTAAACAAAAACCCCAATCTACTGTGTCAGCTGGGTTGTGTCATATGGGGGAACATAATTTTATGGAAATGTCTCTCTGCTGTATGTAAAAAATAAATCTGCTGTCACCATGGAATATATCAGGTCGTATAAAAAACAGTCACAGCCCTAGCCCAGCCTGTGACTCTAATAAATCGCATCACCAGTACAAATGGCCCACATCTACAGCTGAGCTATTGACGTCTTTTCGTCCTTTTGTTTTTCGGATGCTCATTTAAGACGCATGTTTTGGACGTAAGACACTTTGCTTTTAACACATTCTTTAGCATACACTCCATTTTCATGCATGCTTGCACGACTCTGTGCACAGTTATGCAATCTTTCTTTCTTTAAAAGCTCAAGTTTTTGCTGCGCATGGACCGTGAAGGTCATTTGGAGACATCAGACCCTCTGTAATGATTCTGTCAGAGGTTTTGGGGTTTTATTTTTTTTTCCACTAAAAAGGTTCAAGAACCTTGTTGCAAAGGAAGTGAGTGAGGTGTGAAATTGTGAAGAGAGATTGCATCACAATATTTATCACCTGGTAATTAATTGAAAATATCTAAAGAATTTTCTTCAAACTTTTTTTTTTCCAACTGATAGTTCTTTTTAGTGCATACAAGGGCCATTTTGCGGTTCATACAATCAGCTGGCTTTGTTCAGAACTGTAAACAGGAAAATAATTTAATATGACAAGGTTTATGCAAAACTTTTTTTTAAATGCACATCTCTTGTTACTCTCAACACAATCAACTTGACCTTCAGTGGGTGTGGTTATTGACCCTGTGGAGCAAAGATTAAAAATAGTTGCACAAGTTTACCTCATAAATCTTCTTACTTTAAGTTCAGGGACATAAATTTTCAATACATTGCAAGAAATAAAAAGAGAGGAAAAAGCCCAGGTGATATTATAAGATGAATTTTATATTCCTATATATAACAACTCTGTGGTTTGGATTTAAATGTGAACAACATTTGAACAGAGTTGGAGGGATATTTTGTTATCTTTTTTGATGTGGAAAGTAATGAGGTCTCAGCAGTACACATTTGCATAATGTTCACTTAAAACCTGTATGGTGGTGGATAATAAGCAAATACGTGTATGCAGAATGTTAGCAGTGATTTTTATCTTTGCTGTTAATTAAATTATTAGTTAAAAAGTAATGTAAACATTTATGAGATGATACTTTTTAAAATTATTTCAGCCATTAGATGTGTTTTTGTTTTTGCAGTAGAGAATCTTAACAGGAACTCTAATTCCAATTATACAATTAATACTTGAACAGAAGTTAGTAAGGGAAGGCAATTTTCTGGCATATGTTTTCTTTCTTTTTTACCCTGAAGGACAGGATTTCAGACGGGATGATAAATTATCAAGTTAGCTTTTAAAATTTCACTGCAATTTAGAAAAAAAAATCCTTTTCTTAAATTTCTTCCTTATTGTTTTGTTAACTTTAAGCATTTTTTGCAATATATATTAAGAACTTTTCACAAGAAAGAAAACTAAAATTGTTCATTTTTCAAGAGAATATAAGAGTCAGAAAAAGGGATTTTTTCTTTGTACAGCAAAACTCGAATATAACGAACACGGATATAGCGAATTTACGGCTATAACGAATTATTATTTATGTCCCGGCAGATTTCTTATATAAACCTATAGAAAATTGCTGTATATAACGAACACGGCTATAACGAATTTACGGCTATAACGAAGTAATTTTAAGACCCCGCTGGCAAACTTTGAAGGCATTTTATCATTTTAATAACGAATATTTTCCATTTTAGATTTCATTGAAGATCCATGCAATTTTAAGATGCATATATGAAATACTCAAATTCAAATAGTATACGGATTTTTATTAAAAGAATTGAAGTGAAATGGTTATATTGACATTTTTTTGTAAATGACGGTAATACTGATTTTATAACTTACGATAATTTGGAAAACTGATTATCTAGTAACGAATTCGCTATAAAATTTCTTACGAATTCGTTATAAAGGTATAGCAAATTACGGCTATAACAAAGTTTTTTCAATGGTCCCTTGAAATTCGTTATAAACGAGTTTTGCTGTAATTATTAAATTGAGCTAATTAAGGTTAATGCCATGTAACTGTGTTTTGTGCGTGGTTACAACAAACAAGGAGTTCAAATGGATTGTACAAAAACAGTGAGATCCATCTTTTTGATGTTTTTATATGACAATTTCTTTGTGGTTTATAGATCAAACGTTAGCACAAAATTTGTAATTACCTCTTACCCTCTCCATAATTAACAAGATCAGGATAGGAAAGTTGCATGTATTAAAACAAGATTACGACAAATTCATGATGGATGAATAAAATGAATTTTGCATATGATCTTTCAGCTAGCAGTTAAAAATTACAAAGAGCCTTGAGAAGAAAAAAACTGATTAAAATTTACAACATTCTGTTTAGTTCTGCTGCATGACTGAAAGGTGGAGAGGGTGTGTTATTTATATACTAGAGTATTCATTTGCACATTAAATAATTAACTAACCAATGCAAGGTGAGCTTGATGCGGTTCAAATAAGTGCAGAAACTCGCAAAACTGTTCATACTGCAAGGGATTTAAATGCAGAAAAATATTTAAAGTATATTGTTTATGCTGAGCTTGGTACCATGTTGAATGTTTGCATGTATTATCTTGGGGTGTAGCTGCAAAACATGGGGTTTTATTATGGCTTGAAGTTGTCAGGTTCTGGACAAAGAACATTATGTGTATCATATATTTTATAATAGGAGACTTGCAGTATATTAAATTCTATCAAAATATAGCCTTTCTCCTTCTTTCAATATTTGTTAACTTTCTGCAGGTGCACGACAGTTTTATACTGTTCTTGGTAAGTTCTGTTCGCTAAATGATGACCATTATTATACAATATTATGGGGTCACATGGGCGCTAAATACATGTATGAAGTGATTAATATTTTCTAATAGTCAGGCTGTATATGCTAACATGAAAGTTATTGAGAGCACACACCTGTTGAATTGGGTCTCATCTAAAAATTTGGCCAAGAAAAACAGTTTCATAATATCCAGAGTTTAATTGCCTAGGTTGCATATCATTATATTCCAAATTGCTCCAAGTCATTCTTCACTTAGAATTAACGGAATGCTTTGCTTACATATAAATCTAACTGGAGTGGATTTTTTCCACCTGCCTTACAAAGAATGATGTAATTTTGAAGTTTTGAAGCTTTAAGTGTGTAACATTTTGTATACATATTTTCAAATATATATATCAGAGAAGTTTGCAAGAAGCTCATCAATAATCCTGTGTTTAAATTATTTTAAATCTGACATCTGATAGATAAGTATTTCTACATTTAAATTAATTCTCTCTAGACTTTTTGTAAACCCCAGGTGTGTATTATGGAACATCAACAGCTTTATGACATGTGCTCAATAATTTGAAAAACATTTATCATATTTTAAATGATGAAGAATTTAAACAGTGTCAAATATTAAAGAAGGTATGATAAAATATCAATGTTATCCAGAATAGAACTTTATTAACATCATAATACATGTACATGATTTATTGAATCTATCCAAGGTTCTTAAGATTCCAACAGTCAGACACCAGTTATTGTTATTTAACAGTCAGACACCAGTTATTGTTATTTAAATGAACAGATGTTCTACTCCTGTATTTATACCTATATTGCAGGTCTGTAAGTTCACCCCCTCAATTCTAAAACCGACCCCTTCCACCATACTTCACAATATCGCATCACTCACTTCTCTGATATAAACTAGATTTGACATTAAGCCCTATTGATGATGGCGGCTCTGGTTTTATCAGTCGAGGAGGAAAATTCTGATAAATAAAGAACACCTTGCAGATCTTCCTATTCCAAACATTTCTGATTTCACCCCTGCACCTTTCCTCTTCAGTTTTTGATGTTTTACGTAAATCCCGGGATCCTACTGATACTGCAGCCCTTTTACATGTAGTTTGTTAACAAGTTCTATTCAAAGATCACAGATTGCCTGGCAATCTGACAATTAAAAGCTAACAAGGAGAGGAGAATCATTATTTTACTCTTCGTCTTCTTTTTTTAATTTTCCTCTGCCACACTGAGCAACAATGGCTGCTAGATCTAATATGGCACTGTGTACATTGGATTGGAATCTTCTATGGATAGGTAGATGGTCAACAAGTTGGATGGGGAGGGTGACATTTTTGAACAGTTAATGTATTCTATAAAAGAGAATTTATTGTTTTTTCTTCCTTTCTTAATATTTTTTTTCGACTTCTAGAGTTGCTTCCTGGAATAGAAGAATTTCTCTGTCAAGACTTAGCTGGCGAAAAATTGTCGGAGGAAACAGAAAATAAGCGGTTGTATTATCTGGAGCGACTGGATATCCTGAAATTACCACCCAGTGTCCCACCTCGATTGAAAGGTAAGACTGCATAGGGTTATTGGGTATTGTATGGTGGAGATGAACACAAATAGACACTAAGACTGACATGTGAAGAAAAAAAAAACTTGCTATGTTGACACAAGAAATTAACCATCTATGCAAAAAAATAACTTTTTTGGCAGGTTTAAAAACAAGACAGAAATCACACACAGTATGTATGAACAGATCCTAATGTCCTTGAGAGATTCCTATGAAAGCCGTGTGAATGGCAGGGCAAGTTAGTGTATAGTAACGATAACAAATGAAGACATTAAAAGTCAAACTGCTATGTCCAGAAGCTAAATAAATTAACAAGCTGCGGGGATAAGTCTAGTTTGTTCAGCATGGACACTTATTTTGTTGTGGTGCTTTTGATGTACCGGTATACCTGTTCAGACTTCAGATAGGTTCTATTGCATTAAACAGGTACAAAATCCCTCCTAATATGATATTCATGGTGGGGGTTCCTCCGTAAATGTAGGTGAAATACATCTCCTGTAAAGGGATTCTCTGACATGTGATCATTTGATACCGATTTCTATACACAGATGTGGTTCGATAAACTCCATATATATCTACCTTAAAGCAGTCTGTGTTGACAGAAAATACCATCATGTTTATTTATAGATTCTTAATAAACGTAGAAAGGAGTCACAAGCACTTTTCATGAATTTGAAATGAAAAAGTATTGTTTCATAATGATATTGTAAGGAAAATCATTCCCCCTCTTTAGTTTTGGTGTACACATGTATATTATTTTTTTTTTGCTATAAATTTCTTTTGTCTGGACCATAATTCCATATATTTTTAATGAAGCTCTTTCATTTTAAAATACCAGTATTTTATTTGCATTTAATTTTGTAAAAAAAAATTGTTGTTTTTGTTATTGCAGTACCCGACTTTGGAGCTCCATTTTCCCCCTCCCCCTCCAGAGCATCGAGTGAACTGAAGTCACCCACTCTCAGTCATGACCACTTTCTGTTTGATTCTGGGGAGAACGACTTTGCTGCACATCAGAGGGAAATCTCGCGCTCATTCATCTCTCCAGAAGACCTAGAGGCCATAGATAACAAGGTGCGCTTTTTTAGATCTTTTATTTACAAACATACACATCTGACATTTTAAAAGATCAAAAGTAGTTCTAAAGAGGGTCAGGAGTAACATCTGTGTAAATTGTGTTTTTCTGTGTCAAGTCCTATCTAGAAAAGAACATTTTTTTTTTAAATGTTTTGAAAAATTTGCTTTGTTTTAAAGCCATGTTTATTATTCTTCAAAGGTCATCTGTACATATATAGAAAGTTGTATGTAAATCAGTCCAAGTGCTAATTGTCTAGCATTTGTAACTGAGATATTTTGAAGATGAAAGAGAAAATTTACGTCAGTACTTTTAAGTTGTCATTTACACTGATTCAGTTTCGAACAAATTAAATCTTATAAAACTATCAGTTTAACCTTTTTATAAACCAATTACGTGGGACTCTTGATAGGATGCGCGTGTAGGAAATGATAAATGAATAATATAAATATTAAGCAAGTGTTACATGTCTCGCAGAGACTGTGTTATGTTTTGCAAATTCAGAGAAAATTCACGTCATTACTTTCAGTGTCTCTCTATATTTATCTTGTCATTGAAGAAGACGGATCTATAGGCTTTGGGTGTTATTTTGCAATATCCCCGTCCTTCTTTCTCAGATATTGGGATTCTGATCCATCATTTTCAGGATGAGACATTGTAACCAGATAATCTATCAAGCAAGATAGCCCTGCTTATCCTCTTATGAATGTGCGATTATAATTATTTATTGTCAAAATATCGTATGTGCTCGTGACATGCACTTGGAGATAGAATCTGAGAAGAAAACACCTTATCTCAGCATGTTTTTTTTTTTTTTAAACTGTCCCTATTTTCCACAGGAAAGAAAAAAAACATAATCTGTTAACTAAGTGCTTCTTTTTAACCATTAGAAATTTCAACACAGCATTTCAAGATTGTGAAACATTTAAAATGAATAAATGTTGGCATTAATTATGTCCTAAGGCACAGAGATTAATTTTTGGCCTGAATGGCTACATTTTTATCTATCTAGCAAGTTAAATTTATGTCCTTAAAAAATTTAGGCACCATCAACTCACTGAAAATATAGAATGGTAAAGTTGTTACATAAAATGCTCCCACAGAAATACATGTATAACCCGATACAGTTTCTATTCCCATTATTTTATTTACCAGTATGTAGTAGATTTGGGAAAAGGTGTACCTGACTTTATTAACAGCTTCATAGATTACCGGTAGTATTACATGTAATACAGTCAATGTGATGTGGGGAAAAGCCGAGACTGTCGTGGGAACTTGATGATATCTTTACTATAACAAAGTCAAGTCTTGGTCAGCCAAGTGTTTTAATTCAGATATCATCAAATCATACTCGCTTCATTTGAAATACAAATCATTATGTCTGCAGAGCTGAATTAAAGCAGCATTGTTTTAATAGATTTCATCAGTGAAACGTTTTTTTTTCACTATTTAATGAAGTGTTGTTTCTTTTTCACATACAAGTGTTTTGCTTTTGTAAATTTTTGGGGGTTGAAACTTTAAGGGTTTTTTTCCATAATTTCTACACTCTTTATTACCAGGAGGTGAAAGTTTACGACGATATTGATCTCAATCATGGAGATGGAGAGGCAAAAAAAGAGCAGAAGTTAGTATTTTTTATATTAACAAGATTGCTTTCATTAAAAACTATTAACCAAATAACATTTATTTTCCCATGCCCTGGTTTTTTCCAGTAACTTGAAATAAAAGCATTGTAATGTAATTTGATATAAGTAAAGTATGAATGTTGCAGCTTAAGATTTACGTTCACATAATACTATATAATAAGTAATATGGTACCAGAAGAATATCATAACGAAATTCAATATCAATGTAAATGTATCAGCTTAAATACTCAGACAGTTTTAAAGTAAAACTCATACAGTTAATTAGATTCTAAATTTTTCTGCCATTTAGGCCTGCCAGGTGTCTGTTAAGTCACAATATTATCTGAAGTTAAATGCAGAATCATGTTGTGCACTTTTACTTGAGGCTATATACCCGCAGCTTTCAGCCAGGTTAGAATAACACTTCAACCCCCTTTATTATTATTCTTCCTCAGTGAATCCAAAAATAGCGATGACACAGATCTGTATGAGATTCCAGTGATAAAGAATGTATCCCCCAACCACAGCCAGTCAGCGGAATCAGGGGATTACACAGAGACCAAGTCCCCAAGTAAAGACGATTATGCTACCACCACCGGCATTCAAGAGGACCCACCCTTGTCTCCTGAGGTGGTACCCCCACCTCTACCCCCCAGAAGAGAGAAATCGGAGCCCCCATTACAGAGAGAGCAGTCTGTCACAGAAAACACTTTCCCCACCCGACCTGACCCCCCAGAACGTCAGGCCTCTATTAAAACAGATAGACCCCCAGATCTCCCCGCCCGGCCCAATCTGCCCACAAGATCAGAGATTTATAACATGGCTGAAAAGAAAGATGAGAGATCAGAAGGAAGTGTGGATCTTACAGGTAAAGGAATAATAATCTCTCTCTTGCAATGGGTCAGGTTGATATTTCAAGCAATTAAAAACCTCTTTCTTTCCTGTTCTTTGCATTTTATTTCATTATCTGCAATTTCAATTTTTCTGACAATTGTATCCTTTGTAGCCAAGCTTTGTGCATTGGGTCATTTCATTGGGGCACAACTAACAATAAGTTTATGTCATCTGCATTCATTTTTAGTTCAGAATATCATAGTTAAACAGTAAATCTGTAGAGTTTTTGTTAAAGATATTAATGGTAAGTATTTCTTATTCAGGTAGTGTCAGATTTACATTCATTTGTATGAAATGGTAATTGCATATCTCTATGTAAACAAAACGAACTACAAACAAAAATTAATTCACCTGACATTTTCAAACAATTTTTTGCATGTTTTGACACTTCAAACAGTTATTATGTTTACAATATGATTTCAATGAGCCAGGAATTTTTAAATAAACATGATGGGTTTTGACGTCACCTACTGTGGCATTCAATCCTGTGTTTACCATAAATGGTAGCATCAAAATAATAAATATATTTTTATGTACTGGACTATCAATTATGACATTAATAATTTAAAACTGTATAAACATGTATATTGTGTAAAAGACATTAATTTCAAACCTTCATTAAAAGATTCACTTGAAGCATTTTCAAAGAAAAGGAAATGTTACTCAAATAAAAAGAGAAGAAAGAACAAAGTTTTTAAAATTATTCCAGCTATTTTCGACAAACATGATCTTAACAGAACTTGTAGATGAGTCATAGTGGTGGAAATTATGTAATATACCTTATCGAAGAAAAGACAATAAGAATGTGCGTGGCATTTGTCATGGCTGATGTTCATTTATTCAGCATTATATAAACAAAAGAATAAGATAAACATGAGCACAGCTGTAGATTACAATTGACACTTTGGTGGCCCACAAGTTCCTCTCTTTCCTACACAAAGTGAATAAAAAAGGTCTATAGCTAAGTGGAATTTGTCTAACGAACATGGTTTGAGGGAATGCTAAAGGGGACATCTATTTCTTTTGTTGCCTTTAATAAACACATTACAATGTTTGCATTTTCTTTCGATACTGAGGTGTTTTCATATTTATAATTGTGGTCCTTTGCCAGCATGGCAGAGCCATGTATTTAATCCTTTCTTTTTGCCTCAATCTTCTAATGTATTATCCTAATGGTTTTTCCTTGCCTAGATGCTTTTTAATACAGTTGGTACAATAAATTTGAATGTGTTTTAAAATAATCTTTGTAGGCTTTGTAGCACGTAGAAAATTATATTTAAAAAGCAATATAGAGATATATAAAAAATCAAATGAACTTTCTCGAATGTTAACAGTACCCACTAACTATAAAATACATGTAAATATGAACATATTTTCCAAGGCAACTATTTAATCAGTGCATTTGTAATGAATTCATTTCTTTCATAAGAAGGCTGTGTGTAACACTTGATAAACATACATATCACTTGACAAACATTTGACAACTGTTGAAACGACCTTCACCTCAGCTTAATTATCTGTTCTCTGATCCAAACAATAATTAAGACAATTTACAAGGACCATAAAAAATATAACCTTTTTATTCATTTATTCATTTATTCAAAGATGTGCTCTGTTCAAGATAGGTAGAGAGACATGCAATATCAAAACATTAACCAAGTTTTATTTTGGTTTTTTTATTTAAAGAAACAGCTAAACCACTTACTCCGCCCATTTTAATGAATTCATTGTGCCAAGATAATGCACCGTAATTATGTTCCTTTCTTAAGCAGCTTGATATTAATACGTCAATTATCATACATTTTTATGAGGCTACAAAAAAGGTTTAGCACAGGCATAAAGTCTCTAATTACCGTTTGGCTGCAGGAATAGTCTGACATCTAGTTGTTGTATAATGCAAAAAATGCAAGAATCTGACTTTATAATAAACAGTGCATAATTCACAGTGCAAAGATTCTGTACTCTTATCATATTTCATTGCACTTTTTTTCTACTATCTTTAAGGAAAATATTTTGTGAACAATGCAATTAGATGTTTCATTGGTGTGTCTATGTCATATGAATATGGTAAATTCACTTATATCAACATTTTTTACTCTGATCATTATTAATGTTAAATATGGAACTCCCTAAGTCCTTATATTCACCCTTATATTCGAAGAAATATTTTTGAAACAAATAATTGATATTATTCAATCCACTGAAAGTTTATCAAAGCAAAAGGAGAAAAATCTCCAATATTTATTAGTTTAGCTGTGTAAGCAAGAACATTAAATTTAAAGAAAAGAAAATCACTCATTTGCAAAGTTTAAAACCTTCAACAAAGGAATTGTACACAGAATTACATAACCGAAACTTTTAATTGTAATACCCCTGCAGGTCTCTTACAAAGCATATTGTGATTTGCACTATAAGCACCCGAGTGCAATTTAATATGATCTGGGCTCTTTTAATAGAAACTTTTTCCAAGGTGACAAACAAAATGTTTTAACACCCAGTGTGCTTTTTAAAAATCATGAGTAGAGGCATATTCTGCACATTGGGGATTCCCCATTCAAATGCAAATGAACCTATTTTTAAAGCTCATCTCAGCATAAAATTGCCTTTGGGTTTCTTATATCTTCAATGAATTTCTAATGAATAATTTTATTACGAACAGAATAATATCTTGAATACATATGAATTTTATCAAGGGTATATTTCTCAAGTGCATTTAATGTACTTTTTTATATTATATAAAATGTATGTGCTTGCTTTTAGTACCCGGTATATATGTATGTATGAGAGAGAGAGAGAGAGAGAGAGAGAGAGAGAGAGAGAGAGAGAGAGATCATACTGGGGTATATACTGGGTAATTGTTTTTTTTGTTTTACTAAAGATGATGCTGATTTGACGTCATATGAGTCCTGCAATGAAGATGATCAAGAAATCGAGACCAAACTGAACATCAAACTTCCAAAGTATGCAAAACAAACTCCTACTTATTAGTTAACATATCATTTATTTTGCGGATATTTCAAAAAGTTGTATTCATTGAATCTTGATATAAAAAACGGATAAGAATCAGAAGCCAACACCCCAAACTTTCTAAGTTGATAAAAGATTTTGTATCAATATTCAGCTACAATGTTGTTTTTAATGTAGACCCATGAAAAAGAAAAAGCCCTCAAGGCCTCGAATCAGCCGCTCGTCCAAAGAATGGGATGTGACCATTCCTTACAAATCCTTGGAGGATGTGACCCTCTCAGGGGAGGTAATGTACAAAGGGAAGTTATCCTGGACCAGGAAGCTGGCTGCCCTGACGGATGGTCGAATGGTGTGTTACAAACCAGAGAAGGTGGACTCCAAACCGGCTCTGGTGATCCAGCTGACCGGATACGAGGCAACCTATCTGGAGAAGGAGAACCGGAGGGGATTTGATGTCCGTCTTATTCATCCCAGTCTGGAAACTCACATGTTCTCTGTAGACTTCAAGGATTGGGCACAGTTGTGGGTAGAGGTGAGGAAGGATGTTCAAGTCTTAATGTTTAAAGCAGTGTTGTTGTATTTAAACTTGAAATAACAAGCCTTTAATATAACTTCTCAATGAATGTACTCGTTAGCCAAAAATATTGAATGTATACCTTGATTTTTTTAAAGTATGATGTCTGTTTTTGTTGATATGGAAGGTTTACCGGTACATCTTTGGTAAATTTTGAATGTGAGATCAGTATCACCAATTGGAGTATTTTTTATTCAGTACATGAATGCGATGAGTAAAGGGAAACCCCCTCCTGGTCAGCGTCAACACTTAGTCAGGGGCTCTACGTTCAATGGTACAGAAAATGGGAAAGTCTACGGCAGCAGGGTGAGAACTGTCTTATTCAAGGGGATCATATTCTGTATTTTTATGCCTCCCTTGAGATCTAAGATATGAATTGTAATGGTTTGCTCTGTATGTCCTGTCTATATCTTGAACTTCTTGCTTCTTCTTTCACCCTTTACATGAAAGAAATTTTATACTTTGTAATGTGAAAGGTCAAGGTCATAGGTAAATGACTTGTGAAAGTGAAGGTCACTGTTAAAGTAAATTACAATATAAGATTGTTATTAGATTGATTATTAATCAATTTTTGAATGTTCTGAGAGCTTACCTGGTAATTAACAAATACAGTAAAACACGTTTATAACGAAGTGCCAGGGACTGGCGATTTTGCTTCATTATAAGCATAATTTGTTATATCCGTCAAGTTTACAACATGTAATAAAGTCACGGGGAATGAAAATCACTTCGCTGTAAGCGTCAATTCATTATAAGCATGTTCACTATAACCGTGTTTCACTGTACATTTTGTTTTTAAACATGTCAAGGTCAGATATTGTATAATTGATAGAAGTTTAAAATTTTCTATACCAATTGTTAAATTATCCATCTATTTTCACCTCTTTTTCTATTTTTATAGCCTGATCTTCGGAAATCCATCTCCAATGTATCCACAGAAAGTAGCAATTCCGACACTGAGTACTCCTCAATGAAAAGGAAAAGTCGAAGTAAGTATAACGAATAAATCCCTCGAAAATAATAAATGTAAACCAGACAATAATAGTCAGTGTACTAACATCACAAAGACTTTGCATTTCTGTTTCACTGCAGTGACTTTGACATAATATTGCATATAGAAATATCCAGCGATATATTTTGTTATCAGACAAGCTTACTAGTAGTCTGACATTATATACATATTTCCTGGTACAAGTTAATATGATCTTAATTGAAATTTTTTTTTTTGTACAATTACCTGGTAAATAACCAAATCTGAGTTCTCTGGTAAAATTCACTTTTCAAATTTTTATGCAAAAATTTCAGTAGCATCATCTAAAAAAGACATAACTTTCTGCCTATATAGATTTCATATACATAAAGCCATATGTAAATATTTATGGTTTGGATGATGTCCTTAGCCTAGAAGTGTCGAGATTTTGATAGTGTTATTTTCTTTCAGGTCTGTTTCAGTTATTCATGACTGCAGAAGAAGGTTTAAATGTCTCACTTTTTGTTTGGTTGTTTTCTTTGCCTTATATTTATCTTATGCTTGCTTTTATACTGTGCAATTTAATTCCCATATTATACCATTACCTAGCCTATCAGTTGCCTGAAATCTTGCCGACTTCCACTTAGAGTTGTTATATTGTGAATGATATGATTGACTGCATTATAGAGATTGGTTTTATAGACCCCTTCACGATAGGGCAAATTGATATACTTTGCCGAAATTTTAGTAGATAGATAATTAAATGACGTAAATGAAACAATTGACGTTACGTCATATTTCACCAAATTATGTCATTTTGCCCTGCAAAAGAGCAGTACCGCAGTTACCGTGAAGGGGTTAATTGTACATTGTAAAGTTCATAAGATGAATGAAGGGGTGAATCATGTACCGTGGCATCATGTGCATGAGTATTAAAGACAATAGAAATCATCCAAGTGGAAAGGATGGGGTAAAACTAGAAGTAGTGTTCCTCTGAAACTTTATAAAACTAGAATAAAATATAAAATATATTGAAGACTAGCTGATTCCTACAAAATGAAAAAAATAAAATACATGTTTAAATTAACATTATTATGAAACAGATTTGTTGAGAAAAACAACAAAGGTGATAATTTATTGTATTATGGAATACAGACTTCCTGGTTATTGAACTTTCATATTCATCATGCACGGTAAATTGTGTCTGACACTTGCAAGCATACCCAATATATATACCGGTATTCACCTTAGAAAATGGTTTATAAATTTTAAAGACCAAAATTTGGTGTAAAAAAAAAGAGGTTAAGGTACGGTAATTGATAGAAAGCCCCACCCTTTGTGCATCAAAAAGAATCAAGCTACGATGCATTAAGTTTGGTGACAGGAGGTTGCCAGGTTAATGTAGTAGATTAAGGGTGGTCGATGTATGTAAATACCAGCATTAATAGCAGCATGTATCAGCATAGACAAGCTCCCCCCTCTCTTTGTTTTGGGGGGGGGGTTGGGGGGGGATGTTCTTAATGGCAATTTTAAGTTCATGCATACATTCCTGGTATGAGACAATATTCAGAACCTGCTTTCTTTTTAATAGTTATCCCTCTTATTCTTTCCCAGGTCAGCTATCTTTTATGTAACTGTTTGTATGTTTGGTGGGTTTTTTTAGTTTGAAATTTGGTTTTAATAAGTTTTTTATGGGTGGTATTTCAGCGTTTATGTGGCTTTTTCTTTTGGGTTTTTTTTTTTTTCACTAAAACTAAGGGTTTTTTTTTTCAATCATTCTGTTATTCAGTTGGCATGGTCACAAGTATTTTGCCTAATATAATTTTTATATATATTATATAACAAGGAATTTATACCAATTCATGTCAGACATGATTTCATGTGGAGTAAAATGAAATCAGACACCTGTATCAGACCAGAACATGAGTCATCAGTGATACCCAATAGGCTGTAGGAAACTTAGCACCTCAACATGTATATGTTGTAGTACGATATGCATTATCCATTATCTCACCTCTTGAATTTGTGTGTTCTATATATATATAAGACCAGTGTCACAGTCAAAAATATCTTATCTAAAAATTTAGATTAACACATGCTGATCATAATGTAATTTAATTAGAATACATGTTTATGTACCTTTAATTCAATGGCCAGGACTAATCTGAATAATATAATTGACCTACAAACAATTATAATTCTGCACGCAGAAAAAGTCAAATTTATTTACATTGTCATTAAGTTTGAAAAATATGCAAGTTGTATTTGATTTATTGTATTTGATTTATCAGAATTAATTTTTTTTAAGATTTTGATACATGGTATATTAAATGTATATATAGCTTCATTTTTGGATACACTGTGTAATGAAATGTACTATCTAGATATATATGTACATAAATATGTTAATTAAGGAGAATAAATTCACTTATTCAAACCCCCAATTTATATTTGCTACAGAGGACCGACACAGAGTGAGTAGAATGGGCTCCATAGCTTCCAGGGCAAGTTCCTTTTTTGAATCCATTGGCAAAAACAAGGGCAAAAAAATGGCTGCCTCATTGCCAACCAGCAATAGCCTTGGGAACTTGGTGGAAACTGGAAGTGAAAACAATAGCCAAATCGACCTCATTCCCTTGGAAACAACTATGAACCATACATCTAGTTTCAATAAGAATTCCTGTCACTCCATTGAAGACTTGGTCTGCGATAGGAAAACACTTCATCAAGGTATATAATTGTCAGTATACAACAAAAAGTGCATGTAGTACATAGTGCAAAACACAGTACATGTAACAGGAGTAATGGAATCATTAAATTTCATGGCCAATTTTCATGGATTTTTTCATAGGTTTATTCGAATGTAATTTTATGGATTTAAAAAAAAATACACTATTTTATAATTTGTTAAGGATGGAAATTCATAAGGGTGACTCTCATTTTTTGTACATTATTTCTGGAGTAGCAAAAAAAGATTAGGCATTACTTTTATCACATGTATCAGGTTTTTATGAAGGACAAGCACATTTCATATATTGACATCTTTTATAGGTTACCTAAACATCTACAGCAGTTTCAATAAGAGAAAGTGGGGTAAGCGCTGGTGTGCTGTGAAGGACAACGTCTTTGAGTGCTATAGGAATAAGTCGAGTACAGTGTGTGAGCTGGAATTCCCCCTCCATCCATGTGTTCTACTGCAAGCTGTGGAAGAGACCAAGAGTGTACTTGGACTGATGATCTCAGAAAATGGCCAGGAAAAAATTACTATGGAGGTAATGATTGGCATCAAATGACTAAGCTACCTAGCTGTTTAGAAAAATTATTTGAGATATTCATTTCCTACATAACTATTAACTTACCAGCAACATTCCGCAGAGAAATACTGTTATTCTGTTTGTTGTTTGTAAGAACCAGATATGAGTTAAACACTTAAACAATTGGTTATGTTGATTTACATGTAAACATTATTCTTAGCTTCTGACAAGCATCATATTCAGCACTGAGAAATTTTACTCTCTTCTTTAAGCCTCTAAACAGAGAAGACATGGCTTGCTGGCTGCGTGTGTTCATGAACCAGACCTCCACAGAACGACTTCCTGAGGGGCTGAACAAATTCTGGGTAGACGATGAATCTCCTTACCACGATATTCAGTCAGATAACATGAGCAGTCCACTGTCTGATGTCTTCCCTTGTGAAATGGCTGAGGAGGTAATCTGCAGTTAGATATTTTTTTTTCTATCTTTTAAGTAAGATAATCAATATGGTGGAAATGTTGAAAATCTGTGATATCTGAATTTGATTTCTGAATTTCTTTCTGCAACAGACTATTTTAGCTGGAGCAGCCTCCGATCTAAATGACTCTGTGATGGAGATATCTGTAATGTCACAACAATCTCTGGGAGCAGACGTCACTGCAAATGATAGTGCTATGTCAAATCCCCGAGTGCCAGGGGAAATAAATGGGGAACTCTATACACAAGTGCAAAGGACTTCAAATGGATTCTTAGAGACCAGAACTTCTAATAGTTTAGATGAAGAATTCTTTAGTTCTACAATAGTGAAGACACATTCCATGGGGAAATCTTCTGCCACTCTATCTAGAATTACCACATCCACCCATAAAGGTTCAGTTATGACCAAGACATTTACCCACTCCTTCAGCACAGGGTTTCTAGGCGGGGCCAATGATAGCAGTTTGTTTAATGAGATTTTGTCCAAGCTCAACGAAAGTCGAAAACACAGTGACTCGGAGGAAGATGTGAGTGACACACCAACGGACACTGCCTACAATAGTGCAACAGGATCAGAAAATAGTTCGCTGGAACGGAAAAATAAATTTGACACAGATTCCTCAAGTCATAGTTCCACACTGAAAGACTTTGGGTCCTCTAGTGATAATCTAAACATCCAAAGGGATCCTAACAGCATGGATTTTGAAATCTCACTCCAACTCATGAATTCCAATCAAAAAGACCAAAACATGAACGTACAAAATACTCTGAATGGCTTGAACAAAGTATCCAGTCCGTCTAATGTGATCATGTCCAATGTCAATAACTGCCTGACGACAGTTGGCCAGGGTCACAGCAAAGCTAACAGGGACCAATGTGACTCGGCCATATTTGAATCGGACTCCATAATGGATGATCTGTCTTGTGCTAGCCCAGATGCCCTGAAACGCAAAATTGAACAACTCCGTACACATTTAGTGGAACTCAAACAGAAAAGGTACGTAATAATGAATATGTGCTAAAACTGAGAACTGTTCATATACACCTTTAGATTTCATGGTTTTATCATTTCATGATTTGGCATGTGTTTACAGTAACCAGACTTCACAAAATATTAAATTATGGAGTATTTGAAGAAAACTGATAGTTGCCTTTGACTTAATTTCAAACTTTATTTCTGGATATGAATTGCATATTATTGTCATAATTATGATTTCGAGAATGATTTTATTTTTTGATTTCACAGAATATGCCTTCGTGATCGTAAACTGTGTTGTGAAACAAACATGCATAAACAACTGGAGCAAGAATACGCACAATTGGATGAAGAATGTCGAACTGTTTCTGAGGAAATTCAGGCACTTGAGGGGAAATTGGAGCCATGAAAGAAACTTTACATCTTTGATTATACATGTATTCACAACATTCCCAATTTTTTTTGTTCCAAAAAAAGTAATACAACCTTTTAGGTGAAATTCAGCACAACTAATGTATATCCTATATGTAACTTTGCAAGAATATTTTTAAACAGAAAGGACTTTTTTTCTTCAATTTCACCTATCTGAATTGTTATCATTCTTATGCATATCAAAAATAAACCAATTATTTGTAAGGCTATATGGAGACATATGCTGAAATGATATATAATGATATAATTCATAAGATTACCTTATTTAAACAATTGCTGTGATATTTTATGAAACATTGCAAATCACTGGTATTTTTCCGTGATTTTTGATCACTGAATATTGTGCTATGTTATTTATTTTGATATTGAATATCATGTGATGGATATTACAAGGCCAAAACTATATTTTTTATTGAAATATATTAACTAATAAATGTTATTTTTCAGATTGTGCATATCCAGATAACATTCTGTTCAGTTGAAAGTTATATGTGCAAAAAATGCAATTTCTGTGTTAACAGCAATAGTGTAGATTTCATCGGTTGTGAATTGTTGACAGGACAAAATAAATGCATTTAGCCAAATTATACATGATAGCATTTTAGTGCTTCTCTATATTTTGTTTTTTCCTCCAACTAATTTGTGTGCATTTTGTTTTTTATGAGTATTTTATGTGCTAAAGTTATGAAGCGTTTTGTGTTTTTAAGGTCTGATTAAGGCAACATTGGAGACAAATCTTTCACATTCATTGCCTTAAAAATATTTTTTGTCTGTGTTGCAATCTTCCATTATTACTAATACAATGTAATTGAATATTTGGTATAAAATGCCAAATAACAATGGAATGGCTTTAAAGAGATAATATTTGCAACCATTCAGTAAATTAAATACCCAAGTTCTTTCATTGAATAAAAAAAATGAAAATGTTTTAGGGATGGCAATCGATTGCAGAATTGCTAATCGGTTAATCACAATTCGTTCCGACCGATTAACCGGTTACTTGTATCAAAATATGCAGATTTTTTACATGTTATTTTTTTAATAATTGTTATAAATAACACAAACAAATTTTGATAGGAATATTCTGTTTATGTGTAAATTGCAATACATGTATATATCTCATGATAATTATTCAAAAGAAATCTTAAACAACGAGAAAACAGTCATGGAATAGTTTCACTGACCACGTCGCAATTTTGCAGTTCAGTTCAACTTCTTAAAACAAAGTCTGCCCATTTCAGGTTATAAATCTCCATTTGAAATGAATATCCTTTCTAATTGTAGTAACATGTATGTTCCCGCTTTGACAAAATAGCATTTTTTATTTAATAAATTGATAATGTGTTAAAGGAAAAAAGTAAAATAAACACACTGAACGCAAGTACAACAACGATAACTGTAACAGACTTACCAGTGATATTAGTATCATTCATTAATGATTTATGAAAGCTGAACAGACAAGGCAATGACATGACATGTTGTTTTAAGTCATTATAATTAACACCTACTGACCAACATTCATCCAAGAGCTCAGCCCTAAGGTCTTAACAGTCTCCAATTTAACTTAATTAGATAATAGTCTCGAAAGGCAAAAACTAAAAATTTATTTTGAAATTTACATTCTTTTCATTTCATGCCACTAACCGATTACTGATTTTGTAACTGGTAACCATCGTTCCGACCGATTTAGTCGGTTAATCGGTTAGAGATTGCCATCCCTAAAATGTTTTTTTATATAGTCTAGCAGGAAAAAATGGGAGATTACTCCCGATGTACTTTTTGTAAAATTCATGCAATCAGTTAAAATATAAAAAGATCTTTTTATGCTTTATTAATGTTGGATTGCAAGATGACATATTTTTTAACAGTGCTAATTATTATGGTAATACATGTACTGACTTTTCTACAAATCTATGTCTAATGAGATCAAAAGAAAGGTAAATCTATCTTGAATTGAAAACAGTTTTTGAATACATATAATTGTTTTTCTTCAACCAACTTAAAACATAAATATAATATGAAGTGCTAAACATAAAAAGATTATAAAATTTTTTTTGGTGGTCAAGTACAATGATTACAGTTGTTAAAACAGTATTCTATCTAGGTCAAAGAATGAAACGGACTTGGAGGACAGTAAACATTCACCAAATGCGAGGAAAAATCTTTGTCTCAAAACAGTTTTTTTTATAGCTTTTAATTGATATGGGAATAATATTTAGTGGAAGTTCATCATTCAAAGTTAAAAATCGATAAGAACATTTTTTCTGAAAGAATGAGCTTTAAATGTAGGTCTGAATTCTATTTTCTGTGTTTTGTCAGTAAGTAAATTACTGTGGTTTTTATGTGTATACTCTAATATGTTAACTGTCATAAAATACATTAAATATATATATATTTTAGATGAATAGTTGCCTTTTCTTTAATTGTAAGGGATTTCTTTTACTGAAAAATTTTATTTAAGGAATATGGAATCATTCTCGGAGTATTACGAGGTGATCAAATACGGTCAGGGGTGATCAAATCCAATAAAGCCTGAAGTGCTTTAGATAAATTTGATCATGCCCAACCATATTTGATCACCTCTAATATTCAAAGAATGATTCCTTATTACATGTACTTATATAATTTTAAGCAATTGTACGATTAAATATTAAAATAATCATGATGAAATGTATTGGACTATACATTACAAAATCTATTTGTAGTGTTATCACAGACACTGGAAATTGTAACTATTAAATATGCTCAACAATCCATTTTCTTTAATGTCAAAACATCAACAATTAGCGACGATCAGTTCCTCTTTCTTATCATGTTTCCAATATGCAGAGTGCAAATTGCAAAGGTGTGGTGTGACACAATGAACACAGTTTGCCAAAATGAATAGCTGAAAATAATATAAATGAGGAGAAAGTCAAATTTTACAGCAATTGATTTTTATTTTGAAAAATTAGTATTCATACTATTATCATAAATTGTATGTTTAGTATCCAGATGCTGAATCCTGGGTAATATCCCGACATCAACAGATATAGTACCATGCACTCAGCAGGATATAACCAAAGAGGTGCAAATTATATACAAGTCCAACATTCATACCAGATGCCAAAAATTCTTTACCTTGAATCCATTTTGTAGCATGAAAAAATGCAACTTTTAAAAATTATTAAAAATGAAAAAAAAAACTTTAAGGAAATCAAACCAATGAACAAGTTCGAATTTTTCCTTAAACTGAAAGTGAAACTGAAAGTGTACATGTACTCACAATGTCTAATAAAAATTCACAATTTCACAGATCAATCTGAAACTAATGATTTTAATGCAGTTTGATGACTTGAAAACCAGAAACAAATAAAAAATGGTGCTTAAAAATATCAAGTTAACCTTTAGCACTTTTTATTCTTTTTTTTTAAAACAAATAAATATTCAAACACAAACATCATATACAAAATTACAAACAATTCCAAGGTACAGCTATTTTCAATCATATTTACATGTCCTCATAAAAATGTGCCATATATCACATAAAATCATTCTATCTTCAACTTCCTAACACAAAATATCTAGCATCCATTCACACTGACAAAGACTCTGATTTGATGTGCATAATATACAAATGAAGGAATATATGAACTTGCAACCAAAATAAGTCTTTTAAAATGCCTTGATCTATACAGAGAATAATATTAAAAACCCCTACTACCCATTTCATCAATTTAGCTTGGACCTCTTGCGAGCTATTGCATCTTCCACAGCCTTCAGCTGCTTGAGGAGCTCCTCTCGACGTGAAGATGTGCTCTTCTTCTCCTTGGGGGCGCTGACAGGGGGTGGAGCTTTGGGCTGGACTTTGGGGGTGGGGGTAGGGCGGGGGACAGCTTTGGTTGGGGAGGCAGGGGCTGTGCTTGCTGGCTTCTCTGGTTTCTTTACTTTCTTGTCTGCAAATGAATAAAAAATAAATAAATAAAATCAGTCAGATTCACATTCATTAAGATCCAGTAAAGCACAAATTTGGTATCAATAATATGAATGAATATCATCATTTCTTATCTCCTAAATATCAATTTGCCAGCTGGTTCATATTACAGCGAATTACAGAATACCGGTAGAGTTTTCAATAGCTTGCTGGATTGCTCAATAGGGTATACAATTTGGTCAGCCAGGTGTCACGTTAAATTTAAATCTTGGTCATGTGATTACTCAGGTATGACTTCAAGAAAGTGAGTTATATCTAGTAAATATTTGCACTTTTCGATTTTTTTTTTTGTTGGGAATATATTTTCTGTATATTTTATCCAACAGTGTAGCTTTAGTGTGAACTAATTACGGTAAGCAGCCTTAGCACAAAAATACTATTAATGCTGTATGTTGTACCAGGAATTGAAGAACCAAAATGTACAGTAAAAATTTTTTTATTCTTTTTAAGCTTACACTTGTTAAAGTTTTCCTTTTGTTTCTTCAGAAATGTCTTTTGAATAAGTTATGAAATACTCTCTAAGTTATTCTGGGCAGAACTGATACTCTAGATTCCAGTGCTGTCCAGGTGAACATTCTTTTCAAAAGACTATGAATAGAGTAACTAACAATAGCAGAGAGTGTTCTAGAGGCTTTCTTTGCGCAATATGAATGAAAAATAACAATATACACCTGAGTAACCACAAGACCTAGATTCAGACCTGATGTGATACCTTGCTGACCAAATTGTATACCCTATTGAGCAATCCAACAAGCCATTGAAAACTCTACCGGTATTCTGTAATTCACTATAATTTTTTAAGATTTGGTACTGTTCACAAAACATGTGTATATTTAAATTACATTAAAAATTACATTAGACCTTGGCATCTTAAATAAACACACAAAAAATATTCACTTAGATGTGAAAAATGAAAATTACACTAATTTAAGTTCGATTTTTTTTTTCATAAATACCAATACACCAAACAAGAAATATTGCAGGTAAATGGTAACTACCTTTTCCAGTATTTTCATCATATAAAATAGATATGTATTGCATGACCTCTAAGACAAAATATTAATGAAATAAAATGTTGGCATCCTTTAATTGTGTAGATTCAACATGTTCAAATTATGATTACACAAGATAAGGTAGGCCCACAATGGGTGCTGATTTTTAAACTGATATATGTCTTAGAAAATGTATGAAATTTTTCATCTTTAAAAAGCTAATACTGTTCACATATGTGCAAAACCTGCAGGAAATAATATACCGGTGTTATATATAATTTATATATCGCAATATATTTTCACCCCTACCCCTTTATAAAATATTGAGTCTTACATCAGAAAATTATGGTACTTAACTTTGCTAAATATTAAATTTTACTGTTCTTAATTATTTAAAGTGTTTTAAGTCAAAGTAGTTCGCCATTGTTGCTCAGGTGAGCGATGTGGCCCATGGGCCTCTTGTTAAAATGCTGACCTTTCCTTTGTTTTTCCTTTAAATCATTAAGATTATCAAATTTGTCAGAACAGTTAAGTTCTTGATATTTTTCATAATGGACTTTGTTGGAAAAAGACAACAAAGCAACACAATAACATGCAGCACATAAACAACCTGCTACCATAAATTACTGTATTAAAAAAAAATGTTAACGGTAACCCCCTTTCTGTTTTTGCTCCATCCACCCTCATTGTCTTTGGGCAAACTTAAATTTGCGCTGATCTATATAGGGTTGGCCAGGAAATACTGGTGCTGGGAATTACCAGTGGTAAATACCAGTATTTCCCGTCCTGGTAAATACAACTGATTTTCACTAAACTGGTAAATACTGGGAAATACAAATTCGAAAATCTTTATTTGTTTAATTCGTTCAATGTAAAACGTGTGTGTAGGAAATAAGATATTAACACATGTAACAGTAAGCATAAAACACAATTCAGCATGCTTTGGCATTTCACTGTCAGTATTATGAATCTTAATTTTACCAGATCATCTATTCCCAAAGACAACTATAGCAGCAAGAGTACAAGTTTCAGTCCAGCTTTTTGAACCCCAAGTTTTGTGTTTTACAGATTTAAGTAATCATTCAAAGCACATAATAAACTTAAATCCTGTTAAAATTACTGTGTTACAAGCAACAATCTAATAACCACACATGTTGTTTTAATAAATAATTGACTCTTGACAGTTTTGTGCTCCTGTTTTGGGGAGATATATACTTAATGGGGCTAATTGGCTTCTTTTAAGGTATAGCTGCAGGTCTGTAGCTCCCGGTCTGAAAAATTCGGATGGACGACCTGGGAGCTACAGGGCCACCCATTGAAAAAATTGTATATTTATTGCGCAGAAAAACGTGCGCTAGTTTTCGACTAATTTACCTTATTTATACGCAAATTCTGTGAAAACAATTAGTACCATTAAATTCTTCATGCAATTTACTACTGATATCGTCTCTTCACTTGTCTCGGATAGTCTTTTAAACACCATCACCAGTCCCGTAAATTCATGTGGTGCACTTTGTTTACATGTAAAAATGGTGACTCTCGATCTCGATGTAAATTCAACATACCAGTAATTCCCGGGAATTACCAGTATTTCCCACCGTCCTGGGAAATATGAGTATTTCCTGCTTTTTTCCCAACCCTGGATCTATATCATCATCAACTCTTTAAACACATCTCTACATCTGGATGAATTTTTTTACAAGTGATTTGGCAGAGGAAAAAACTTGGGTTAAAAACATACTGGAGTGAAAATCGCACTGTAAACATTAATCAGAACTTAAATGGCATGAATCATTTGATGACCAGAAAAGAGGTAATTCACCTGTTTTTGGTTGTGCTGGTGGGGGCAGTGCAGGTCTCTTGGCAGGAGGGGCATCCAGGTCAGCTGATGGTCTCTTCTTGGACACCATTCCACCTGGCTTTTCTTTCTCCAAAGGCTGTTCAACAACAGTTTAAATCATATCAAAGAATGTCTTTCTTCAACTACACAATTTACAAACATATTAAAGCATATGGTTCTTTTATGCACACACACACACAAAAATTAAAGTTGAAGACTTAAGACCAGTACCTTGTTTAGTAAAGTTAACTTGATGTTCTGTTTTGAGCCCACCACCTTCAATGGATCTTTAGGTTTGGAAGTGATTGGAGCCTGACTAGATTCATTGCGACTTCCCCTGGACGATCTATTGCCCACTGGAGCAGCAGGCTTCTTTTCTCCTTTACCTGGTTGGGGGCCTTTATCTGTCTTGGCTAGAAATTCAAAATAAGTTTTAATTCTCAATATAAAAAAACCCACAAAGCAATAATCTCATACTTACTAATTGTGCATAGATTCAATGAGTAGAGTCTATGGCCTAACCTTTCTTCTTTTTCGGGGAGACCGGTGACCCTTCCTTAGCTCCACCCACCCCTCTGTACAGATGTTCCGAGTCAGCACTTCCTGAGGAGCTGCTGGAGGAGTGGCTGCTAATTGAGGACATGCTGCTGGCACTAGAGGACCGCGAGGACCCAGATGAAGAGGACCTGCTCCTCGATCTAGATCCACTGCTGCTACTGTGCCCTCGAGCATGTCTTCCAGGTCTTAAAATTCAAATGATTTTCATAATAAAATATTCCAATTCTTGTTCACTGACAATTTTATAACCCAATTTTTTATTTTTGCAATATTCACAAGTTTTGTCTGTTTCAAAATCCATAAATTCCTAAAGATACTAAACATGCAGGTCTATTTAAATGGCCCCATTACCTCGGGGGTTGTCCCATTCTCTGAGGCGGCTGTTGTTGAGAAGGTGGTCCAGCCTTAATTTTGGATCCCCTCCCCCGATTTGGCTCTGGTGGAGGCCCTCCAGGCATCCCTGGATGTGAGCGCTGTCTGTTTAGGGAGAGATCCCCTCCAGGGGGTGCTTTACCTGGGGGACCCCCCTGATTCTGACTGGACTGTCTTCTAAGTGGTCCGGGGGGTCCTGACTGACCAGATATGGCACTTCTAGGTTTTCCACTACTGAAAAATTAAATATCAATCAAATACATGTATGTGAACTTATTCAAGTACTGCATTATGGTCAATTTCCTTCACTTTTCACCGTGACTATCTATCACCAGGGTAAATAGTAGGTTTGGATGAAGTAACACTTACTCTGGTTTAAATGGTGGCTGTCTGCCCTGTGGACCCCCGGCCCGTTTGACTGGCGACCTGGTAGGAGACCTGAAAAATAATGGCAACATTTTTAATGCATGAAACAGTTTTACAGATGTTTTAAATTCTAAATACCAGAAAAAAAACCTTAAAACTTAATGAACTGTTAATGTGGAACTACATCTTACTTACTGTCAGTTTCTACAGAGTGTCTCTTTTTATGTCTTTCAGAGTTTGTTTTTGGACAGTTTGGTAACAAAAAGAGAGACATCTCTCTTGTCAATAAAACAGGGTACTTTAAATGTTTGCTGAGTAATTTTCCAGAGGACTCACCGTGAGGTGGACGAGGAGCGGCTGCGTGAGGACCGACTGCTATAGGAGCTGTAGGAGGAGGACCTCGACCTTGAACGTGAAGAAGCTGAACTGTTAACAAACAATAATAGTCCTCTGTGTTAAAACAGACTCCAGAAATCAACACCCCTTGTTCTTAACCCGTAAATTGGTAACTTACTTTTCATGAAGCTCATACAGTAATTTATAATTATAGTAAAGTTCTTGGGAGCTGTACATCTTCTCTATCAATAGTTTGTTATCTTAGTACATGTATAATGAACTTTTCCTAATAACTAAAGTCATTAGAGAATTTGCAATGTACATGTACAAGTTTTTCTCTGTTAGGCATACATGTCAACCTCCAGTGGTGAAAAAGGGGTAGATTTATAACCCTAAAGAGGTAGCGTTGGGCGCAGTCTTTTTAGCTAAAAATAAAAATCGTTCCATGTAAAACACATGCTTGAAATCTTATCATTCATCAGACTTAAAAAAGCGTTGGTATGTTCCCTATTTAAGTCACATGCTAATTTCAAACCCTACAATATTTTTGGACCACAATGGTTTCAAAAATGGCTATCTTTCAAAACAACAAAACATTTTGAAGAAAAGTGGTAGATTTTCTGATAAAAGCGGTAGGCGGGAGATAGAGTTGAAAAGTGGTAGACTTCTGCGTAAAGCGGTAGAGTTAACATGTATGCTGTTTAATGAAATACTTAGCCAAATGTACAACAGTTCACAGTATTTTTTTTTGTTTTGCCCTCAGTCACTCAATAAGCCCCCACCTTTACTTTGACAAGAATAAGAAGGTTATTGTTCTGTTGTTTCCACCAATCAGAAAGGACATTGTACTTGTGGTCAAGTAATACCCCCCTTTCCTTACCTTGAGGAGAACGAGGAGGAGTAGCTGTAGGAGCGCCTGGACCGCCTCCTACCTCGTGACCTACTTCTAGAACCTCTTGCTTTCTTCTTTGGCGATTTTGACCTACAAATCCAGTGTCAATTGAACAACATACATATGTAAATATGGCAAGAGGAAATTAACAACAACACTACAAACACTTGCTGACTTTATAAAGCACCGAGTATTAACACATGTTTTGATGAAATAAAAAAATTAAGTCAACTAAGTATTGTCTGCAGGCAATAAATAACCAGGAGATTTGCAAGCAGCATTTGATATTGATTGTTGCAGACCAGTGTTTATTTTTGTATGAAATAGATGAAATAACTTCTCGCTCAAGTTATTTGTCTTGAATCAGTAATAAATAAAATGCCACATATAATACTTTGCTACAGTAGAGGTAAGAACATGGCAGAGTTACATGTATCTTGATTTTTGCGATTTAATGAGTTTTCTTTCCCCAACCTTCTCCATGGGTCGTGCCACACATCAGCAGTGTGTCTGTGTACGGGGGCATCCCTGGTTTCCCTGGGAGGGGCAGGTTCCTCCACCCATGGCTTGTGTCTGTGAGAGGCAGGTTTCCTTTCAAATCTACAAGCACAATGAGAGTCTAATATAGTACAGTAATTAACCATTCTAGATACTGTCTATATAGGTCAGCAAATGCCAAAAGCTGGTGCTGTATTTTGTTGATGTGATAGATAATTTCATATGTATTTTTCATTTTTTAGAACTTTTTACCAGTGGCTTATTTGTTTTATAAAGAAAAACTTGTTTGATATTTTCTTAAGTACACTGTACATGTAAGTTCAATTATTTTTTGGGTTATGTTTGGATTTTTGAAAAAAATGTAAATTTTCATTAATATTATGTGAACAACATAGCTTGCCTACTGGTGATAGTTTGAGTTGAGCAATGTATTAAATAACTTCAGAAGTGAAACATCTTAACCCTAAAATCTTAAGATTCCACACTGTACATTTTTCCATGTACGACAAGTCCTTGTACACAGTCCATACCTCTCTGGTGGGTGCCTCTCTGGAAAAGGGTCTCTCATAAATTTCTGAGAAGGATGTTCACGTTCCTACAAAATTAAGCAAGCAGAAATTCAAACAATATGTATAACTTTCAACAAAAGATTAAAACCCCTAGAACAGTGTACAAGTACTATACCCTGGGATAATGATGCACTGGAGGGGGTGCCCACTCTGGCTCTCTGGTCCAGCGGACCTCAAAGTTTTCATACTGGCCCCGCTGCCAACCTATTGGGCTGGGAGACCGCTTAGAAGGCAGCTTGTCATAATATTCATCGTCATATCTACAAATAGGTCAACATCATCTTTATCCTCTAACATGCAGATGTAAAAAAAGGTAGTAGAAAAGATACAATTTTCATTTAATACATGCATGATTAAAATTTAATTAAGCGTAAACTTGTTAATAATGAAATTCAACATTAAAAACTGCAAAACTTGCAAGAACTCTAAATTAACCCTGTGTTTATAATACCCATTCGTTGGTATTTTACTAAATGAAAAAATTTCCTATTAATATTCTGAGTAACTTCAACTTACTGGTCATAATATGGATCTTTGTGTAAGTTCTTATAGCGATCATTCTCTTTGTTTATTTCTAACTCTTCTTCCACAGATAAATTTAATCTCTTCTGTTCAAAGTCTGTCTCCTGCTCTTTTCTCATGTTAGCTTTCTTTAATTGCTACAAGAGAGATAGAAAAACATTCTTATGGTCACATTACCTCACTAGCAACAGACTTTTCCATTCCTAAAATGTCAGTACATGTACAATTGTTAACTCACACAACTGATGTAAGAATTGACAGTTACTTTAACTTAATATCGCCCTGCCATGATATGTTTGTTTAACTATTGACATGAAATCCTCCCAATTATCCGCCTTACCTCCTTAGCGTGTCTCAGCCCTCTCTCCCAAGCTGTCTCCACCTTGGGTGGCATTGGAGGGGGGGGAGGTAACTCTTCCTCTTCAATTTCTTCCGCTGCAGGTTTCTACATCAGATTATAAAAAAAAGTCAAAAATAGAATCCAGAATCCTGCTGAACACACTTTTATGCAAAGTATAAAATATCGTATGAGCATACTGATTTCCAATTACCTCCCCTGGGCCTTGCCATGGGCCGCTGCCTTGTCCATAAGTGGCTGGACCAAACTCCGGCCGTTCTATCATTCTGTAGTTGCCTGTAACAGTGAAATGAATATGTTTTTATACCATACAAAGTGAATAATTTATGAAATTATGAATATTAATTGTTTTATACTGGTTATTCAATTATGGACAAACTGGTATGTAATATTCACAACTAAGGCAAACAAAATTTAATGATTAGTTTCTCAGGCACCTCTGCATCAGTAAAATTATTGACGCATCAGACTTTATTATTGTTTTTCTGGATTTTTCATACCCTATCATTATTGGTTTTCTCTTTTATGAAATCATTATAGGTGACTCAGAATAAATGCTACACTATGTCAATGGAAAACATGATTTTAGCTGATACATCTATCACTGAAATGTCTCTGTTATCTTTAGAAATTGTGAATGGAGCTTCTGTGATATTGCCTATGAGCATTATTGGGACAATTGTACTGTTTGAGAATTTTATGATGATCACTAATGTGGAAATTTGGACTTGACGTTTTTTACTTTCCCTGAAAATCTGCCATGTTCCCCATGCACTACAGATAACAAAAGACCCCAAATGAATGCTTTTTTGACAAATGTTTCATCAGTCTAATTTAACTTTTTTAAATGCCATTAGTTCCATATTTCAGTTTAGGACTTGTGTTACTACTGTGGAGGGGAAGGTGAGCTGCAAAATGAAGGAGAGGCATATCCCATTTGTCATGATTGTTCCTCTGCAAAAGCTCTTCCTTTGAAAAGGAAACATGACAATCTAAAAGTCAAACCAAAAAGTAACAAAAAAATAATAATATTAAAACTTTGCCTGTTTATCAGTTTGATGAATGTCTGCTGATGAGTACACATATAAATAACTATAACATGGGTTGATTGTAAATTTGTACGTGTCTTTAAAAAAACAAACAAACATGCCTACTTTATCAAAATTTTAAAATTTTGGCCCAAGAACTAATAGTTAATTAATTTTACCTAAGCAAATGACAAATCAACTGTTTAATGTGGTATGGGACACCTCCATATTGTGATATATTTCCTATCAAAATAAGCAATAAAATCAAGTATAATTTTAAAACTTTTTCTTTCCCAAAATTGTTACCTAACAGAGTTGCGCAATCAGTCAGAGTGTTAACTATGAATCTTCAAGTCATGAGTTCGAATCCTGCTAGGGCTTTTATAGTTTTTACCTTTCCCAAAATTTTTAAAACATATTTTTGGTCAAATATTGTAAAATTTGAAAATTCTAAACCAGCGAAAGTATCTTGTTTACTATTTCAGAGAATAACCTACATCATCAAGTATTCTCTAATAAGTAATATTTCTTACAGAGAAATATTTATTCCTTTTTAAAATTGTGTCAAGGGTCTTCTATATTTTACCTTTGTCATTCACTCCTGGATGAATAAATCTACAGTTATTTCCCCATGTACAGGCCCCTCTAGTGAAGAAACGACAGATGGGAGGAATGAAAGGTTTCCTGGTTCCTGGCTCTCTTATCTCCCCTTCCTCACAGTCTTCATCCTACAATTAATTGAAAAAAATTTAGTATAATTATGCTTACTTTTTAGATTCAATTGCAATCAGTACAGTATATTGATCCACTGATTTTGCTTATATTCTTGTATACTCTCCAATAAGACAATATGTCTTTCATACACAGTATGTACTTTTTCATAATTCAAATGAAATGTACTTGTGTTCACAATGTAAAGTGAAGAGCAGCTTTTTTTTAAATGCATCACAGAAAATAACATTCTTACATCATCTAATTCCCCATCATCTGAATGTGCTTCACCCTGCAATATATAATGAACCATCTTGAACAAACAACAATTATTAAACATGTTAAATGAAAATAAATCTACATTATTTTTTTCTATTTTCAAAATCATATCATTAACATTTACAAGAGGGTTTTTTTCACGAAAGATGATTTTAATCTCACCTCCTCTGTCTCCCTTTTCTCTGCTTCATTTTCCCCACCCCTACTGTCATCAATTTTTTCTTTGTCCTCATGACCCCGCCCATCTTCTTCACCCACATCCTCGTCATAATCCAGTTCCACCTGCTCCTCACCCATGCTGCTTTGGTTATGGAATTTGTCCACCTTTCTGTCCTTTTTCACTTCAGCCCTCTTTGAAGAGGAGTCATTAGTTTGTATGGTCTCTTTAACCACATCATCTACTTTGTAATTGTCAATTTTCTCTTCATCACTGAAGGATTCCTCTTCATCAGAAATATCGTTGTACATTTCACGTCTCCTCTTTTCCAAGTCAATGTCCGACAAATTTCCTTCCTCGGAAATGGGTGATGCTGCTGAATCCAAGTCCCTGATAGGAGTTTTCTCCCTTTCCTGCAGGTCACTCTCTGGACTATTAATGTCCTCAGTCTCGGCTAGAGGTCGGTCATGATGCACACTATCTCCCTTTTTAGTCAAGTCTAAATCCCATTCATCTTCCCTACTTTCTGGTTTCTCTTTTCCTTCCTCCTCTTCATCTGACAGTTCACCAGCCTCACTTTCACTTATATCCTCAGCAGGTGATAAAGGATCTTCCACAATTTCTCCATCATTTTCTGCCTTGTCTTCTTCATTTCCTTGACTTAATTCTGACTGAGATACTTGACTTGACTGAGTTTCATTTTCCTCATCACTTGAAACCTCTTCTGCTCCTTTTACATGCTGAGCTCCAGAATTATCATCAAAGTCCATAGATTCCTCAATATCCCTTGTTGGAACCTCATCTTTTTTACTCATTTCATCATCCCATTCATTCACATCTTCATCACTTTCAATGTCACTTCCCTGTGTGTTTCTTCCAGAGTTAGTTTCTGAAGGAAAATCCTGGGAAATACTCCCTTCATTTTCGGGAATACCAATTGACTTATCCATTGAATCTCTGCGAACATCATCTTGATTAGAAATTTCCTCAGAATCATCAATAAATGTCCTAGATTGAACCTTTTCTGAGGCCTCCTGAGATATTTCATGTATATCTCCGAAATTCCTTACATCATCAACCACATCCTCATTATCAAGCTTTTGTTTTCTTTCAATATCTGAAGAATTTTTCTCAGCTCCATTTCCTATTTTGCTTACTTCATCATCGAGGGCCGACTCTTCCTCCGATTCACTTGTTAAATTCTCACTTTTGTGTACTATTTTACTTTCTTCTTCTTTCTTAATTTCAGATTCCTCAGGTGATTCCTCATTGTTGCCAACTGGGCTAGATGTGTTTTCATCATTCACACTATGAGATAAAGCTGGACTGGCAGCTTCTTCCTCATTCTTTTGATCTTCCACCTGATCTTCCTCACTTTCTATTTTTCTGTCATGGGGAGAACTACCGATTTTCTCAGCATCTTCCAAATCATCGTGGCTTGCATCTTTTTCTAATTGTTCATCATTAGTATTGCCACAAGTTAGGTCACCATTGTTGGCATCAATTTCAGAGTTTTCGTCCTTGGTTGGTGTTACTGTTGCAGTATCATCATCCATCAGGATTTAACTGAAAAAAAAGTCAATAAGGGATTTTAAACATAAAATATTCAAACCATAAGTAATAATACATTGTTCTGACTTTCAAGTTTCCAATTATTTAACATAAAATCAACTAAATCCCATAAAATTACCACATTCTAAAACAGTCATTTATTCTTGAAGAGAATTTGATCAGTAAAATCTGTAAATGGCTAAATTGCTTGTCAGTATTATTTCTCTTTTGTTCCTTGTTGTTATCTGAGTTTTAATTTTTTCACCTGTTTCATTTTGTTTTTTATTTTTGTATGCTAAGAATATACGTTGTAGGCATCCCCCCCCCCCCCCCCCCCCCCCCCCCCATTTTTAAGTTTGTTATTACCCATTTCCATTTAAAGGTTACTTTTACTTAGATTTTTTAACTTTCTAATTTTTCCCCTTTCTTCTTTTTATTTATTACTCATACATGTGATAAGTTGAAGACCACAAAACTGTACACAAAATTGGAATTGGGGTGAAATAACTGTACACTGCCCATCAAAAAAGGTACAAAAAATGGTACAAAATATCGCTTAAATTCTTTTGATAAAGCACCTTATTTCTAAACCAACAAATGTATATTGTCAAAAATGCCTCATTTTAAATGTTTTAATAAAGTTTTCTATGCTTTAAAATTTCATATTGTGTTTTATAATCACAATTTTTTCACGAATCATATGAATTGAGCATTTGTTCACCAACTTTATATAGTACAACGTGAGAGTCGATGTCTCCAATTTACATCTTGTTCATGAATGTATTACTGATATATACACCAGCAATGTAAATAACAGCAGCAAATGCAACCTTACATGAATTTCTGCACATAAATCAGTGTAAGCATGATAATAAACATGTTTATTCATCGTATACATTACGTACGGAGAGCTGGTTCAGATTCATGTATATTTCTAAAGTTGGCTAAAAGTTTTTCGATCAAGTTACGAAATATTTTAAAACAGTTATAATTAAATACCCCTTTTAAAACAAAGCTACCTAAAAGAGCATTTTGATACGGATGATTATCCCAATTGGCAGTTCACACCTTCACACGCGACGATTTGTGTACACTACAAGTATCGGTAGGTCACGTGTCAAACACAGGTGATGTTTTCCAGTGTCTTGCGAACGAGAATGAGAGGAAAATGGCGGCATTTAGCGAGAAATTCAAAAAACTGTACAAATTTTCATATTCCGTGAATTTTGGTGTCCCGCCGGTACACCGTGAATGGGGTCGATAAAACGGTACATTTGGCGTACCGCCAGTACATATCACATGTATGATTACTAAATGATGTGGCTGTAATTCTACAAAAGTAAGATATTTTTAATTCCTTCCCACAATTGGATCAATATGACAGTAAAGCATGGAACTTGCATGTGTATCATCCCCTTATCTAACTAAAGCCATAAAAGAATTAAGACAAAAACTTATTAGCCAAGGAATCGCAGTTTACATTCAATAGCGAGCAATTAATTATTACATGTTACACGCAGTACAGATGCTTGATCCACCTCTACATTTATCATGGGAAATAAAGCGCGCTTGTTCGCTATGACATCATACATAAACTTTCTTTTGCTCTGTTTATGTTTTTGAAAGAGTACGAAGGAATGGAAGCATGTTTTAGCTCTCTTGGATCTCACCAAAGTGCACAAGATACTCAAAACGAGTTGACAAACATCAAAAAACCATAAATTTTGAGTGAAAGGTCAGCCATTTTTGGCCTAGCACTAAGGGAGCTTGAAGAAATGCTGGGATACTGCCAAAAAAAAATTCTTGATGAATTTGTAGGTTAAGCTTGCTTGTTCAATTTCCAATGCACTGGTTCTTAAAGCTTTGTTTACAGGTGCTTTGTTCTGACGAGATGTGCTTGCTTTAAAAAAGGGCAATAATGATGTTCAATGCATGTTGTAATTAATTGATGCAAGTGTAAGCATTAACATGACTGGTGACTTTTTCCTTCCCATGTGTGCAAAGTATGAAGGAGCCAATCTGAACAGAGCATGACTTATTCATAAGCAAAAGAAATATTCAGTAAGTTTGTCCATGCATAAGTAAGCGTACATGTATGCTTGACAGGCAGTAGGTTTCCGACGATGAGCCAAGCTGAGTCCGAGTCTCACCTAAATATCTTGGTTAAATTTATCTAAAACGGAAATAAATCAGAGGCAGGAATAAAATATAACTGTATCACAATTTTGGGATCTAGCTACCACAGTCAACAGTGGCTGTGTAAATCCATCCTATACAATGATATTAAAAATACTATTCAAAATATACAATGCGGTATATCTGTCAATGATTTACATACGGATGTTTTAAATCTAAGAAAATCACAAACAAATATAAAACTTAATCATAAATAAAAGTAATCTAAAACATTATACGCATACAATAATCAGTTATGTTTTTATTGCTCAAATTATACAAATTTTACGAGAAACAATGTGCGTTACAACGTAAACATTATTCGCCCTAATTTTCTTACCTAGAATTCGATGGAAAGGGAATAGGATCGTGGATATCTAATCTTTCTTTGTTCAAGATTCTTGTTTTATCTTTATTTGGCTTTATTATAGGTGAAAGTTGAGAAATTAACGTTAATTCTCTAAAAATTGAACGACTCTATAGACGTCGCCATTTGTATTTTTGGATTGGTCAATTGACGTCACGTGCGAGTAATTATCGATACCTCTCTAAAGTTTTCGTCAGACGCGATGGATTAGTCAAAAGAATAATTCAAAATGGACGTCGGGGAGCTACTTTCTTTTCAGGTAAACACGCTTTTATGTAAATTATAAGAGATTTTTTAAGTATAATAGAGGAAATGTTATGCATGTGCTTTATTTTAGCTGTAAATTATATGGAAGGTCGATAGTTTGAGGTTTGGTTGATTATTTTCATCAAAATGTAAAAACTTGGAATATTCACTCGAATTTTCTCACTGAGGCATTTATTTAACACACAACAATAGCTGCAGAACTGAAGCTTTACGGGAAATTTTGTTTGACGAACCGTAGAGGTACAGTTCCATCAATACAAAAAATGAATATATTGCGAACAAAAAGTTGCGCACGGTTTTGGACTTATTCTAATTTAGGAATATATTTTATTAATAAATTTTAATACCAAAAATTCCTTAGACATTTTACTTAAGATGTTGTTACTTTACATGCCTTAAAATATCTTTTAAACACCCTTACAATCTCTGTAAACAGGTAAAGTGAAGTGTTGTGGTTTGTTTACTGGTAAAAATGTGACTCTTGAACCCGGCGTGAATAAAAATACTTTACTTTCCGAGATCAATTAGGGTGTTTAGGAAACGTTAGATAGAATGTTCTATCATTAAAATGATAGATGTCCTACGGACCCGGTTTAACGAGAGAATACATCCCCTAATACTTGCTTCGTAGCAAATGAAAAAAAATATCGCATTGTATGTCACCTAAATTTCATATGTTTGGTCTCAAATACCTACAATGTTGCTCTTTTATTATCCCATTTTACCACATCAACTGTTTTTGCAACAAAATCACTGCCACTTTTAAACATCACGTTTGAATATTCCCTGTTTACGAACGCCATGTTAATGATAAAATCTGAGACATTCTGAGTGCGATTTCCGACAAAATGGCAGGCAAATTCATACGTGTATATTAACAAAATGCCTTGTAACAACTCATTAAATGGATATTTTGTGGACTTAACTACATATGCATGTTCAAAAAGGTTTGTAATGTATAAAAATGTGTTTTCCCCCTGCAGATGATTTTTAACAGACTTAAAATCGACGCAAAGCAGATCCGCTTCGCGGCTGCTACATTACAAGTATATGGGATAAATTCTTACTGTAACCTGAGCGTAGCCTAGTCACGGTAAGATTATTCTTTCTAAGGAAACGTTTGAGGCAAATAAAGTGGTGAATTGATTAGTGTTGAATTTCGGATTTGAAAAGGGCATGTTAATTTAATAGTAAAATCTCTCAGGAATTTTTTGGTATGAAAATATTTACAGAATATATTCCAGTTAAGTTTAGTTTAAGTTTATAATATTAAGTTTAATAAGTAAAAAACCACGTGCAACTTTTTGTGTGCAATAAATATACAGTTTTATTTTGATGGAAATATACAGCCGTCAACCCAAATTTCCTGTAGAGCTACAGTTCTGCAGCTAACATAACAAGACGTTGATTGTAATTCTTTTTGTGCGCTTAAGTAGATCTTAGTTTTAATACATTTTGATGACAAATTTAATAGTACAAAGTATATGAATTAGTAAATTGTGACCAATTACCAGTGTAATGGAGTGAGGTAACATGTATACAAATAATTACTCACCAATTAGTGCTCTACCTTTACTGTTACAAATTAGGGGCTTGTCAACCCCATTGCCCAATAGTGAGATCAGACCACAATGAAAGACCGTAAAGTCTTGTGTATAGTACGCACCCCCAAAGTTGAGCGCAAAATGATGAAAAATCTGCTGTTCCTATGCATAATACCCTACCTAATAAATGATTAAAATTTCAATCAAGATTTTGGAAAATCACTGCATAAAGGGACACTAAGTAAATAAAAATGTTTTCAATCAAATCAAAATGATTGGCAAATCTTTCTTCACTAGATTAAACTGTGAAGTCCAACACGAGACATGCATGCTTCGCCATAAATTATTAAACAAACAGTGACCACGTAATCAACAGGTGGCTGATTATGTAATGGCGAATACACTGGCAAGAACCTTTTTTGATGCAAGACACACTGGATAAATATTCTAATATGTGGAAATTAAATCAAGAATCAAGAATTTTGACAAAATAAGTGTTTATCCACACAACCCGCATAACACATATCAGCAGTCATACCCTCTCGGTATCAAGAAACACTCTCTGATAAATGGGTTAAAAATTTGTTCCTATGTATAATGCACCCCTTACTTTTGATGGGATATGGTATATAATTAAGATTGATTACAAACCAACAGGTCCACATTTTTGGCCTTTGGTAACATTTCTGATGTATGACCGGCCAGCAACCTGGGTTCAGTCCCTGGTAGTCTAAACTTGGATTCAATTAATATTAACAGAGATGTGCTGTAGCACCTGACAATGTATGAATGAATTGCAATGTGCATAATGATGATGTGTGATTTCAGCCAGAGAAACCGCAGCCCACAGTAAAAGGCAAAAAGAGATTCCATGATGATGATGCTTCAGATCAAGTCACTGATAAAAGAAAAAGAAGCCAAGTATCATTTTCTGAGGACTCCAAGATCAGTGAGGAAGAGAGAGAGAAGATTCTTCAGCTGGTAGAAACAGAGACGAGTGTAAGCTTCACTTTATACAATATACTGAAAAACTGCACCCTAGTTATATACAACATGAATAGATGATTTATTTGATTTTCTTTTATTTATTTATAACTCAAAATTGTCTTTGTTGAATGAATTAATGAGTTTTTATCGGAAAACATCAAACTTCCTTTTTTAGAAAAAGACAACCAGCCCCAATATGAATAATTGGAAAAAAGTTATAATAACATTTTAATGCATTGTAAATTTATATGTTATCATAGTAATATGTACTTAAAACAGTAAAAGTGTAAATGCATGCTAATTTATGGCATTTTAAATATATTTTTCTTGCATGCCATTTTTATGTGATTTTCTGTGTTGTTACATAGGCCGAAACTCTGGATGAAACCAGTCTCAAAAAGATGCTCTTAAATTTTGAGAAGAAAGTCTACAGAAACCAAGAGCAGAGAATTAAATACCCAGATCTCCCAGAGAAGTGTGTACATTTGATATATACAAATTTTGTGTTTAAAAAAAGAAAGAATTCAAATTTCTTTACATGTACATGTATTATATATAACAGAAAAAATATTTCGGGTGTTTTGAAGTGTTCTGGCTGTCTCTTTACAGGTTTATGGAATCGGAAATCGAATTAAATGAAATCATACAGGAAATGCATGTCATAGCCACTGTTCCTGAGCTGTATCATATTCTGGTGGACCTGAACACTGTACAATCCTTACTCCAACTCCTCTCTCATGAAAACACAGATATCCTTTTCAAACCTCTAAGAAATATTTTATTAATGTTTCAATGCTAGAAAGGAAAGTCAACAATGAACACTTATACAATTTTATGAATACCAATAATAGTCTTCGCACAAGCCTAGTTTTGTTCACCCAATGTTTTGTCCATTGTAGATTTATTAGTTAATGTTTAACTTTTGCATGCTATGTTTAATGTTTTGTTTTATGTAACTCATATTCATGACTGTATGCCGACATGGTAATTGTCAATAAATGAATTGAATTGAATTAAGGAGCATTTAACAAAACCTTAATTGTAAAGATGATTTTAACCTCTTTTGTTTGTCATTAGCCATTGTGAGTATTTTGTTGTGTCTTATGCAATTTTCTTATTTTTATTTTCTCTCAACTTATTTTGGTGGTGGAGGTGTTTGGGGGAAAGGCAGGGGGAGTTAAGAAGGATGGAAAGAAGAGAAACAGTTCTTAAAATTAATATTCCTTAGTTACAAGTACATATCTCAATAGCAGTTGTGGATTTGATTCAAGAAATGACAGACGTGGACACATTGAATGAAAATGATGAGGCAGCTACAGCATTTACAGATGTTATGGTGAGAATTAAATTAAAATCAACAAAGCAAGATCAAACCAGATACAAATAAATGATAAGAAAAACCCAAAAATCCTTCATTTATTTGAAAAAGGGGGGACATTTTACTGGTACCTCATAGAGCCTGGTCTTGTTAAGCCAATTTCACTTTAAGCCTGCATAATGAATTACCTGTATTTGGGTAAAAATTGTATACGCCATGATGGTATTACTACAAGTTAACGTAATTTGATTATTGACTGTTTTCCTACTTTTGCAGGTTGATGGACAGATTGTAGCAATACTGGTTCAGAATATGGAAAGGCTTGATGAAAACAATAAGGAGGAGGCAGATGGTGTCCACAACACTTTAGGTTATAGTTTTTAATTTACCAGATGCTATGTAGGATCATGAGAATATTGACAAACTGTCCATGCTCAGATGATAACTTCTATCAGAGTCTATCCCATCTTTCTAAGCCAAGGGTATTGGGTCCTGTACTCTCCCCCCATAAAAGGAGTGGCTAGCCAAGATAAGTGTATCAACTTGAAACTTATTATGTTAGCTTTGGACAGCCCACAAAAAAAAAATGATTTCCTTCCAATCCTCAAAGAAAACTAGTAAACAATCTAGATTTTGAAACAAACACAATTCAGAATACCTTTTGGGACAGGCAAAAATCTTTTAACATGACAATTTGGTAAGGTAAAGGAATAACATTCATTTACCACTGAGTTCTCTTTCTTTACACTTGGGGAATGAAGGGTATATGATATAAAATTTTTATGTTAATCACAGGTTTCTTTGTAGGCATATATATACATAAGTAAACAATTATGCTATTAACACAACTTGTACAATCTCTATAATAATGCAAATCCAGAAGCATATCTGCATATTCTCGATTGCAAAATTCGATTTTTTAGATTTTGGACAACAACTTTTTTTATTCTTTTAGCAATAATTGAGAATTTACTGGAGTATCGCCCTGAAATGTCATCAGATGCAGCTCAGCAGGGGTTACTGCAGTGGTTACTGAGAAGAATAAAGGTAATACCACCATTGTGTGTGATATCAGCACTACATGTATTTGCACTATCAGTAGATCATATCTATTTCCACATAGATGCCCCATAATACCATATTGACTGTAACTGAAATGTGGATTGCAATCATGGTATAATGGGAGACATACTGGTAGATATTATAATGGAGTGGATGATGGTTTGTTATATCATGGTTTTATGATTATCAGAATTACTATATTTGGCCTTAAGTTGTATTTTTAAAAAAACCCACACATACTCTTAATAGAAAGGAAACCATACAGATCACAAACTGATACTTTATTGTTAAACAATAGTAGGTAGAGTAAGATAAATAGATTTTAGGATTAGGATTATGGAAATATACATTACAAAAAGATTGAAGGTGTCCTATTGAGACCTCCTAAGATGTAAACAGCAAGGAAACTTATAAGATGACATAAAGACTGTTTTACCACAGTTAGGTGATACATGTGTGTGCAAACCTACCCAGTATAAACCATCAGATAGCAATTTCTAAAGGATGTTGATTATTTGATTGCCTTCTCTTTACTTACAGGCAAAAATGCCATTTGATGCCAATAAACTGTACGCCAGTGAAATTTTAGCCATATTATTACAGAACAGTGATGGTAAGAGAACAAATTATTAACAAGGCTAGATGGTCATGGCCATTTTTTCTAAATTTTCTACTTCCAGACAATAAATAGTTTGAACTCCAATATCAACTTTAATTGGATATATGAGATGAAATTAATCAAATTAGATTTTAAGATGCCAAGATGTTAATTGTGGTAGTATAATTAATTTAATACTATAATTTTGATTGATTGAATGTTGGAAACAACCAATCATCCTTAATTTATTTTTTTTGGTCTAAGTTAGATTAAACATAGAAAACTGATCAAGTTAAATCGGCATTACAAAATGTATCACTTACTGTAAATCTTTTTTATAATGTCATTAAGCATGGGGTTTTTTTTTTTACCAGATAACCGACTGCTCCTTGGAGATTTAGATGGAATTGATGTTTTATTACAACAGTTAGCGGTAAAAATTTAATTCACATCAGTGTCTGTAATAACATCAATATTGATGTACATCATTGTCTGAACACCTTTATAAAACTATAAATATAATATAAGCATATAGAAACCACCCTGCTGAATTCAATTTTTCATTCAATGTATATGACATTAAATGAATACATTTTGCAGGCATACAAAAGACACGACCCCAACACCAAGGAAGAAATCGAGATGATGGAGAATCTCTTCAACTCTTTGTGTTCATGCTTGATGCGCTCAGAAAATCGCAACAAGTTCCTTCGAGGGGAGGGTCTACAGTTGATGAATCTCATGTTAAGGTGAAAAATCTTTTAAAATTGGTTATTCCATAATTGTTATTTATCAATTGAATTGTACTGTAGAATTGAAAAATGACCTTTCTTTTCAGTTTTCGTTGAATTGATGTTTCTAAATTCAGGTGCATATTAGATGAAAATGACGATATTTATATTCTAAACTTTAGAGAAAAGAAAATGTCCAGAAACAGTGCCATAAAAGTGTTGAACCATGCCATGACTGGTCAGGAAGGGGCAGACAACTGTCAGAAATTTGTTGATATTCTTGGGCTTAGAACCATATTCCCTTTGTTCATGAAAACACCATCTAAGGGAAGAGCAGGTCCCTCACCTGCAGAACTAGAAGGTACATGCATAAAATGTGACAAAGAAATACCATTAAACATTGGATTTCATTGTGGATCAAACTCTATCGGTGAAAGAGAACTTGAAATTTACTGTTGATCTATTGAAATTCTTTTTTTTCTCTCCCTTTAACACTAGAAGATTAGAAAAAATAATAAATTGGTCAAATTATTAAAAATTTCTCTTATCTTAATTTTTTCTGCTTTTGAAACTGATTTGTGAATACATATCAGTTATGGAAGCATTTAAAGATCAAATTTAATAGATTCCAAATGTAATTTCTTTCTTCCTTTTGGAATTTTTGAAAGAGTTTTGGGGTTTTTTTATTTCAGAACATATCACCAATATCATTGCCTCCTTGTTGAGGAATTGTCAAGCCACACAACGACAGAGACTCCTCAGTAAATTCACAGAAAATGATCATGAAAAGGTGGGTAATTGAAATGAAACTAGGACCTGTTTACGAGTTAGTTGATACTCAATGTCTTGGGTTTAAACTTTAGTGTGTTTATTGAAGGTAGAAAATATACAAATGATTGAAGACCTATGACAAGGAAAGGTTATGTTTTTCAGGTTAAAACAATTACTTTCTATGGAAGCAACTGAGATTTCTCTTCATTCATAAAAATAGATAGCAAAGCATACGATATTTATCTTATCAAATGCCCATTAAGTTTCTGTCTTTTAGTTGGTCTTTTTTTCTTTCAATACTGATGTGTGCTTTTTAATTTTCTTTTTCAGGTTGAACGGTTATTAGAGCTGCATTTCAAATACCTGGACAAGGTGAGACTTATAGACACGGAAATAGAACAAGAGAAACAGCGCCTGAAGAGGAGGGGTGAAGACATGGATGAGGACCTGGAAGACGAGTTCTACATCCGGCGACTGGACGCTGGACTGTTCACCCTGCAGCTAGTCGACTACGTGATGCTGGAGATCAGTGCTACAGGGGCCTCTACAGTACGTCACTCATAGAGTTGTCTCCGACACTAAAAACATCTTAGGCTTAATTCCATTTTAGAAATTCACCATTGCCTATAATTTTGATATTTTTAATCGTGTTAATCTAAAACTAAATACTAGTATTCTGACTGGGTAACTGTAAACCAAATTATGCAAGGAACACAGTACATGTATATACAAAGAACAGGAGCACCTATTACTGTCATTTCAACTACAGCATTACATGCATAGTTTAAATGAGACTTCTGACAATTTAAAAAAATTGTCACAAATTTTGAACTCGGTAATGAGCCAAATTAGATTCTTTATACGAGTAAATATTGTTTTGGTCTTTAATCTATTTCTATTATCTTTAAACTTCTATCAAACTCATGTACATGTATAATAGAAGATGAGGGTGACCCTCTGAACTTGAATTCGTTATTTAAGGTTAACATTGGTCAGTTACATTTTTGATTATGCTAATGCAATGTGGCCCAGCTTGGAGGGAAAAATAGCTAACAGTTGCACCTTTTTTTTATAGATAAAACAAAGAATAATGCAGATTTTAAATATGAGAGGAGGATCCGTCAAATCCATTAGGAGTATCATGAGGGGTAAGTTGAACCCTTTATATATTAGACATCAGAAAGGACCCACAGGTGCTTGAGAACAAGACTGAACATCCATACCAACACCCTTCCCCTTTCCCACCCAATGAACCTATATTATAAGGACAAAATATGATTAAACAACATACATGTGTTCACCATACTTCAAAACTTAAGATAAAATGTGTATTTATGGATAGAAACCATCCTGTTCGACTTCATGAAGTTTCAAGTTGTATGAAATGTTTATTTTGTTTTCAGAGTATGCTGGTAATATAGGTGATGCCAAAGACCCAGAGGCCAGAGAAAAAGAACAGGATAGAATAATGCAGTTAGTGGACAAGTTTTTGTGAACAAAATCAACACCTCCAGCATTAAGCTAATTCTTAAAATGGGTTGACTGTTAGCAAAAGTCCACAAAATGTGTTGTTTAGGAACAAACTGGATGTTCTGTTGTTTTGTGTACATTTCAGCTATAACAGCAAAGTTGCATACTGATCAAGTGTGAAAAATACAGTCATGATTGCACTTTTATTAATTCAGAATTGTACATTCATACATAAATGTCTATAATTAAATATGAAACATTTTAAAAAATGAGGAACTATCACAGTTTTTTGGGTATATTGGCAATGATTGGTTTGGGTCTCTGTTTGAAGAGTAACTTTTTCTTGATGAGTGCCTTCACAACATAGTTCACACTTGTATTTTTATCAGTGTCTCTGTCTGTGGCAGTTTCAGAAGATTCATCTTTCACAATAACAGCAAAGGGCTTTTCCATGTCCACAATTTTACCATACAGAATATGATGCCCAATGATGAGTATGGGAACATTCTACAAAGCAGAAACAACATTACAAGTTATTATCTGAAAATAAAAATCGTCACATTTGGTACAAGGTACCATAACAGCTATATAATTATGTAAACAAACCGAAAACAAGATATCAAAAGAAGAATGAAAATTATCCAGGACAATGAGAATCTATAAACCAAAAAAAGGAAGCAGGAACAGTATTTGAATGCAATCTTTGAGATTTTAATAACTTGTCATATTTCAATTTGGGAATAAGATTCAAAGCCACATCAAAACCACAGAAGCACATGAAGTCTATTAATAATAACAAAAGAGCCTCTTTTTTTAATTATTAACTTACTTATGTTGCTTCTGTTGTTAATACCAAAAATTAAGACCATATCATGAAGCAATATTTTAACAGAAAATATGTGTATATCTATCTCATTTCAGTTAATGGTCTACCTACATGTATTTCAAATCTGTATATAAATGTTTAGGTTTTAAACTTGGTGGAGTTTAACTTTTATTAGATGTAAACATTATTGGTCTATCACAGGATGATAGTTGTTTTAGTTATTTACAAAATTTCATCAAACTATTGACAGATTCTCACACCACAACAGACTGACACTGGAAATCTAGCTGCAGATCTGTAGCTCACAGGTCGGCCATCCAAATTTTCTTCTTGAGCTTCAGATCTGCAGCTACCAGAAATCATGTTACTTTGGCGACAAAAGTCATATTCCACTTTTAGAAATGAAAACAATTGAAATAAAAAAACCAAATACTCTATAATGCACTATTAAAAGGACTTGGACACGACTTGAGCTCAAATTTTTTTAAATACTTTTTTATTCTCAATGTCTAGAATGGTCAATATAAATGTTTTTAATGCTTTGGCAAAATTTGCAAGTCAAGTATCGAGTTACAAGTGAGTTACAAAGGGTAGAATTTTTGGTTTTTTAACAACGCTCGATTCCTGTTATTGTTTACGTATGTGTTGTATTGGTAAAAGTTTCAATCTAATGTGCTTTTTGTTGTGGATAAAATTATTCATGAACAAATTGAATCAGTTTATTTTGTTTGCCACAGTTTATTTTGTCAAAGAAATGGTAATTACTTTACATTATTTGTTAACAAATATAAGACACGAGCTTTGTTTACATAACAACGATTTCTTTTCTCTGTTAGTGTATCTCGCTAGTAACTTGACTTCTAACATTCAACATGGGTGAATCATTCAAAATACACAAGTAAACCATTTTATACATATTAAAAATTCAAAATAAATTTCTATCTCAAATCATGTCTAGGTCCCTTTAGATG
>WFKH01010931.1:32557370-32580519 GCA_016163765.1 Magallana hongkongensis
GAATGAATCCTTATTACTTATGTGATAGATGTGTATATAGGCTCAGTACTGCCCACTACTTATACTAGCACTAGCTAATTGGTTAACCCTTTAGCTCATCAGTAGAGCGTTGATTTTTAAACTGGGTCCTGGGCTCGAGCCTACTTGTGTCATTCCTTCTCTTCTATTGCATTGGTACTCAACAAAATAACCGATGTGGAGTGGAATAAAGAGTCTCGAGTGAGATTTCTAAGGAGACACTGGGATAGAAACCTCAAAAGAAAAGGGGGAAGAATGTAATAGAAGAGGAGGAATGACCACAACTAAGCTTGAACCCAGGACCCTTCAGTTTAAAAACCAATGCTCTACTGACTGAGCAAAAGGGTTAACCCACTAGCTAGTGCTATACATATGTAGTAGGAGCGTGGCAGTACTAAGCCTACATGTATATACACATCTATCACACTTAATATATTTAAGGAATAAGGAATCATTCTTCGAGTATTATGAGGTAATCAATTACGGTCGAGTTGATGAAATCCAATAAAGCCCAAAGGACTTTATGAAAGATTTAATCACCCACCCACAGGCGCTTGTTTCACACAGGAGGTCTATTAACTATACACAATAACACGTGTTATTGTGTATAGTTAATAGACCTCCTGTGTGAAACAAGCGCCTGTGCACCCACCGTATTTGATCACCTCATAATATTCAAAGAATGATTCCTGATTATTTATGATTTTCAGCAATTGTACAATTAAATTTAAATAGTCATTGATGAAATGTATTGGACTATACATTACAAAATCGAATCGTAGTGAACTAGTGTTATTACAAAAACATTGAAAGATGTAAACATATATAATTTCACTTACAATGATACTAGAACTTGCACCATTATGAATTTTCCCGCTTTTATAATTATTTTTCTTGGATAACGAACCCGGTTTTAAGTAGGTAACAAAAAAATCGTGAATATTTTACTCACCATGCAGGTGATCTGATTGAATAGAGTGTATTTGCATTTTAAATTGAGTGCTGAAATTATATTTCTGCTGATTAATCAACATATTTACATATAGCTTTCTGCTATAGTTTAGTCTACTTTCATTTTCGACTCCGTTTTGAACACGTTAGCATGGTAGGTAACTCTCTCTCTCTCTCTCTCTCTCTCTCTCTCTCTCTCAAGTGTTTATTAATTTTGTAGTAATTCACTGAAAAAAAAATCGGCATTATTTTCTTTTTATTTTTAAGAGTACAAATTCAAACACATTGTTATGCATACTCCCAAACTCCAAGGAAGGTTTACTGAAAGGGATAAAGAACAGGCAGTTTTTAGATGATGTGCTGGTGGAAATGTTTAATGACTGTTGCACAGCATTTTATAAGAGAGATTTTGTTTCTGCCAAGGAGCTGTGTAAACCTGTGTTAGATTATACTTGGGAGAAATTAAACACTGGATACTGGAAAGATGTGGATGTTAACTGGAGATATATGTATACATTAGGGTCAGCTGTTTTGAGCATCTGCAAATATATTACTGAGACCAAATCTGACATGGGTGAGGATTTGTACAAAGACATAACAAAGACAATTGATACAGGGATTTTGATGGGGGCACCTGTCTTTGATAATGTCCTTGACCGGTTGATGCATGCATTTAATGATATCTATAAGAACTCTGTAAAATCAATGACAGTCAACAAAAGAAAGTTATTAGATGAGGACAAACATATAGATGCAAAGACTAAAAAAGCTTTTCCCTCTGCAGCTGAAAGTGAAAAAATCATTATCAACAGTGATAAGGAGATCAAAAGGTGCTATTGTCCTTCTCTGGAAACTTTTAAACATCAGTATTTGGATAATCACACAGCTGTGATTTTGACTGGACTGATGGATCATTGGCCAGCAGTCAATGGATCCAAATCCTGGACTCTAGATAGGATCCGGTCCTTGGCTGGACATCGCTTAGTTCCAGTAGAAATTGGTTCCAAGTACACAGAAGATAACTGGACTCAGAGTCTGATGACAATAAGTGAATTCATTGAAAAGTTCATTGACAATTCTTCTGGGTGCACTTCAACTGGATATCTGGCACAGCACCAGCTATTTGATCAGATACCAGAGATGAGAGAGGATATCATTATACCAGATTATTGTTGCCTGGGGTCAGAGGATGAGGTCGACATTAATGCTTGGTTTGGCCCCCAAGGAACTGTGTCCCCATTACACCAGGACCCAAAAGAAAACTTTCTAACACAAGTATTTGGGGAGAAGTATATTCGCCTTTACTCAACAGATTTCACAAAACATGTGTACCCCCATGAAACCATGCTACTGAGAAATACAAGTCAAGTGGACATTGAAAATCCAGACTTTGAAAGGTTTCCATTGTTTAGGAATGCTTCCTACTCGGAATGCATTCTCAAGGCAGGAGAAATGTTGTACATTCCCAAAGAGCATTGGCATTTTGTTAAATCTTTATCAGTTAGTTTTTCTGTAAGTTTTTGGTGGCATTAAATATTATTTTAACTAAAACATTCAACAATTAAATTTGTGTAATTGTCATTGGTGGAAGCTTAAGGAGGCTGTGTGGTAATAGAATTTTTAAAACCAAGTTTGTATGTGAAAAATACTTAAGGTACTTCACTACACCTTCAAATAGTTTCTCAAATCAGCACAAAATTACTTGATTATGATAGACAACATGATGAATAAGAAGTATATATGTCAAATAGGCGAAAAAATTGGCAATTTTGGATAAAAAATGATATTTTCAAAAATTTCATGCAGTAAACATGAACAAAAGCCCCAGGCGGATTCGAACTCATGATCTGCGGTTCACAAGCCTGATACTTTAACCACTGAGCTACAACGATATACAACCGTATCGAACGATATAAACAGTTTAACAAAACATTTAAATCGCCATCTTGTGACGTAGTGTCTTAAAAAGTATAAGTCTGGGTGTAGTGAGGTACCTTAAATGCATTAACTAGAAAATTTAAAAATATTTTTGTGAAATTCAGAACAAGCAATCACCGTCTCCTTATAGAGGTTGGTCATTGGAACAGTTTATAATGTCATGAAAGAGTTTGTAATTTATGTAATAATAATAAATTGGGGACAAGTTTCACTACCTGTAACATATTATCTTTGATTCGAAAAGATTTTTTAGCAAAAAAATGTTATGTTCAACCAAAATTAGGGAAATTTATACAGAGAGCAGAAACATACAGAAATTCACTTCTTGATACTTAAGAAAGTTTTATTGAATTATAAGTGTATTATATGTTCTGATGCATTGCTGTTGTATAATACTGTCTGTGTTTCAAATTCCTTATTTTGTATTATTATTACTATTGTGTTCATAATGATCTGATAAGCCATTTGTGTTAAAGAATAAACAATACAAGAAAACTTTGTATTTTCATAACTAAAATTTATGAGATAGTCTCCACAAACATAATGATTTCGCTTTGCTCATCCAGACTGTATATACATATATGTAAATATATTTATATGACTTGTACCTCTTTTACCATATTTATATGATTTCTAGAGAATAAATGAATTAGTAATGCAATAATTGGTACCTCAATTAATGTCTTAGGTCACCAGCACTTGTCATCTCTATTTTTCTCTTACATATTTCTCTACACTGTAAAGAAAGTTTATTGAGAATAAAGTTCATTGTCATTGTCATAATGAAAATATATACCCCCTACCTAATAATACTTACATAAATTGAAAGCAATAAAATTCACACAAAGATACTTTGTGCCAAGTTTGGTTGAAATTGGCCTAGTGGTTCTAGAAAAGATGAAAATGTTGAGTTTACAAACAACAACAACAACAAATTGTTATCAAAAAAGCTCACGAGCATTTTGTGAGCTAACAAAATGAATTTTATGTTTGCATGCAGTTTAGATATATATATGTTTCTCAGAGAAATTTGGGAACAATTTTCAGTAGTTCCCATAGAAAATTTTAAAAATGTCAATTACATTGATTGCAGATTTTTTGTTGATGTTTGTCTTTTCCCCTTTTTAAGACTGAAAATCTTGTGAAATTGTTCATAAATCATCAGTAAACCATCAGCAAAATATTTTCCCTAGCGCTGCAATGAACAGAATTTCAACCGATGAAATTAATGAAAATCTTCACATCATATAATTTCTACCAGTCTCAAAGAAGAGAAGTGCACAGTCCAAAGGGTGTAAACATTTTAACTCTGTGATTTAAGTCTTCGAAAGGGCACATGCACTTACGATACATGTGTTACTCTCGTAATTAAAAACTTAAAACCCCTATTTATTATTAGAAAAAAATAATATCGTCAGGTGCCAGTGTCCAAGTATCGGTAATCTAAAAAACATTTTATAAAAATTCCGAGGTAATCTCCAATAAAACGAAAAGAAAACGGTACAGATTTAAAATAATTTTAAAAAAGTAATATCAAAATTAAATTCACAATTCGATCATATTCACTGCAAACGTTTCGTCATTCCAGGCTCTTCAGGCAGTTATGTACAATAAAAAACTGCCTGAAGAGCCAGGAATGGCGAAAACGTTTGCAGTGAATATGATCGAATTGTGATTTTATTTTGGATATTTACTTTTTTAGATTTTATATATTTATATACACATAGAGATCTATATACACAGTATATATATTTTGTTAATATACTAAAATTAGTTCTATTAGTTACGAGGGAAACGGTCAAATTATTCTCCTTCGGTAGTTGAGAAACCACGGGAAACTGTTCTCGGACAACATTTACACGGGCCGGTTTTCTCAAATATCTTGGGGCAATAGTTTCGACTGTTTCTCAAAATTGCATATTAACCTTACTCGAGTGATTGACAGTTCTGTACACACTATTAAAAATATGTAATTATCATTACTGAATAATCATAAAATTATAGCATAGACCTTGATTTACTAATACCCGGTATTGCATTAGTAGCAGACCGATGTGTAATTGTTTTGCATGTTTAGAAGGTTTTGATCTTTAATTACTATGCGCTACAAAATATTGTATTTGTATATGCATTGTACTAAATACATGTACTATTTATTTTTTATAAGGTTTGATTCCAAAGAAAAACTTTATACAGAGATGTAGTTCTTGAAATTGTGAACCAGTTTAAATATCTGGGTGTTATTTTGTCTCGTAGTGGATCGTTTAAAAGTACGAAAGAACATTTAACTGAGCAAGCCTCAATAGCTTTGTGTTGAGTAATTTAAAAAAATATTTTGATTTACCAATCGACTTTCAATTTGATCTGTTTAATAGTATTATTAGCCCAATCTTAATTTATGGCTGTGAAGTGTGGGGCTACGAAAACACAGATATTTTAGAGAAAGAAGTTGGGTGGATAAGGCGTGTAAAATGCCTATATAGTCTGTCCCAAGATATCCTGAATTCAGATTTTGCTTAATTGCTTGATATTTATAAATACCTCAGGGTTCAAACGATGTTCATTCAAAAGCATTCAAAAGTATGAAAAATTTCCAAGATTTCTCAGTCGAAACGCCCCTGTTAGCTTATCAGGTTTCATTACAATGCTAAAAATGTGATGTCTACGGGGATTTTGTATTGCAGCAAGCCCGGATGATAATGTTGAAAAATTGCGCGATGTATTCCGAGTGTATTCCGAATGAAGAAAAGATGTAAACATTCCCCATTATAAATCTCCGTAAGGAATCTGTTTTTGTTCCTGTGAATTTTTCCGATTGAAAGATGATAATGTGTCAATGAAGTTATCTTGGAAATTATCCCTTTCAACTATTTTAACTGCACTTCTTTCACAGGTATGTGTATTTTTATTAAAAATCGTCCAAATGTGCTGCATAAATATCTTGGGACAGACTATAGACGGACGGATAAGATACTGAAAAATTAAAATATCAATAAATCTGATATTTTTTTTAAAAAATTTCAAATCAAAATATATTTAACATATCATCGATTTTTAACCTTTAAATATGTTCAATACTTGGAATATGTTGACTCAAACAGGCGAATACGTATCAAAACCTCCATATAGTGTCAATTTTTAGAACTTCAAGGCATTTTCTTTTATAGAGTGGGTCTGTGCTCCATATTTTTGTCATAGTCTAAATAATGTCTAATGGAAAACAAACCGATTTCAATCAACAAATAGAGAGATGACCCACTATACATTAAAAAATCATTTTGAATCCCAACAATTGAACGTTTTGAAAAAATAATACAAGTCCGTAAATTCGTGGCCAAAGTCACACATAGTATTTAAACAGCGCACTTTGTTGTGTCTAAAATGGCTCAGTGGTTAGAGCACCAGACATAAGCTAACCTTATATAACTAGGGTTTTTATGTTGTGGGTTCGATACCACCAAACTTTAAAGCAATATATTTTTTCTTATCGTTTGTTAAATATATTAAAAACTGAATATAGTTAGAAATTATGCTTTTGCAAATTTGTATTATAATATATTTGAATAGATTTAATTGGAAAAAAATAAATCAAAAATTGTATTTTACGACTAAACCGAATGGGCATTTTCGCTATCTTTTCCCCCCCCCCCCCCCCATCTTCTTTATTTAAAATCTTTGAAATTTGTACTGCGTATTAAGTCTAGTACCCCAACTTGTATGGTTTATGAGGAAACTGGGCGATATCTATTGATAATTTTTATCAAGGTAGTGAAGGTACGCATAATTATTTATTGGGCTAAACTTTCGGTGGCACATGATTGTAAACTTACATATGTAACGCATCACTATTTTTATAAATGCTTTCCTGAGGGCTCGTTTATGCACCTATGGTTGAAATATGTGAGAGATATACTTAACTCATGTGGTCTTTCTTATGTCTGGATTACTGTAAACGTATTATATTTAGCGTGTACGATATTTGGCGGAAAATGATTTTTCAACAAGTTAGCGTGGATTTGAACTGGTGTTTTTCTGAGTGTGCTCATTCTAATACATATATGAAAGGTATTTAGCGATGTACTTGAATTAGCGGAAGGCACTTTTCGTCAAAAACGCTAAAAAGAATACAAAGCTTTTATAGTATCAACTGGCTAAAATCCGTTGTTAAAGAAACACTCATAAATCAGTTTTTACAAGGTTGGTTCAGAAATGTAGAAAATTCGCCCAAATGTTTGAATTACAGAATTTTAAAGATAAGCTTTGGACAAGAAATGTATCTTAAAAAACTTCCAAACAATCTAAGAGGGTCAATTTTACAAAATTTAGATCCTTTAATCCCAAAATTCCAATTGAAACTGGAAGGTGGAATAACGAGAAAGATGTTTTATAATTTGTTCATTGTGTAATAAAAACACATTGGGTGACAAACACCACCATGTTATGGAATGTCAGGCATTTTCTTTAGTCCGTAGCAAATTAATGAAAAATACTCAACAAATGTTAACACTTATAAATTTGGGAACCTTATGAATACCATAGATATTGATTTATTGAAAAAGTTGTCCATATTTTATTAAAAAATATTAGCTCAATCTCTACTCTTCCTAACTTGATCTATTTGTATATTTGTAAATATCTTTGTTTTGTACTCATGTATCATTGATGTGGTTTGAGAGAAAAAAAACGTTAAAAAACCAGTTCACACCGTCTTTACCAAAATACTAATTTTATCACAGGGCTATCTCTTAGAAATAAAAACTTCTATATACTAGTTTTCAAAACATACAAACTAATTCACTTTAAAAATGTCGAAAGAAAAATTAATGACATTTTCCCGAGGTCAAGTTGATTGAGCAAAATGGGGGTATACATGTTATAAAAGTTGTAGAACGAAAAAAAGCGTGTCAATCGGTATATTGTTTAGCTTTCCAAGTGCAACAGATATAAATCTAAAATTCTAAAGAGGAAAAGAAGCCTAGAAACCACCAAATTACAAAATGTTGACAAGATATTTGAAATTTTATTATGATTTTTAATTTTCCATTTGGAATTCTTTCCCTACAAAACGTCTTTAATGAAAATGACAAATGTAATGAGTTTCTTACATTTTGGAGTTTAAAATATTTTTTAACTTGTTTTACTTGAATATCGTATTTAGAACTGCAAACAATTGAAATTGACTGAAAACGTGTTATGAAAAAAGGGTATCCATATTAATATCATATTTATGATATGATTTCTTGGACTGTTTAGTTATACTAATACGTTAGCTATACTACAAGATGCCAAACTAATAATTTCAAGAGAAGAAAATACATCACTTTAACCAAAAGATTGCTGAGTAAGGACCTACCTTAATGAAGGTATCGTTGCTTTCAATTCTTGCAATTTTCTGTCATAAACAATCTAATCAATGAAAATTTTTAAAATGTTTACTGCACATAATGTGCCAGACATAGATACTACCGGTATTTAATGATTTTCACCCACTCATTGGATTTTATATAAGAAAATAACACAAGTGCAGTTTATACGCTACACGTGACTTTTTTTTAAAGTGTTTAATATGTTTTCTTTCTCTTCGCTCAACCAAACATAAATTATTTCCTGTTCTAAAACAAAAAGCAAAACAAACACAGACAATAGGATAGGTCATAGTCAGACATTTATTAAGCTAAGATTGAACAAAAACCATCATATCCATATGAAGGCAAATTCGGCGTCCACAGAGTTAAAAATCGAAATATTCCTGATAAAAAATGTTCATAAGGAACTACCGCTGAAGGGCAAAATACAGCTCCAACGGACTGGAAACATACCAATTCCCTCAAAATAGATCTAAAATAAAGACATAAAAATATGAAAACTTGTAAATCGTTGGCTAACTTTTGTCGAGGGTTACAATTACTGATTCCTGAATTTAAATACACCTAAACCAAATAACTGCAAATTACCTCGATAAACGAAATAGTGCCCTAAGTATAAAGTACACAGTAAACCAATTTAAATACCAATTACATTAAAGCGATACTGGTCAAGTGGAACAGGCGGCAGTCCAAAAATTCAAGGGACCCATGTTTGAATCAACCGAGCTACACTAACTTTTGTTTTGAAAAACGAAAAGAAATTTATTAATGTTCTCTTTCGCTTCGTTCAGCCCAACATAAATTATTTCCTGTTCTAATACAAAAAGCAAAACAAACACAGATAATAAGATAGGACATAGTTAGCCATTTCCAATAACAAACGTCCGGTGACTTCAAAATTACATACCAATTTATTATTACAAACATACTGTATACGGGAAAATATTCACCCCCGTTTTATTTTCGCCCCTTTCACCCTCGTTGTCAGCGGGTGAATTTAAGGCTGGGCGAATTCAAATGTCGCAAATTATCTCTCACGATATTGTCTGGGATAAATAAAGAAAGAGCGAAACCGTTTGCAAGTGAAGAAGGGCGAAAATAACACAGTAGTTATACTTTTCAAAATCCTTATTATTTAGAGACAGAGAGAATATTGTCAATATTATCTTTAGAATACACATCTTTGGTAGTGTCACTTCTCCATTTTCCATTGGCTTTGAACAATCTGTCTGGAATATCTAGATTTGCTGCTGCGGTTGCTCCACCTGATCTAAGGGATTAAAGTCAAAACTTTGTGATATTGATCTTCTTCAACTTTTGATTATGCTCTTAAAAATCTATCACAGACGTATATGATAATGGTATATTTATCAGACACGATTAATACAATCTGCTGCTTTTGGAAAAAAACGAACATATCTAAAAATAAATTCAGATGAGTATTTTTTAAAATCACCATACGAAGATAATGTTTTAAACACTGAACTGGATAAAAAGATAATTTGATTTTGCCGTATGAACAGGAGTACCTCTCCTGTATGTGTCTCTCTTTGAACTCCTGATATTTATTTTAACATTGTAGTCATGAAACTTTATGTCCGAACTTTTGATTCTGCATAATTCACCTGTTCGGAAAAAAACCCTGCATATCCTCAAACGTATAAAAGTCAAGTTCGAATATGACCAGAGTTTTAAGATCGTTCTTTTGTTTGATTGTTTTTTTTCAATAATCTCAACAAGAAGTTCTTTTTGTCAACATAAGCTTTGACCAAAATGCGTTTTTCACATTCCGCAGCAATTTTCACAAGATTTTTACTACATGGGTTAGGAAACATTTTTTGTTGTGGTACCACTGAATAGCGTATATGGAAGCACTTAATACAGAAGAAGGTCATTTATTTTGAACCAAATAGGACATATATACTAGTGAAACCACAGACAAAGATGCCAGCAAATATTGCAAATTTTGAACGCTTACTAATAACCAATTTTAAAATTTAGAAAAATAAGTCTTGTATTTACCTAAGGTGGAATCTGATTATGACGCCAATTCTGATGGCTCTTAGCAATAACCCACAGTTCAAATGGCTCTGCTCTCAGCCGTAACTCGCAATTTAGAAAGCTCTCAGCCATTTCCCACAGTCCACATAACTCTCAGTAATTACCCACAATTCAGATGGCTCTCAGCCATTTCTCGCAGTTCAGATGGCTCTCATCCATAACTCGCAGTTCAGATGGCTCGCAGATCAGATGGCTCTCATCCATAACTCGCAGTTCAGATGGCTCCCAGCCATAACCCTCAGTTCAGATGGTTCCTAGCCATTACTCACCCTCAGATGGTTCTCAGCTTTAAGGTGGTATGGGACACCTCCATGTTGTGACGTACTATTTATCGAAATAAACAATAAAATCAAGTGTAATTTTATAAGTAGTTTCTTTCCCAAAATACTCATCTAACAGCGTAGCGTAGTGGGTTGAAGGTTTCTCTACGTATCTGTAAGTCATGAGTTCGATTCCCGCTGGGGATTTCAAAATTTTTATCTTTCCTAAAAATTTTTAAACGTATTTTTTTGTTAAATATTGTGAAATTAGTTACTCAATTACTCACAATATGGGTGGCTCTCGGTTTTTTATTAACAGTTTGAATGGCTCTCAGCCTAAACTTGCAGTTCGGATGGTTCACAGCCGTAAATCGCATCTAAAGACTCTCAGCTAACTTAAATCAAATCAAATTATTACATGTATTTATGAAAAGAAAATTTTGAAAATCTACTCCAAAGTTATACGTACATACTCAACTTTCATTGCAATTCAATTCAACACAAGAACAATGAACGAAAACTTAGGATGCGCAAAAAGGTCTTACTATCTGATCCTGCAAACGATGTACATGTATATTGTTCATTGTTTTAAGTTCATTACAACTGATTACAAACAAACAGGGGGTACAATCCATGCGTTGAAACGAAGATCGATTTCGTAGGCAAAAAATGGGATACATATGCACATTTCGTATGAAGTAATACCTGGGTTCTTGCCAGGAACTGATACATGAATATAATTCAGAAAATAAAGCAAATTCAATCAAAGATGCTTATACAACATTATTATCTATAGTGCCAGAGGAGTGGAAAAATACTGTTTAAAATTCTGTTCATGTGAAAGACGAATTGTTTCCAAATTATATAGATTTACTATTTATAAATGGAGACAAATATTGATACAAAATAATCAAAAGATGGATTTGAAAAGGTTTTGTAAATATTTATTCAGACATTATAATTATTACAACTATCATTATATGTGTGTAGTACAAAACAACAGGCTTATTTTTAATGTTTTTGAGGGAAATTCCAATTTTAACTATTGTTCATGTCTTAAATATTTTATTATGAAGAATTGGCATGTAGACTATGATTGTGATAACAATTGTTGATCAATTAAAGATAAGAGATAAAAACAAATGTTCTTGTAAACCTTTTATTACATAAACATGTACTTGTGATCCTTGCCTGTTTTTGTGTTCATTTGTATATATTTATGTTAAACACGAACCTCATATACCATGCAGTGAACTGGTTTTGAGTGAATAAAGAATTGAGATTGAGCCGCAGATCACGAGTTCGAATCCGCCTGGGGCTTTTGTTCAAATTTACTGAATTGAATTTTGAAAATCATTATTTTGTTTTATCCAAAATTGCATATTATTTGCCTTTTTGACTTATATAATTTTTATGTATCTTACTATCCACAATAATTAAGTCATTTTCTGCTGGTTTGAGAAACTATTGTAATTTTGCTTCCTTAAAAGCCCATAAACTAAATAGTTTTGTTTTTAGTAGAATATTATTTACAATTAACAGTATCTTCCAGGTGAAAAAAAAAATAGTTTCAAAACCTCGTTCAATAAATCGAATTTATTTTTTTATGAAATCGAGCATACAGTGTTCGCTTTAAAAAAAAAAAAAAAAAAGAACCCTGTTTTACTTATTTCTACAATGTGTTTCCATTTACCACAGTAATTAACGAAACTGTAAACCGTTTGCAAACTCTGCTACAAAAACAATGTCATCTGCATAAAACACGATAAACATTTTCAAGGACAAAAACAATTCTTTGTTTATTCCCTCAGTAATTGTAGTAATTGTACGTTTCTATCTAACAGATAATCTTCTGACAGATGTGACCCTCACTCAACATTGGGCCCTCAGTGGTTATGCAATACATGGTTATACAATAAAGCTTATATAAACAAGCTTTGGTGTAAATATTGGTATTTCTGGTGCAGTGTTTCTAGAGAAAAGATTTTTTAAAGACACACACTTTATTTTTACTGTTTCGTTATTTTCTCCCTTTTCAAAAGGGGTTCGACCTTTATTTTAACAATTGATTATAAGAATCCCCTTTTCATAAGGATGTATGGTACTAAGTTTGGTAAAATTTGGCCAAGTGGTTCTAGATAAGAATTCAAAAATTTGAAAAGTTTACAGACAGGCGGGCGGGTGGGCGGGCGAACAAACAGTCTGATTAAGGTAGTACAAAACACCCATGAAATTGATTATTTGAAATATTTTCTCAAATGCACAAAATAATGGCTTAATATTTTTAAAATTTAATTTCAATCCATTATCTAAAAGAAGGCATACCCATCATTTACTCGAAGCAGAAAAATAGAGGTACAGCGCATTTTGGAAATTTCGAAACCTACATTTGAATGGTATTCATTTGATTTTTTGTGCAATTTAGCCTTATTTCATTTAAGAATGGGTTTAACCTTTAGTTTCTCTTATAGTAAAGACGTTAATTTTGGACATATTCATCAAAGACTTATGCACATCAAATTTCAAGGTCAAATATGATGACGTCATCTAGGATTTTTATCAATTTTTACCCCTGTCCAATTAAATCGTAAAATTATCTAACACCTACGGTCAAATCACCATTTTAATATATGTTAATAATGGGGCCATGACAATTATAATGTTAAATTTTATTGCAATTTGAATCATACAATTTCTATATACAGACCTTTAAGTGTTGCACATTTTCGTTTAAAAGATCATTTACAAGTGCTATTCTTACATTATATTACATCGGAATTAACTTTAAGTTAAAAGTTAGTATACATTTCAGTGTCTTTAAGTTACAGAGAGGTCTCCTGTATAAATGGCAGCACAGACATTTGTAATATCTTCAAAAGTGACTCATTCTAACAAATGACTATTCCATTTACACTCCACTGAAAGGGGGTTGAAATGGTATGTTTGAGAGGAATATTGTGAGGTCAGATTCCTTTCAAATTTAAATATTTAAAGGTTTCATTCCAAAGAACAAAATATTAAATTTTCAGAAAAATTGAATCATAGGAAAATATTGGCTTATCTTATTTGGCTTCTGTACTTCCTAAAAATCAGACCCCTTGATCCACTCAGTGTCACATAGATCTCTAAACAAGGATCATAACCTGTCGGTGATACAGCGAAACTACAGGCACCCGACGTTATATATTTTTCTTATATATAATAAAAAATAAATCCCCTACCTAATAATACACTATTAGGTAGAGGGGATATTTTTGCTTATGAGAAAAATATATAACGTCATGTGCATGTGTGCGAAACAAATAAAAAAGTATAACTTTCATGCTCTGCGATAGTTCTCTTTTGATCTTTTTTTAAGCTCCTGTCACGTACACTGTCAAGATTGCGCACGAATTCAATAATCTCACTTACTCGGGGTTCATCGTAGAGATAGTCGTAGACTATCTTCCCTCTTAGCAGTAAATCGGTAAATGCGGGGATTGTTTTGAGCATGTTAAAAACAATCGTGCCGAAAGTACGATTTTTATAAAGTATTCGTAAACTTTCGCACGACACTCGTACTGCACTCGTGCACTTAGTCGCAGTAAATCTTCGACTCTCGTAGAAAACTCGCGAAACTTTGTAGTACTTGCGATACTACGAATACCTTACGATAACTTTGCGAGTGAACTACTAGTTAGTGTATGAAAATACGAGAATGGTTAGTGTTTCGCAAAAGTATTCTCCTTTTGATTACTAATTACACGTCCAGTAAATTTGTAAGTTACTTACAGAACCTTGTCTTTAAAAATTTTACATATACATGTACTTATAATTTCTCCACTCTTAAAAAATGAATTTTTACTTTATTGATAATCTTATTTGATTCATGACATAGGCGTCGGAACCGGGGGGGGGGGGGGGAACTTTTTTTTTTTCTTTTTTTTTTCTTGTTGGGGTTTCTTATAAGTCTCTCCCCCCCCCCCCCCCCCCTTTCAATTTGCTTCCGACGCTACTGCATGACCTAATGACCTGAAACAATATCATAATGTTCTTGGTCGTTTATAACTACAATAATAAACGTCCGGGTTGGCAAATTATTACATGTAAAACAATTTTTAGTCACAGTTGCAAACATCGTAACAATATGGGTTTCGACAAATTTACATCTCCGTGTACGTGTTTTCATATATCTTTTATAATTTCTAGGAATATTACTCCGATTGCATTATTTATCTTATGCTGTAAAATTAATTTTAAAAAATATTTCCAGGTAAGTGTTTTATGTATGTATACAATCATTAATTTGTTTAATAATCATTTTATCAATTAACACATCAGATATATATTCACAAAAACTCGTAACTATTCGTGGGAATATCGTGTCTCAATCGTACAATTTCGAAGGTATTCTTAAGAGTATCGTATAAAAAATGTATTCCATCTTTCCTGCTCGTCACGTTTTGATTTCATTGCGCACATGATCATTATATTTAAAATGAGTATGATTTTATTTATTTAATCAGCACAGAAAAATTATTATTTCATAATTACACAACATTTGTAATGAAAACCATTTGAATTCAATAAACAAACAAGTTTTTGGAGGAATTATTTTTCGCGCGGAAGGTTTTTTTTAGACGAAAATGAGAGAAATCAAGCGATTTGATGAAATTTCAATATACTTTTCTTTTTATTATACTTTATTTATAACGCACATTTTTAACATTTGATAGGTTGGAACATATAGGTTCTGTGTAACATGTACAAAATTAAATCTTGAGAGCGTGATAGCCTTTTAACATAAAATCATGAAAATATATAGAAAATGTTTGAAATTTTTTAAGCCAAATTTTGCAAGGGTTTTACCTTTGACGCCCTCTATGTAAAATTTGGCATCACTGACTCCCATGTTTTATTATTTCAAAATAATACTGAATACATATCTAGGCAAACTGAATCAATTTTATAAAATTCTTGAAATTAAAAAAGTTTTAATTTCAAATCAAATGGTAAATATTAAAGAAATGGTCTATTTTAAGTTCAAAAAGGTCACGAAAAAATCTATGGAGCTTCATACAGAATTTTTTCGTAATCTCTCTATTTAGTCTGATCATTGTGCATAATTGAGAACAATATTTAATGAAATAATTTTGCTTAATTCAAAATACTGGCAACAAATGCCAATCGGGCTAAAATTGCATGTTAGGTGCAAAAAGGTAAAATTAAATGCGCCATAACTCAGAGGGATAAATAGTGACCATCCCTTTTCTTTGTATTATTTAAGTATGTTTTGTCTACAGATTTCAATGATATCCTTCTCAAGAAATTCTTGATACAACAACAATGAGGAGTGAGATACCTTAATCGCCCAAATTCGTACAGGTGACACTCGATGGCTCGAACTTCGATCTCTCGAAGTTCTTGATCTCTCGAAGTGAAATCATGGTCCCGATTTTTTTCTCTATATAAGTAAGCAAATTTACTCTTGATCTCTCGAACTCCGATCTCTCGAAGTTCTTGATCTCTCGAAGTAAAACCTGGGTCCCGTTATACATATTTCATTGTTTTTCACTCTTGATAACTCGAAGTGGGTGCTGTGTACACTCGCGACCGATCAAGCGTGTAATTATCGCTCCACATATACCTTACCTGGATGGTCAACTGAAAGCCTGGGGCTAGCGCGGTAGTGTTAATTGGTTGATTACGTAAGTGACACTACCCCTTGCTTCCATCAAAAGGTAGATAGGTAATTTGTTACTAATCTATTTATTTCAACAACTTGTGAAAATTACGGTAAATTAAACCGCTCTTTATTTAATATATTCTGTGATTAAGAAAACATAAAATACTTCAAGGCTTTTTAAAGTAAAAAAGAACACTTAATAAACACGTAACTAAGTTCTGTACTGTTTAAATTGAAGTTTTGTAGCAGAAAATATGAATGAACCATGTTAGACTATCTTTCCATGTTATAAATATAAACTTCCGGAAGTTGTCGGACTTCGGTATAATTTTTTTATGCGGGATAATTCGCTTATCTTAATAAAATTTATTGCAAGAAAAGATTTTCAATTAGATCTAAAAATGTTGTTTATTGGTATATGCTGTCGTAAATGTATAAAACCCAAAGTCTCAAAGCCAAGTCAAGAACAAAAATAACACAACTTAATATCTTATGTATCAATGCATTTATTTATCTGTTAACCATCTATCTATCTGAAAGACTGTGCAACTATTTCAAGTAACATTCAAGTAAGACGAAAATGCGTAAAATGCCGAGTATACACATATGAAAAAAGTTAATTAACTCGTTCTTTTCACTACAAACTAAATCTCCTCGGAAAGCAGCACACTTTGTCAACAACACAATACTTCATAATACTGCATCTAAATTTATAATTATCACTTTAATCATGTTACAAGTATAAAAGATTCTTGCGCACATGATATAATTATAATAACACAATGATCAATACTAGTATATAATTCCAATTAAACCTGTCTTTATCATAAAGTTGTACATACCGGGTATACGACTATTCCCTGGTTGGCTATTGCAGAGAAGAGGAAAGTTGCAAAGTTTCTGTTTTTAATATATGCACTGTAAATTTAAGTATTATTTATATCCTATTGCCAAACATCATAACCCTACTCCTGAGCAAACAATATCTTCAATCATATAAATGTAAAACGCACACTACAAAAAACAAGAAGTCAATGCAGACATGAATAATACTGTTTCATAATCAAAAAATCAACTTCACTATGACTTTAAGTATTTTTAGCGGGGGAAGGGGTTGAGCGAGTTCGTTATATAATTCCTTCCATGGGCCAATTCAGTTGCTTAACAAGACCCCCTTTGGGTTTGGCATATTTGCCGTACTTTTCCAGCTGGTGCATCTTTTCGGCCGACCTCCAGCCGATGGCCTGGGCGGTGGTCTTTGGTACCGGCTTGTTAGACGGTTCGACGTGGATGTACTCCTCGATGGGCGTGACGGGTTTCACCTGCATTAAACTTTTTAAATCGGCTTTTTGGGATTCATCCTTCTTTTGAAAGTCGTCTTTCACGAGCTGAAAATATCAACCATAAATTAAATCCAAACCTCGTGTTATCTGTTAAATTACTTGTAGACTTGAAATATTAATTTTTAAAGAAGTCGATTTAATTTTTCATACGTTCTTGATGGTTATTAGGTTTTTTTTCAGCTTATTGGTAGAAATCTACCTTGAAAATAAAATGCGACGTAGGAAATTCACCCAATAAAACGAAAGTTGTCACGAATTACCTTTATAAAAAATGGGACTATAATATTAACAAGCTTATCTTTTATATATAGGAGATGTATTTGCTAAAATAATATATATGAAGTCAATCCTAATAAAAAATCTCCTAGGCGCCGTTTTGGCCCCCTGAGCGCTCTACGGTGTTTATTAGTTTGAGCGCACATAAAGCGAGAAAGACTTGCGTGCCATCTAGCATCGTTCGCTTTGCATTGGGTTACTGGTATGTTGAATTTGCAAATGAGTCTGTTGGCTTTTTTAAAGCTGGTCTGTTTTGCTGTTTTCAGTCTGTTTTCAAAATCAGTTATTCATTAAGTGCATCACGTCGCAAACCAGTGGTCTTTTCTTTCAAAGTTGAACCCGATCAAAAATCTATTGGTGATTCATTGGGGTATGAAGGTAGCGACATTGTAGAAAAAATACATAACCAGCGTTTAGTGGGTTATGTTTATTTTTTCTGCAATGGTCGCTTATTATATTTGTTCGATTGTTTATATTTACATATTTCTTTTAACAAATTAATGAATTGATTGTAAAAAAGTAAGTTAAAGTAACCGAATTATTGTTAATGCACATCAGTACGTTAGATAAAAGAAAATCAAGACTATTTCGTACAGGCCGTGATTTTCAAATTCTTAAGTTGCTGAAGGTTAATTTTACAGATCAATAAACTGGTTAGTACTGGATCGTGTAGATTTCAGCCCTGTCAGTTTCTGAAGAGCTATGATCGAATCACAATCGGTTTTCCTAAGACATAGAGGAGAAAATACTCGATAGATATGTATTCATCACTTGGTTAATCGTAACAAAATTTGAACTTGTGATGTGGTTTCTTTTCATGAAGTTAGTTTGATTCCAAACCATAACGGAAAAAATATCCGGAAAAATATCTTAGGACACAATGACTGACAAACAGACGGAAAGACGGAGATACCGGCGATACCGGTAGGGCTCAACAAGATCACGTCCTCTGTACGTGACATATATGTATATTGGAAAAAGAATTCTTGTTGTTGCATACTTTTGTGTATACGATAACATCTTCAAGATTAGAGCACGCTATATATTTGTGTATAGCACAGACGCAACTTGAACTTAAACAAACGTTACATAATTGTTTTAATAATAATGCCCATTGTTGCTTACATCTTCGTATTTTGTGGTGAGGAAGCCCCACTGGTTTGGCCAGGACTTTGAAGCCACTTCTTCATGGTGTACGTGGTCTTTCCTACATCCATGGAATAGAAAGAAAAAGAAATGACATTTTAAACTTTTTTAAAACAGCCTCATGTGGAACTTTTTGTAAAACGGAATATGAATAAAATATGTTCAGTAAGCTAGTATTTTATACAAACAATAAACCCATGATATTATTCGATATGACTTTGCAGAAACATATTGTATATTTTGAACATTGTAAATAATCTCAAAAGTCAGCCAGTGAGTCAAAACAACTACTGCCACCCAACAAGTTCTTGCACTTCCATGTAATTAATATCCAGACTTTAAGTCAATAAAAGTTGCTGGATTTGATGGTGTGTCGTTTGAAATATATTTGCATACTGTTCAATATTATAAAGTCTGTTGGCAACAACAAATCACCCTTGGATGAGTGTTGGAAATGTGTGTAGACGGCTTTGATAATACAGCTGAAACTTTGCTGTTTGATTACCAATAAACTACAAAGCTTTTCTAAGTGCTTTGTATATTCATCACATGTGTTTTTATCTATATGCAGTACATTCCTCTACTTTCATTGTTTGTCAATATGTGCCTAGCCCATATGTACTATTTCATTGAATGGTTTGAGTGAATATTATAATTATACTGTATTTCAGAAATGATTAACTTGAACCACTTAAATATAAATAAAGCAACTTCAAGATATTATAACATGATCGAGCAAGATCAAGAACAATTTTATTGCTTTGCAATGGTATTACTATAGGCCTACCATAGATAAACAATAATGCAGACGGATATTCAAATTTTGATGCCATTTAAGGAATAAGGAATCATTCTTTGAGTATTATGAGGTTATAATTTTGGTCGGGGCGTGGTCAAATCCAATAAAGCTCGAAGGGCTTTATGATAGATTTATGATAGATTATTACTTATATTTACATGTATATTATCTTTAAAACAACATTATTTTAAAAGCATTATTTTTTTATGTAGCACATGCTATGTATTACTACGCGGCGCAGCCAATACCGTTTTTCGGTTACGCCCATTTTGTGTCACTCATGATTTATGAAGTTATTGGGTTTTAGGGTTCAAAATTGATTCGTAATGTTATCACAGACAAAGACAGTTGAAAATGTAAATATTTGCTAATAATTATCAACACGAAAGATTTCAGTTCTGAAGTCGACATGGATAGAAAAGTTAATTTTCATCCACGTTTCTGTGCATTATCTTGGACAAATCCACACGTGGCGTTTTTTCCAATAGCATTTTCTGAAGCATTCATGAATAACATGTTTTCAAGAATTTGCACACTAGCAAACACTGTCTGCTGTCCTCAACTTGTAGAAATAAAAATATGTCTAAAACAACCCCATCCTCCCCTAAAAATAGTCAGAGGAAATCCATTACTTGTTTCCGAATGAATATCAGATCCACGAGATATATTCAAGAATTTGGATGACAATTGATAGTCCGTATGTTCACATCATTCTTGAAGTTAAAGAAGTTTCAATCTGTTATTTATTCATGTATGCCAGTTTTTTTTTCATTATATAAGTTGTGTTAGAAACTCCCCTTGAAAATTTAAGCTTTAATAAATAAATAAATTTAAACTTACTAAATTCACATAATAAAGCTATGAAAATTTGCCTCGGACCCCCCCCCCCCCCCCCCGGTCTAACAAAATGACCATTGGGACCCTCTTCCCCCTCGTGAAAATTCTGAATCCGCGCACGATTCAGTTTTATATTGATGATTTATGAAAGTCAGCAAATCAATTTTTTTATCACGTTAAGACAATTAGCACTGCTGCACCTAATGCCATGAACATGAATCGATCTTTTATTCCATATGAAAATTTAGCCGATAAATTCTTTAATCCAACGGTGTCGAACCAATGCTTATAACCCGTTTCGTGTCAACAAAGCTTATTATCCTAACCAATTTTGATAACCTGTCATGTTCGAGAGAAAAGCGAGGTTGTGTGTTAAATAAAGAAGGAAGAAGAGATCGACCATCTTCCATTATTCATGTCAAAAACAATAGCCCTTATTTGTTGGTTAGCAACCGCATCGTGTAATCAAATCATAGAAAGTGGTTTGCTATGTACATGAGTATATTTGAACAAATATGGGCGGATTAAAACTTAAACATTCGGGATTGTTGTTTACCGTTATTAAATTCTTCATTCATAGGACATTCTCTTTTTAAAAAATGCAAACTAAATTTACAGGTGTGTGTATTAAACTTCAACGTGGAAGCAATCAAAACGTTATTCAATATTTCGTCAAATATCAATATGTAACACAAATCGTTTTTGGAAATCTGTTTAAAAACCAGACAGCTCAAGTTAAATGGATTCCTCAACTGTATTTATTAAGAACACAGCGATTTAATCTTTCAATCCTTCGAACTTTTAAAGACCTAACGCAGTGTTACACAAATAAAACCTATGTCAAATTAAAACACATTGATTAAATAATCACACAGCCTTACTACTCAATGTTAAAATCACGACCCCCCCCCCCCTCCCCTCCTCCGAAAGATAAGAATAATTAGCTTTAATAAATATACACGTGATATGAAAGAAGTCCCTTACCATATTTGATCCTGGGCCACAAAATTGCACCCAGCCAGCGCTCGTCCCGAGGGCGTCGGGTTAGCTGCCATCGTTCGATTCTAAGAGACGGGCCAATCTCCCATATGATGTTCCACCACACCGGTTATCCGTCAGTATGTTCCCACACCTACTTCCGTTCCTGGCTCTGTTTACGGTGTCCCTTAGTGATCGCTAGCTATTGTAATGCACACTTCCCAATCGGGCACACAACTGTATATAAAACCATAAACTCCAATTAAAGGTACACGCTCAAATATATATACACGGAATAGATTAGGGTTGAACACTCTTTTTATCGCTCTTACTTTTAAAGCCTTTTGTCGAGATCGGGAAAATCTGCCTGGTAAATAATGAAACCAATCGATCTAGCCAGGGCACTGACAGGTTTTATGTCAAAGACAAACAATGCATTTTGGCTGTATTAACACATAGATGTACATAGATGTACATTACTATCTGCAGGCATGTTTCCGAAAATTTCATAAGATTCTTCTTAAGAAAGTTCTGAAGAGAAATCTTAGAAGAAAATTTAGAATCATCCGAAGTCAAACTAAAGGGTGAAAATCAAAGTTGTCTAGGGAATTTCCGAAACTAAGACTTCTTATAAGTAGTTATGACATATTGTACATGATAAAACTATATTAATGATAATGCATGTGTCTAAAGCGATAATGCATGTGTCTAAAGTGATCAAAATTTAACATACATGTACATGTATAACTTTAATGTAACATTTTTTAATGCTGTGAATCACTTATATACATTGTAGATAAGATATTTAGGGCTACATTTAGAATATTTTAAAGGTTCCCCTTATATCTCGCATGCCCATCACCCCCTACCCCCTGAAGTTCTTGCTCAAAATGATTATCACGCACATTTGATTTTGTCGGTTCTTTATGACTGGTTACATAACGCAGGTTATGTATATTTTCTGCAATGTCGCTACCTTCATACCCGCATGAATCACCAAAGAAAGCATTTTATTGTTTAAGTATTAGTATACATTCAGTATCATGGTAGCTGCAGATCTGTAGCTCTACGGGAAAATGCGGGTTGACATGCGGCCAACCCGAAACATTTCAATCCGAATTTTCCCTTTGAGAAAGCGATATTTATTAAGAGGGCTCGATGGTCGTGGCCATTTTTAGGCTTTATTGATCTCCTTTAGAAGAAAAGCTCTATATAAAAATACAGGAAAATACCCAAATTCAAAAGGTTAAATATTTGGAATTTCTCTTTACTAAATGATAATTTATCGCTAAACAAATCATATCTTAAATTTTTAGGTAGATCTGATGGTTAAGTTGTTGACCATCCAGCCCCCTTAAGTCTGAATAGGTGATATCACTAATTTAAAATGAATAGATGATATCACTTATCGAATTCGAATAAATATATCAACTATTCGAATAGATGATACTCCTTTTCAAAACGAATAGGTGGTATCACATATTAATATTAATGATATCACTTATTCCAAT
>WFKH01010931.1:32589489-32604489 GCA_016163765.1 Magallana hongkongensis
GTTTAGATGTAGAAAAAGTACATATTGATTTTTGTAAAAGAATACTTGGTGTACGAAAAAATACTTGTAATAGTGCAGTGTATTACGAATAAGGTAGAATTCCTTTAGAAATACAAACAATTTAAATACTGGTTGAAAATAAGAATTTATATAATTTCGAATATCATTTCGATTTGAGAGAGAGAGAGAGAGAGAGAGAGAGAGGGGGGGGGAGTAGTAAATGAATTTAAAAATAAGCGCCAGTTTGAGAGAAAAACAGAGAAGTGGAATCGATGCTAACAGTAACGATCTTTATCAGGGTTTTTTTCTGAGCTTTTCTGATCAAAATTTGGTCTTAAGTCGTCGTTGCTGTCATCTGCGCCGTTAGATTGTCAGCTTCTTCCTCTTCTTTTTCTGAACCACTGAGACAGTTTCACCATACTTGGCACAGGGGTCCTTAAATTCAGGTTTATTCAAATAAAGGGCCAGGACCTCCTTTCAAGGGAAGAAAATTGGAAAACAATAAAAAATTAAGGGAAGGATTTTTAAAAAAAAAAATCTTCTACTGTAGTTAGGAGGGCGCACCAGTGTGAAGGTTCAAAGTTCATTATAGAATAGAATGAATAAAAATACTTTTACAACCTACAATATTAAGCTAAATAAATAGAAGTTTCAAGTTTGATTGTATTATGACCCTGGGGCCAGAGAGAGGTCAGCACATTCCGATCAGGATAAGGAGATGTCCAATTTTACCCTCAAACTAATTCTGAAAAAATAGAGGCAATAGTTTGTTCAATTTTCATAGAATAAGCAGCTATAGCCTGTCCCAAATTATTGCTTCCGTTACTTTTTGGCGATTTTTTAATGAAAATAAACAACCTGTCAATGAAGTACAATTGAAACCGATAAAAGGGGGAAATACCAGATTTCTTCATTGATAAATCAGCTTCTTTTACCCAGAGAAACTCACCAGAAAGAAAACAAATTTCTTACGGAGATTTATATTGGGAAATGTTTTCTCCATGCGGAAATATTCGGGACACCTCGCACACTTTTTAATCCTACCATCCGGGTACTTTTCATGTCGTGTGCAATGCAAAATTCCCGTAGACTTTCTAATTTTGGTTGTGTATTGAAATCTGAGGCGACAGAGGGGGCGTTTAAAACAGAAAATCTGGACTTTTTTTCGTTTTACTGAATGAATGTAGTTGGCACAAAGGTATTTATGATTACCGAAATATTACATGCAAAAAGTGGTGGAAGCAGAAACTTGGAACAGAGTATAGAATAATAATTTGCAAGTAAAGTCTTTTCGTATTCCCTGTGGTCATAGACGCCTATCCATGAGGGCAATAGAGAGTTCTTCCGAATAAAACGGAGGCCATTTCAATGAAATCAGCATGGTTCCAAGCATTTGTCAAATTGTAAATTTTAAATATACTGGGTGGGTGTAAAATAGAATTAACGATAAGACTACTTACAAAGTTTATATTTGTGGTAGTCATTTGGGTTATTGACGAGCCACAGGTGGGGGATACAGGCTTCCAATTTTACATACAAGAAAATGTCGTCTGTAATTGTGGAAGTGAATCGATGGAAGATATTTTTAGAGTATTTGTAAAATTCAAATCATGTATCATACTCCAGGGAGTTAGGGGTTTGTTCTGGATTTTACTTGGGTAAGAGTTGTTGCCCTGTTGAACGATGTGGCCCATGAACCGATTGTTCAATGACTAGTCAGTATACTAGATGAACATGAGTAAAACTTTATTTGTAAGATTTTTAAATTCCAGGCACGTACGTAGCATCGTTTTCGGAAGGGAGGACAGACCTACCCCAACATCTTGAAAAAAGGGAGATGGGCGATTCTAACTTCATGCACTCAACTTAAAAAACCTAACTCGTTTTGGTGGAGGTGGTAATAGGTCTTTATATTTAGTTTCCCTACAATTTTAACACTGTCCCAAAAAAGTGGAAGATGACATTTAGTTATAAATTCATTTTTTCACATGTAAGAAAATTTCGAAAATAAAGCCCCCCCCCCCCTCCCCCCACAACCCCACTTGCTACGTACCTGAACTTTTAATAGATAAATTCATAAAATCCTCAATTTCTTCCATTTGTAAATACAGGTCAACTAAATGTTTATATGACTTGTGCGATAATTTATGGTAACAGAACTTATTTGATAAACAAAGAAAGATAACTTAGGGAGTTTCTTATTTACGAAGTTGTGTTTTGCATCGGTTGTCGTTCGTTTTTCATCGAACTCTGTTGCAATGCATTGAAAAAGTTATAGTTGTTCATTTTGCATTAACGCGTTTTTTCACCTTTTGGATCCGCCGCCCATACATTTTAGTGGCCCTATGTCTGATTCGATCCCTTAATCCTTGATTAGACGATATTAACTGGTGAAGCTAACAAGGTGGAACAGAACAAGAGGAGGGATAAAATGGCGCAAACTATGCCCAATGATTTCTATAAACTCAATGAAATATAGCCATAAAACAATTCAAGCTTCACCACATCAAGATGCGTATATGAGAGGGCTGCAACTAGAGGGGCCGTTTTGATATTAATTGTCATAAAGTGCCAATATTGGAATCGGTGATATATCAAATATTCAATAAGCGATATCACCTATTCAAATACATTGTAGTTGATATCACCTATTTGACTATCCGAATCGGATTGGGTGGTATCAAGTATTCGAATAGTTGATATCGCCTTTTCGAAAGGTCACATCACTTATTATACCCCGCGCAACAAGTTAATTTCGTGAAATTTGTATTTAGAACACAAAGAGTAGATGTGCATATTATCAGGAAATTCCAATTTCATCTTTTTTGGGGGGGGGGGGGGGGGGGGGGGGGGGGTGGGGGGGGGGGGATTTTGGCCCTTTTGAACTTAGAATTTCGGTCTTATTTTGAATATAGTAATGAACAGTTTGTAAGCGCAACTCCTTTTGAAAGATTTAAAAGATAACCTTTTCTTCGTATTGCTTAATATTTAAATTTCGAGGACAAAATAAACAGAACATTTAAAGTGAGTACAACCTTTCTTAGGAACCATCCAGACACCAACATTCCAACGGCTCTGGCTCTTTCCTCAAAGACCATTTTGCCAATTTTAAGGTTTTTCTTTTGAAACTATTACTTATGACTAATATCAATCGCAAAAAGTTAGAGACATGGTGACGCACAAACCCATGATTTACCAAATATCGAATTTTTACACGGTTTCCACATATTTTATATATCATATGAAAAGATAAACTTTTGAAAAATTACGGTGTTCAAAAGTAAATAAATCAAATTAAAAAGAGAAATATAGAATTTAGCGTTGGGCCAACACATAAATATTGAGTTTCCCTTCCGTTTCATAACCACGCAAGCGCAGGGGAATGTAAATACTGACATATATCATAAGCCAGCGGCCTCTCAATGAAACCTGATGTCTTCAACTAAGTACATTTATTTAGATGCACTCTCTATGAATGCATATTTCTTACTACAGACATCGAATAACTTCAAATGTAAATTCTTTTCTCAGTGTGTCAATCCCACTGTAACTATTTTTAGACAGCAATCGCAATCACGTGACAATCAAATCAATGTCCAAAACAACTTGTGTAATTTTCGGATAAGTTTTAACGACTTGTAAACGGATAGGTGATGACTTATAATGCGTGAAACCTTCCGTATAATAAAATTTTGTATATTCCTTCTTATTTCCGATGTCTTAATCAAAAAGTAAAACATCTTTTTTTTTTAGTCACCATGTCACTTTAAGCACGCGCAGAAAAATACCAATTTCTTGTTTTGACGTTTCGCCGCTGTTAAGACCGCGGAACATTAAATGGCAAGATTGGAAATATACAGCTTACGTCAATTTCACCTGTTACTGTCTGTGGAAACATTGGATTGAAAATGTATAGTTATAGGAAGTGTATTTTCAATAAAGCGATCGAAAAACATGTGCAATGTTGGTGAATTTTCTTAAAACTTTCGGTCGTCTAGCTAAAGATATCTAATTTATTTTCTTGTAAGTTGTTCTTTAAGAATAATTATATTTCACTTATAATTATACTATATTTATCATAATTATAGTTGAGTAGGGTTAACGTTAAAAACTACATTGTATAAAGCTCTGCGGTCTTAATATCAGTAACGGAATTTTCATAAATAAAACTAAAAAAAATAAAACCTCAGAAATCTTGATATACAATGATTTCTTTTTTGTTAATGTATAGCTAGATAAACAATGAACATGCATATCTATTCGTATAGCTATTCGTATACTTTAACTTAGCGAAAAAAAGAAAAAATTTATCTGGGTAGGCCTATGATTTTAATTTATTAAATCAGAATTAGAATTATTCCCTCCTTGGAATAAACTCCATTTCAACAATGGCCCCACTTGATTTTAGACTTGTAACGACTGATTCTCTGAGGTCATCGGACAATGCTTTGCCTTGCGTATAATCTCTCCCGAATTGGGATCTTCTCATATTTGCTGATTATATACTTATTGATAAAATATGTTTTTCAATCGCTTTGCTGATACTAAATGAAATGTTTTTCGATCGCTTTAACGTTTAGAGCATTAATTAGAAACGCTGAGGTGGATTGAAAATACACTTCCTATAACTACAGTCTCAATCCAATGTTTTCTCAGACGTCCGCGTCAATTTGTCCCCGCCCATTTCAAATGTTTTGACTGTACAGTTAATGTTGGACGCGGTCTTAATTGATTTCATTCGATATTGTCTTATTTTATCTATGCTATTGATGAGAAGACATACCAGTTACGAAATGTTGAAAATTTCACATTATTTTATTTCGTAATTTTAAAATTATTCTATTTATCAGGGTGAACACTTAAATCAAGTTTTTTTGAGTAGTAATGAACAGTTTGTAAGCGCAACTCCTCTTGAACCGCTGCACGGAATTTAGTAAATCTTTGTAGGTATTTAGGACACAATGTGTAGATTTGCATATTAGCAGGAAATTCCGATTCCATTATTTTTCTGGGAATTTCAGCTCTTTTGAACTTAGAAATAAATAGATGTTCATATTTGCAGGAAGTTTTTAATGCCCTTTATCAAATTGTGTGTATTTCTTGTATACTTTGCCATTCGTTTTATGAAGCATTGTCAAGTAATGGGGAAGCGTGGGGTATGTGAGCTTGCTCACTTTTCCTTGCATTCGAATAGGTGATATATCACTAATTAGAATAGGTGATATCACTTAATAAAATTAAATACCAAAAGGGCGTCTCAATGTTACATAGTTTAAATAAATATCTGTATGAAAAGGTCCAAGCTGGAATTTATCAGAGAAAAGAAGTTTGGTTGAAAATTAAAACGATCCAAAATTGAACGTAGCGAGATACTGTGATTGAACAAGCAACTGTCTAAGCATGATTAAAGTAAGATGTAAGAGTTAGATTAAATACAGAAAGAGGCTGGAACAGTCCAAATTATGATGTTGGGGGTAGAAGTGGAAAGTGCGCTTGACTGCATGAGCGGGGACTAGATCTTCTTAAGTTTACGTGAAAGCGGACTTTCTTCCGTTAACAATTTTACAATTTTAACCTGTTCTTGAAAACTACAAGGCCAATTGTTAAGATTTTTGGTTTAAAGCATCTCTACGATAAGAGTAATTTAAATTGTGAAACTTATTACCTTACCACCCCTGGGGCCTCATGGGTGGGGCGAAATATGGAAATAAGGTTAATTTTTCAAAAATATTCGTCTCTACTCCCACACATGTGGAAAAAACTAAATGCATGGTTTTGATGTTCATAAAACCCTCTACCTAAATTGTGAAATTCATGGCCTCTGGGTCAGGGGTTCAGGCCCTAAGGCGGGGGCCAATGTGGCCATTTGGTGAAAATGTATTAAACCTTAGAAATTTTCTTCTCTACTTCCACAGTAGTCGGCAATAAACGGAATGCACAATTATAATGTCCTTGAAGCCCTCTACCGAAATTGTGAAATTCATGGACCCTGGATCAGAGGTTCAGGCCCTAAATAAGGCGGGGCCGATATGGCCATATAATGAAAATGATTATTTAAAAAATGATTGTTGAAAATGAACCTTAGAAAATTTTCTTCTTTACTTCCACAGTAGTGGGAAATAAACTAGATGCATGATTGTAATATTCATGAAGCCCTCTACCTAAATTGTGAATATTCATGGACCCTGGGTCAGGGCTTCAAAACTGCAAGGTACTGGGCTTGTATTACAGCAGAAAATAGCAAATATATATTGCTCTATATGGCAATTTATTGACTCTACTTAAATCCAAATGATTTTATAACTTATTGTACATACATGTACATAGTAATGTATAAACTCCTTTGCCATCACAATACTTTGATAGCTGAAGGGGGATAGAAATTCAATCACAAAAGTGCGCCAAGGATATTAAATCTCGCAACATTCTCGGGTACAATTTTATTTTAATCATTAACAAGTGACCATTAAAGGCCTGCAGGCTCTTGCCCCCATCCTTTTCTTATGAATAGATGTTTGCAAACATCAAATAATAAAAGCGTGGGTAACAGTCAGAGGAGTCAGTGTCGGATTGGGACTCCAAAATTAAGCTAAAAAATCATTCGTACTAATCTACTTTGAAAAAATATGTGCATTGTGAAATATTGAGATGATCCCTATAAAAATCAGAGTGTAAAATTTAGCGTCTCTTGCATATAGAACCGTTTTAACAAGAGCTTGGACTTTAGGCAGTACGGGACAAACTCCGATTTGATTCAGCCAGGTCTACTCATGGTTAACTGTCCAATCATGGGCTAATATAGATATGAATTTATATGCAACTGACCAGTGATCTATGCAATGACCAGTGATCTATGCAATGACACTCGTCCAACTTCATCCAGGGCTGTATATTTCGTTGAAACAGCGTCAATTTTACACAACAGAGCAGATCTTTCCGGTTTTGACAGTCTATATATGAATATTAATGAGCTTCTTTTAGCGAATTAGAAGAAAGGAGGTCAATATTTGAGAGCTTGTTTTCATGAGCAAACTAGATAATAACATCCCACCGAAAGTCCAAGGTCTTGTTAAAACGGTTCTAATGTACAATGAAGTGAAAAAAGAAGAAAAAGAAAAACGCAATTCATTATATATCTAATCCTGCAGTAATGCACCTGTATTTTGAGACATCCCCTATGAATACCTTAACGATCGAATTTCATAAAACTTTAAAGGAACATGTACTCTGAAGTCCATTAAGGAGTTTTTATATTGTAGTTTTCAAACACACGCAAAACAAACAAAAATCAAGTCGTCCGCATTATTGATTAAGTTACTTTTATGCTTTTGATATCCATTTTTGGAGTTCCTAGTCATGATGTTAATTTTCTGACAAGTCGACATAAAGATCAAACAAGTCGACTTAAAAATCTGACATGTCAACATAAATAGCTGATAAGTGGTGACAGATATGTGCCACCATAGTTTTGGACTTACAAATCTTGTTAGCTTTCGCGTTTTATTATTTGTTCAATGTACTGTTTTTTTGTTTTTTGTTTTTGTTTTTTTTTAATGTAAATAAATGATCATACAATACGAGAGATATCTATATAATTGTCGACCTAGGTGTATATATACAGTGACTAGATTTTTTTTTTTAGCAAATTAAGGTATACCTTTATTTTTGTAATTGAAATATAACGTTTGTTTAAAGTGGTTTAAAATTTCCTTTCACCAAATTTTGTATCGACAAAGCATATTTCTACAGTCATTGCTCATTAGTGATCACATATATTTTGAAACTACATGTAAAGAACAGTAAAACTGTTATAATAATTGCTTCTTTCTGCACGTTTCCGCTGTGTTTCTGTAGATTGCGTGTACAGGCGATGCGTAGGGTGTTATTAACTATAAGATAATCGTAAGCATTGATGAAATTCATAATTGTTTTGACTTTTGGAGACTGTACCTGGAGAATAATGTGAAATAATTCGTTAATAATGATACTTTTATCTACCCCCTTTTCGTCTTTTTAGCTAATGATTGGAAAATACACCTGCAATACACTAATCAAAGTGTCCAGTCGTAAAGTTGAACAGTGAAACTTTTTGTGAGGCTGACCTGTTTCCCAACACAAACTGCTTTATATACTTTTAATACATATGGAGAAATGGTGTACATTTTACTAATTTGCATAGCGGCCATATTGTTATCACAATGGCGATTTTCAGTACAATAGAATATATAGAAAGGAATGAGAAAAATCACAAATTTTAAAAAATAAGTATTTCGGAAATATATTCTCCTCATTTGGTTTTGTCATTTACTACATCCGGGATCGGAATGTGCTTGTTTTGTTTACATTAGTTGTTGAGCTGGCGGTTCCTTTTGAATCTGAAAAATCGAAGCGGGGCGTTGTAGGAATAAAGTATGTTTTAGTGATGAAAGACGTCATGAAGGGATTTTGGAATTATTTTACAAATACTTGCCATTCATAGGTAAAGTTGTTCCTCATATGTTTACAAAGTTTTTATTGCAAACTAATTGTGTCAGAAATCTTGACTCAAATTAAAAAAGTCTTGTCGGTTCCTTTTTACTTTCAAATTAGCATTTTTCAAGATTTTTTCAGAAAGCTATCGGACTTGCAACTAGGCATTTATTTAGGCTTTATATTGAATCATTAGGCCTATTCCATATTTCTATATAAGAAGTACCATTATAGATTGAATGAGATTTTTCAGGTTATAATTCTATTTTGTTTAAGCTGATTTTTTAAACTGTTAATTTATTAATTTGCTCATTTAAGCCGGTATAGTCCTATTTCTAGATAATCTAATGGTTGAATAGGGAGGCATTTAAAGTGAATTTGAAGTGTGAATCACTGATTGTGGTGACAAAAACATACACTGATAATCTATGCATTGCCCTAACACGTGTTCTCATTCAAAAAATGAAAGTTTTGACGTATTCACACAAATTTCAGGCATAAAAGGTATGTAGTTTACATTCGTAAGGGAGACAATTTGAAGACATGAATATTAATGAGAACGGTGTCACGTGGAATTTAGCTCATGAATAAAGTGTACGTGATTTCTCCATATGACCAACTATTATTTACATATTTTGTAATTCAGATTTAAAAAGTGATTCGGAATACCCAAAATGACTGTAAAAAATATAAAATGTTTAAGGACTAATTTTAATTAGACTGTTGAGATCGAGTAGTCTCGATCAAGAAATTAGTTAATAAAAAAAAAGAAGACTACTGCATAGAAATTATTTTACCTTTATAAAAATGAATCGTTGATTTGGGAAATCGATGGAAAACAGACTATGTATAACAGTTATTCAAATTCAAGATATATACATGCATAGTTTTGAGAAAAAAAAGTAAAAAGAGGACTAGCCTAGCTAGGCATAAATCTGTTTTCAGTAAGCCGAAGTTTAATTAAAATCATGCCATAACAATAAAGACTACATTATTACTGTACTATAAAAAAATTAATTCAGTAATGAAATTCAATATAATACCCCATCATGTATATACTATAAATAGCTTTGAAATTTATTTTTACTACTGGTAATACACAACATGCGTATTGTTGCATGTTGTGACCTAATTTTAACGCACTGCAGACAGAGGCTTGACAGCCGTCTTACAAGTGCGCAGACAGACGAGTGCGCACGAAGCCACAAGTTATGGCGCTACAGTGAGACCATGTCTGCTTGTGTGCGGCGATTGTTTGGATTGATAATGCACTTAAATGTAGGACATGTAATGCATGCATCTTCTCCATGACATAGGAAGGTTTTTATCTTCCCCGACATGCTTTTTTGTTTTGGCCTGTTTGGTAGGTAGCACTTTCTATCTAACTTCCGGTCAATATCAACCTAACTTCCTGCAGACTTTTCTAATAAAAAAGTGTATGTTGAAAATATATAATTTGCTTCTTTTTTCAGCTCTTCTATTATATAATACAGTCGTAGCTAACGGTAAGTGATTATTTCTAAATTATTTACTTAAACATTCTATGTAAAGTTCAAAAGTTTGTTTATAATCTCTATTTCGAGACGGTAAATAAAAACCCAGACAGCCGTAGTCTTGTCTGTGTCACTTGTTCAATGTCAGACGAAGAAAAGGAGAGGTAGGTAGATTTGTCAAAGGTACAGTCTGCTATAAATCTTATATTTACAACATAATATTATTTATGAAATAAGTTGGGTTTTTTTGTATGAAAAAGCGAATTTTAAACACATTTTTAAAAGGAGGTCACCATGACGTCGTCTGCTACGGTACTATAGGTCCAGACTTTTAACATGCAGGTCGTCTGCTTCTGCTGTGGTGTAGGGCGTTTAAGTCTGAGACTGGACATAGCAGCATAAAATGGTATATTAATGTAAATTTAGAGATTGTATTAATGTATTTGTGTAACATCCATGTTAACAGTTTTAAATATATCTTTTAATCATTTGTTTAAGATTAAAAAAAGTTAATTTTTTATGAGTTATAAATTTTAAATTACAGATGTTATATAAGAGATGCATTTTGTATTGACAACTTGTTATGTTAAACAAAACTTGCAAGATGGTAATTTAGGTTATCAATAAAGTTGATCACAAAATGTGAGTAACTTGATCAATTTTATGAAGATATATTTACGTGGAATTTAATGTGAAAAACATTAAATTCCTTATTAAAATCTCCAATGTTGTTATTGCATTTTGTACCTTGAGATTAAGTTTGCATACGAATCGAACCAAATATAGATCTGTTTACAACAAAAGAAAATACTGATGCTATAAGTAATACTGACTCTATCTACTGAAACAGACAGTGGAGGAAGTTATTGTTGTTGGATTTGATGGAATAAAACAACATGGTCATTTTAGCATTGATTAAGAATATATTTTCACAAACACTCCTTGCTCTTCATTTTTTGGATAAAGAAAGATAGTCTGCATTTTAATTAATATAATCTTTTTAATATAACTTTTTACTAATTAATGGTTCAGTCTGACTGTCATTAAAGCGACTTATTGATAAGTACATTTGTAACCTACAGCTTATAAACTACATAATGCACAAGGTAGGGGAGGAGGTGGGAGAAGGAGGGGGGGGGAGGGTATATCATAGTTTTTGATATCAAGGTAAGAGTGGACAGGATGTGGAAACATCGCAGTTGTACACCTTTTTGTTAAGACTCGGGCATATACTTGCATACAGGTACTTCAAAAATCATGTCCTTTTAAAAGTAAAATGATTTCCTTATTTAAAGATATAAGAGGGTTTATAGCAGTCATCAGTTTTTTTAGAACTGTGCATCTCCACAATTTTCTGTTCATAATTCTTGCAAAATGAATACTTTTTTTTGTATGCATGAGCGTCATCCATTTAAAAATATGATTCCAATTCAGTCTACTGCTTCTCATTTCAGTAAATCATAAAAAGGAGACTGAAAGTGTGTGATAATATGTAAAAGAAAATTCTGTTTGGGGGTTATGAATTTGTTTGTAATTTGAGATAAAGTATGGCACAGCAACCTCAGAAATATTCATATGAACAACACCCCTCAACCCCCCCCCTAAAAAACACCAAAATCAAAATAAGGGAAAAGGAAAAAAAATAATAAAGAAAAACCAGTTCTGTTATGATAAACTAATATAAATAAACAAATTAGTATTCTGTAGAAAAATAACTATGTTAAAGAAGTTTAATAATGGATTTAAGTTTGCTGTTTAATGAAAATTTGATGGACTGTTATTTTAAATGAAAAAATTAAGCAATAATTATTTTTCTGATTTTTATTAAGAAATATTTTCTCACTTTATTAAATCGGTTTTGTTAAAATAATGAATTCTGACCCGAAATTGAGCCATATAGAACAAAGCCTGAATCTTTTCTCAAGCTTTTAGTTTTTAAAAAGTTGTATTAAAAGGTCAATGACATTGGGTTGAATACTATATGTCAAATGTTATACATCATATGTTTATTTTTGGAGGAGGAAAGTGTTATTCCAATTATGGGTCCAGAATTAATTCAATTCAGATATGATACAGAATTATCCATGTTGTACAATTAACATTTTCATAATGTTATATAATTTCCAAATTTTCAAAACAAGTTTATAAAACTACTTCATACAGTGTAGAAACAAGCTGTAAAAACATATTTAGATTTCCTAGAATAACTTAAACACATCAAAATTAGTGTGCAAGAACTGTATTTCTTGTTAGTACCATGCAAGAATAAAAATGAATACAAGCATAAAAGGCATGCACCATATCTAAACACTGCGTATGTACTCCTGAGTTCAATTTTAGAAAAAGGCTTGATGGGTAATGGACCTATTATGATATTATCAAAATAATGAATTCAACATGATTAAAAAATGCATTCAAGTAAAGATGCTCCCAGGCCATCAGGTTTTTCAGATGCACTTCTAGGTCAAATCACCTGTGTCATATCAATCAAGTGTGTTAAATTGGGTCAGAGTTGAGGTGTGCTATAGACATGTGTACAGATTAAATCATCTTGATTGGTTTATGTGTGATGCAATTATCTCTAGGCTGTTGCCCGTGAATGCAGATTCCTGTGCAAGTACAGACATATGAAAACTCTTTGGATAAAACAGCCAGACTGATTTCATTTTATGAATAGAAGCATGTGCTAATCTTGCTTTTTTGAGTACTTGGCGTCATATTTTCAAATGAATGATATGCATTTCACACTCAGATGAATATTTCGTGCTACAACAGGACTGTGAAACAGTACCTGCCCCTGTATTTTATAGTGTTCTTTTGTAGTGTGGTTTAGTTTGCAAAATTTATGATTTTTGCATATTCATGCATGTACGCATCTGATTTATTTGGGTAATCCTCTGGTAATTCTCTTAGTTGCTGAATGAAAAAAATCTGCATTCTCAGGTATCTGTTTTAAAAGGAAAGCTTAGGATTTTAATACACTCATACTGTATATATAAATAAACAGGTATTTGACTTCATTTGGATCTTTAAAACCTAATTTTGTAGAATTCAGTATATCAGGGTTTACCTGATAGTTATGGGCTCATGACATATGCACATTTTTAGCATCAACAGCTGTTCACGAACTGTCATAATAGCAATACTACCCTGGGTCTTTTCTACAGAGGCTGTATCATATTGCTTTCATTGTTTTTCCTCTGAAAGTCTGTGACATACCACCTAACTTAAATTGAAAGTCTTTCAAATGTAAAATAGTTTAATTCATTTGTCATATACACTCTGAAAGATTTTTGAATCATCTAAAAAAAAAAAACAACTTACAAATCTCATAAATGTACTTTGCAGTGTAATAAATCATTTGATTAATGATTACATGGCTTTTATAAGTGTTGAAATAGCTCTAGCTCTCTCTCTCTCTCTCTCTCTCTCTCTCTCTCCTCTACCCCATCTCTCTCTCTCTCTCTCTCTCTCTCCCAAGAATCTTTAGATTTTTTAAAAAGTTAGTAAAAGAGAAGAAATGTGTGTTCACCAGTACATTTGTACTTGTATTGTAATTGACCACATTGTCTAGGTCAAAAGTTGAAACTAGCTCTTGAACATAACTCCTATAAATGAGAAAAGGGGGGAAAAATCTTCCACCACATAGTTCCCAATTATGTTTGACCATATTCTAGCATTTTTTAGTGGATTAGAATGACATCTGTAAAATGAATGTGCATTCTAACATGCATAGATATTTGGTACCTGTGAAGACGTCCTGCTGAATGGCTTTAGAGATACCAGGAAATGAATGTCTGACTGGCCACCACCCAGAAAGTTTGTAATTACTGCTCAACATGTCAATACATACATTTTGAAACAAATGAATATTGTATGCTTTACAGAGTAATAAACTCATTTTTCATCTGCCAGATGGTTTTCCCACAGAAATCTTTGGTTGAAATGAAATTAAGGTTTGTTGCATTCTTGCATGCAGATTAATCAGAATTCTTTTGTTTGAAATGATATCCAGCTCTGTACGTGAGCATATTGGAGAATTTGGCTGCAGAAGGAAGTAAATGGTGCATGTGCAGCCTTCCTTATTGATGAGCAGCATTGCTGACAGACTTATCTTCCAAGTTGGATATTGGTTAGACAGTGACAGACGTTGTACCTGACTGGTCGATGACTATCTTGTTACAGTCGTCTGACAGCTTTATGCTAATCGTCAGACGGCTGATTTAGATCCTGTGTCCAATCTCATGGAAGAAAATTAGTCTTTGCAGTATTTATTGAAGGGGGAAAAGAGAAAGAAAGGGGGAAAAGAAGGAAATTGATCAATTAATGAGAAAACAATTAAAGGAATGAAAGAGTGGTGAGTCTGGTGACAGTTGCTAATAGGCATGATGTTCAGGTAGTTGCAGTAAGTTGGTTGAAAAATGACAAGAATACTTATCTCCAGGTAAGTTTTATTTGTATTCAAGCCCAGGGTTGGGTCTAAAAATGGAAGCAGACTGATTGAATTGTCTTGCAATAACCTTGAGGCCCCCTCTTTGTTGACTGATCAGATTTGGAGAGGATCAAATTGCATGGAGATATGACCATTTTGAGTGATTGTTAAGTGCAATGTGTGGGTCAATCTGAGGTCACGGTTTGAGTTTCTAACCTTGCAGCATGGTCATTTTTTGTGTAAATGCTCCTTAAATACCAAACAGGTGAGGTTGGTTTTTGAGTGCTTTTCACTCCAAGTACCAGTAATAATATTCCTTGTTAACTGGGTCACTGGAATGAATTGCGGGATAGGAACTAGAATTTTTGTAACCTGGGTATTCTTTTGAATTTATTCGATTTAAAAATATTGTTTTGAACAGATAAAAATTACGTCCTATATAAAATAGCATGAGTAATTTTTCACAGTTGTTAATTGCACTGAATGAATAGAGATTCTTCTGTGACAAATGAATGTTGTGTCAAAGTCCTGTTCTTGTTCCCAGTTCATATATTTATGCAATTAATGATGTAACAGTTGGTAAAAAAAAAAAAACTGGAATGCATA
>WFKH01010931.1:32609489-32612780 GCA_016163765.1 Magallana hongkongensis
AATTTCATTATATGAGCGGCAGAATAATGTAATTGAGATGTCCAAGAATGACTTAATAAACGTAAGTTCTCCAGGAAACAAACCACAATTTTGAGACTAGGGACCATAAATCACTCAGTGTGTTAACAAAATATTGATAACTTGATGGGCTATATACTGATGATCACCATAGTAGCTCAGTAGGGTGCCTTTATACCTGTCTGAGGTGGGTTGTAAGTCTGCATTGCAGTGAACCTGTAATAAAAAACCAGAATGTACTAAAAAAAAATAAAAGAAATTAAAATTGCCAGGCTCCTTGAAAGTCCATGAGTCATTTTGATAACCATTATCTGTGTAGGAAAAGTACAAATGAAAAACTCAGTCACTGGTTTGAACCCATAGCAATTAAAGCACTTCTAACTCAAGATGGTCATGTCTCAATTGAAATTAATATTTTCCAGCAAAAATATTCCTAGAATTATTTGCTAGGACAAGTTACTTTCATAGATGCTCAACTTAAAATTTCAAATGACAATAGAGTTAAGCCATTGGACAGAAAGTTTCATGTGGTGGTCCAATGTTAAGGGCTTATTCAAAATTCCTTAATTGTATGTTTTCTTATACATGCAGTTACACATTTTAACAACTTTAACTGATGAGTGTAGAATACTATATGATAGTAAAAACTCCCTCTGACCTCTTCTGTCGAGTTACAATTGCAGAAGTATGATTTTAATGGAAATGAACATCACTGGGATATTGTTTAGAATGTTTCCTTAGAATTGTCTGAAAGTTTTTTTTTTCAACAAACTTTTTTTATTTTTAAGACTAGACAGTCTGTCATAAGTGTGCGCCAGGTTAGTGTTTTGGGCCTATAGAGCCAATTGCAGATTAAAAGTACTGAATTGCCTGCTATAAATTTAATCTTATTGTGACACCAAGTCAGTGTTTGTTTAATTCCTTGACTTTAAAACATTGTAAACCTCATGCTGTTGACAACACAGAGAAGTCTGTCTCTTTTGAATAAGCTGAATTGATTTTTTTTCTTTGTATTGTGCTATTTTTCTGAACAGCTCCTATGGGCTATGACTGTGTAGTCTTGTTCAAGAGAGAAACTTGGTGGACAGTATATCATTTTTGTTCTACTTGAGTTCCAAGTTTTGGTAGACATTGAACTAAACCTGCTATTCCCTACTTCAACAAAATGGAATCAACCTACAGTTATTGACCTGTCTGCTAACTTTGACCTGGTGACCTCACATGTACAAATACATATCAAATGCTCGATCTGTACAGGATATTTTTTTTTTCAATCATCATTTCTGACATTTTTTGGTTGAATTTGCTTCATTGTACTGAACCAGACATATCGCTGCAGTAATTTGCATAAGTGAAGCACACTTGGATGATATTGAAAAACTAATTTGCATGTAGAACACTTGTTTTTTATGATATGCATAAAACAGCTGATTTCACGGAGCAGTGAATATTTTGGGAGATTGTACTGAAGACTTATAATTCTGTTTTGAGTGTAGGAGGTTAACTGCACAGGTAAATGAAATAAAACGCAGTCATCTTGTATCTTATCAACAATGTATTTTTTTGTGTGAAGGTCTTTGTTTCAGTATTGAATTCATGTCTTGCATACAGGGGGTGGGAGTATAGGAGGATATGTTAGACTGATCTCGGGAGTTATTCATTCCTTAAATGCATTAGACATGCTGTTAAAATTATGTCTTGGTAAACTTTCAGCAAAAAAGGCAGTGCAACAACAAAATGGTATTTATTTATTATGATAAATGTATATGCTGCCTCATTCCTTTCTTTCTTTCTTTCTTTATTTCTATTACATAGTTTTGAACAGTGAAAGCCATCATTTAAAAAAAAATTAATCAAATTGAAGATGTGGTGTAGTTATAAGATATGTATGGTACTTTGTAAGAGAAATTTGAAAAATTTTATTGTGTGAATTTTTAGCAGATTTTAGCTAGAGGTTGTGTGAGAGGTCCTTGACAGGCAATCCGATAAAAACCAGTCTGTCAAATGAATTTGAATCTTAAAGAAATTTTATAAACCCACCCCCACCCCACCCCCCAAAAAATTAAAATTATAAAATAAAATAGCTCTTCATTTGATAACACAGGGATAACACAGGGATATGTTTGAATGTTTAGACAGGTGATTAGTTGGTGGTGGTAGTCATACATTGACCAGCAATTTTGTGGAACATTCAATTAATTTAAACAAGTTCATTCCTCAAGTCTATACATCTGAATGATAGCCCAGTTTGGGGTTTTTTGGTTGTTTTTGGCTTTTTAAAGTTGTGGGTTATCCCTATAGACAGGAATAAACAATGGATTGGATTGCATGTTCATTGATGTATTCAGTTTCTACAGGTGACTGCATCCAAGGTCATACAGTCAGTTTTCTCTCCTTACGAATTATAAGGCATTGTTATAAGCTTACACATGTGATGATATTGGAGGATATGATTGATTCTTTTATTAGTATATGAATGACAACTGGTTTTTTTTTTTTCAAAGAAAACAATTGACATGTGTACTGTAGATGTGAAATTTTCAAATCGAGACTTTCTAATAGTTTGATCAAGTGATTTTTTACTATTTTACACCTGCAATCTTAATTATCTTCTATTTCTGACAATAGAAATTGAAACAGCTGAGGAAGAATTTTCATTTCCAGCATTAGAAATTGAATGTTTGAATGTATAGCAATCATACAAAACAATCGAGGAATACATGTATTTCAGAAAAAAGTTAAGAGATCAGAATGTTTGATATTCGAAAAAAAATCTATGAAATTTAATTTTCTCAGATGGTTGCCATTTCTGCAAAAAGTCAGGGGCAGAAAGTGGGTCAACAGTAGTCATAGCCAGATCTTTACTGCCTATTCCGCCTTATGAAATTTTTCATATACATGATGTACTCTCAATAGAGTGTAGTTGGGTTATTCCATTTCTGATACCATTTAAGACTTCATTGTGTTTATACCTTTATGAACCATTATCATTTTAATTAAGTATGATCATTTATTTATTGCCTGATCTTCAACTGCCCACTCTGGTTTGAAACACAGTTTATAATCATGAGTATAACATACAAGAATCTTGTATTAGGCTGGGCTCTAATTGGAGAATAATTGTAAGAAGAAGTTACATGTTTATTCAGAAGCCAATGAAAAAGGGTACATATACCAATAAATAGTCTGTATTCTTCTCCTATATATCTATTGGTGACTTGGGGATGTTACATTTACTTGCATGAATCAAGATTTTCTTTCTTATCCCCCCCC
>WFKH01010931.1:32620280-32632780 GCA_016163765.1 Magallana hongkongensis
CAAGATAAGAAATTTAGTGCATAAAGGGCAGGAAGAAAAGAATAATCAAACTACCTGTGCAGTTTTGACATTGGTTTGAATTTGGTCTCGCCTGTTTGGCGACAAAGGCACTAATCTCGGATTGCCTGAATTGTTTGTTGTAAATTTAAATGTATTTTTTATATATTTTTTATTTGTACTGTATTTTAAAAACATAGGTATAGGTGGGATAAAAACAGGACAAAATATCTGTGTGAGTGCAGTATGTGTAAAATTTTTAGAATGTGGGCCATAATCTTAAGAACCCATTGGCCAACTTTTGTCAAATTTATGATTTATTAAAGTATCCTTGGCCCAAGGGCTTTTCATTTATGCTAAAAGTAGGGATGTGGCCCTTGAAGGGGGGGGCGGGGGGGGAATAATAAAGGAAACAAACATTTTATAGTAGTGGTTGCTAAAGAATTGTCTTCTCAAGAACCAAAGAGTAGATTAATTGTCACTAAACTTGCTTGAAAAATGGAATCTTACAAAATGGAGCTGTCCAATACCACCTTGAAGCTGATGCTGCTAGTTTACTGAATTAGTGCTAAAACTGATCAGTTTAAATACAAGTTTGATTACTCATTTATTTTTCTTAATACTGGTACATGTAATAAATTGGGGATAACTTCACTACAATGAGACAGTGCTTCTTTTGATGAAATTTCATTGTTGATAAAATGGATGCTGTAAGATGTTGTGGGTAAAATACATCATATTTTGCTCTTCATCTGTTAGCAGGATTGCCACTGTGGTGTAAATTTTAGTACTTTGCAGCTTATTCTGTACATATGAAGTATTGACAATAAAATGTTTCCTTTCAGCAGTCTGCAGCTTCACATACTCTAAGAAAGAGAAGATTGATGTTGTGTCCTTAGACTACCAAAAGAAAGGTTATGACAAGTGTGAATATCTGATCAAGGCTCCTCCCAACAGTAACATCATCGCCCTCAACTTCACGGACCTAGTGGGATTCCGATCCATCGTCAGTGGGACAGTGTCACACGCTCAGCCTAATCAAGTGGGATCTGATCCCGAGGATCTGCTGCCCTGCTTACCACCAGAACTGACCATCAGTGACGAGACTCAAGGACACCATGGTCTAGTCGGCAGCAGGATTTGCAAATCTCAGAATTACCAAACCCCCCATGTCTTTCATTTTAAATCCAATGTGTTAAAAATAATATATGTCTGGGTAGAGGATGAACAAAGTGGTTTCACATTGGATATAAATTTTCACCAGAGTTTCAGTAAGTATCTTTGTATTGACATTCAATCTTAAACACCCCCACCCCAAAGAAAGGATATACGAAAAACTTAGCGTACATCTTAGTGTGCTCTCAGGTCTAAATTGGCTTCTTAAAGTTTTCCTACAAGTGTTAGTATTGTCCTTTGACATCCTGGTAGATTCAAAAATCATTTTCATTAATCAGAAATAAATGCTTTGGAAGTTTTAATAAATGCTATAAACATTTTTTAGCTCACCTGAGCTGAAAGCTCAAGTGAGCTTTTCTGATCACTTTTTGTCCAGTGTCTGTCCGTCTATCTGTAAACGTTTTACACTTTCAACTTCTCTAGACCCACCGAGTCAATTTTACCATGTTTGACACGAGGGCTTTCAAGTTTGATCATATAAAGGGCCATAATTTCTCCAAGGGGAGATTATTAAGAAAGAATGAAAATAAGGCAGTGTGTTTTAAAATCTTCTAAAGAACCAATTCTCCTGTGACGGATTTCAGTTCGTTCAATTCATGACCTCCAGGGTCAGAAATGGGCAGTTTTAGGGATACGAAGTTTATTGTAGAAATAAACAGAATACAATTTTCAAATTATTCTTCAGTAGAACAAAAGGCGTAATTTAATTGTGAAATTATTTAAAGGGATGATAGTGTACATTATTTTCAAATTTAGTCATGTCATTATAATTATATCCCTGTATCTGATATAGGTCTGATATAGGATTGAGGTTAGGTGTCCAAAAATATTTTGAATCAAAAAAAGGCTTGCTTTGTGTAAAATTTTTATAAAAGGACCTAGTAATTAAGGGGTTCAGGTTAATTCATACCATAACAATAGGGGTCATAATTGTGCCACATTAAAGGGAGAGGGGGGATGAAATTTTACATGGAAAATATAAGAAAAAATCCTTCTGAACAAACTGGAATATATAATTTGTGAAATGTAAAGAATAATGTGGAATCAAGATAGTTATGTGTTGTATACTTTTGTTAGCTCACCTGAACCGAAGGTTAAAACTAATGCTCCAATATTTGTGATATTACCGTGCAAGCATCCTGATATATTGTAGATTCTAAATTGTTCAGATCATGACCCCAGAACCAATATGGGGACCCAGGAAGGGTTTAAAGTTTATTATTAAAATATGTAGAGAAAATCTTTTTAAAATCATCTCAATTGAAGAACTACAATTTGTGATATTGCTATACAAGGGTCCTGATGTATTGTTGATCCAAATTTGCTGAAACTGTGACTGCCAAAACATCATTAGGGCCCTGGAAAGGGTAAACACCTACATAGGAATACATAGAGAAAAATCTTTTTAGCATTGCTACAATATATGATATTACTTTACAAATATTCCAGTTTAGTGTACACTCAAATTTGCTGAAACTATGATCCCAGTACCAATAATGGGACAAATAATTTATTCAAATTAAACAATGAAAATAATATAAATATTAGAATTCCTATTTTGAATATCATTGGTCCTAAAATAGTCCAGGCTGTGCAGAAAAATTAGCATACTGCACTAATGTGCAGTAATCTATTTGTTAAGCAGCACAACCTGGTGTGGTATAGGACCAGTGATATCCAAAAATAAGCAGTCATTGCTTGAATAGACACAGGCAGTCGCATCATCAAATCTACCATAAAGTTGGAAGGGCTTTATGATAGATTTGATCATGTACCGACCCATTATTATATACCCATAAAGTCAAAAAATGGTAGATACTCATATATATCATATATGTAAGACTCCAAAGTCCGACGGTCACGCCAAAGTCCGATGGTATTTTGACAATACGAACGCCAAAGTCCAATGACAGAATAACAACATTTGCTATGTCAGGTCATGACCATGTCATAGTTAAGGTGGTACTAGTGATACAAAATCAACAAGATGGAAGAGGCAGGCTGTTCGGACGATTGACGGATATGTTTTCGACAAAGTGAGGAAAAAAGGAGACTAACGGTCCTAGTCTGGAGCAGTTTTTGTCTGTTTGAAGCAAGGTGCAAATTAAAGGCAGAACATTCATCATAATTGTGACAGGAAAGTGACTGCAAAAACAAAAATGTGCATATCGTGTCCAAGTACCTGTTGCACTTTTAAAATGTGCTTTAAAATAGCCGATGACGATCACATTTAAGATACATGTAGAGAACTTAGGATAGGGGCTGTTTGATTGAAATAGTTGTCAACATAAGCTGAGTTTTTCGTCTTTATACTCAATTCAGTTTGAATCTTGTTTATAGTGACACACACGGACATATAAGAATATGCATCAAGGAAACAATATTTGTGCTCTTGTGAGTCTAATTAGAACCTTCGGACTTTGGCGTGTCACACCATCGGACTTTGGCGACTGCATGCGAACCATCGGACTTCAGCGTGACCAACGGAATTTTAGAGTCCCATCGCACTTAGGAGTCCTACATATATGTTCCCATAAAGTAAAAATAAGATTCCTAAATACTTATTTTTAAAAAATCATTTGGTTAAAATTAGTGACATATATGTATATACTGGTATTTTCATTGTTTATAATTATGCAACCCCTGCTTTAGTATTTTGATGCAACATTTTTCATGTAGTGCAGACTGTATTACCATGCAATTCAGAGCAATCAGATGATTTAAGACTATACATATTTCAAAACTATTGTGAATTAAGAAAATTAAATGCATTATGACATCACTAAAGGCCATTGGTGTGCATTATCAGATACATATATGGTAAACTGATAGTTGGTGTTTATTTAATAGGTTTTGTAATCCAATGATCATAGATACAGTCAGCTGTTCTGATTGATAAATATTTCTCCTCTGATGTGCTACTTGTAATATTTCAATACATGTTTGTTTTAAGATACATTGCAATGGAATTTACCTTTCAGAGGTATTTATTCTTTTCTTCTCTCTCTTTCTCTCAGATAATTGTGTATTTACCTGTGATGGAACCCGCTGTCTGGAAAACAAGAGCTTGATTTGTGATCAAGTATATCACTGCAAGGACAAGACAGATGAGAACAACTGTCCCCAGTCTTCTGTAGGCACAGCGTCCAGTAAGTATATAAAAGAAAGGCAATGTAGCTCACCTGGATTCAGGCCAGCATGGGCTCCACTTATCCATGCTTATAGCAATATGAGCTGTATTTTTTTAAAAGAATTTTATTTTGATGCCAAAACCTCTTATTATGATAATCCCGCCAGTAACTTAACCTCTATGATAAATATGATTTAAAAAATAATGTAATTATCAGAAGAAAGATTTTATTAAGGAATATATAGCAAACCAATTATTGTACAGGACATCAATAATGTAAGTTTCCTTCAATCAGGGCCTCTAAATAGATTTTCCTACAAAAATATGACTAACAGAAGTTTATAAACCATAAGTACAAAAAAATTACCAACAAGAAAATTGCAGCTCATATTGTTTTTTTAAAGATTTCTCAACATCTCGGTTATCATTGGTCCAATTTTAATCCAATTGTAGGCTGCATTTAAATTCAAAACTGCATAAATGAAAAAAAAATTCTATCCATTAGGGGATGAAATAGCTGCAGGTCTGTAGCTCCCGGTCTGAAAAAATTCGGATGGACGACCTGGGAACTACAGTGCCTCCCATAGTAAAAATCTGCAATTTACGGCGCACAAAAAATTGCGCTAGTTTTGGACTGATTAACCTTTTTTCCGAACATATTCTATACAAATATTTAATTTCAAAAAATTCCTCGGACATTTTACTACAGATATGAACACTTCACTTGCCTCTGATTTTTTTAAAACACCATCAGCAGCCTCGTAAGTGAAGTGGTGCAGTTTGTTTACATGTAAAAATGGCGACTCGATCTCGACGTGAATTTAACGTACTTTAATTTCCGAGGTCGGTTAGCGTGTTTAAGAGAAAGTTTGAGGTAAGTAAAGTACCGATATCAGTAGTAAATTGACTGTAGAATTTAATGGGACTAATTTTTCACACAGAATTTGTGTGAAAATAAGGTTAGTCAGTCCAAAACTAGTGCAACTTTTTGTGCACCGTAAATTGCAGATTTTTACTATGGGAGGCACTGTAGCTCCCAGGTCGTCCATCCGAATTTTTTCAGACGGGGAGCTACAGACCTGCAGCTAGGGATGAAAAATTTGAATAAAAGATGATGGTCTTTTCAGAAAGATAAACCATTTATAGCATACTATAACCATATACATATATATGATTACACTCAAAGTTTAGCACATTTTTGTTCTCTAGCTGATGAGTGTAATGATTATCATAAATTAACACATTTTAAGTCAATCAATGTGCTTGGTGAGCAGTGCAAAATTAAGTGAGACTAGTCATATATTTAGAACATTTTCTGTTAAAAAAAAAAAGAATTACATGTACAACAATGTTAGTTGCATAAAGAGAGGCATAACTTATTTTTCTCCAGTTTTAATTAAGTCATAGATTCACAGGAACATAAAGCATATAAAAATTGTTATTCTAATTATATCTATTTTATAAGTAGTTGATTAGTTGACTATTTGTTTAGATTCGTTGGGATTAGTTTTGAAAACCTTGCTGTTTATCCTATCATTTAATTTAATGACACAATCATACATGTACAAATTCATAAAGTTGTTGATCATTTCTTTGGGATGAACAATATTTAATTGGAATTATTTCTTACAATTAAGTCAAAAATGATTTCAGATTTATTAGTTCTTTGCTAATTGACCTGTTGATAAACATCTGAGAGAGATCGTTCTGATTGGTGTAACTGATTGTGAGTGTGAACACAGTAGACCTTGCACAGAGTGTCAGAGACTAACTTGTATGCTGTATTTATCCTATTGATCAGCCACACCTGACTGACAGGACCAAATGAGAGTTACATCACAATTGTTCATAAACTCCACATCACTGTCTAGACACCCTGATTACGAAATGAAAGGATCAAGGGATATGTTCTGGGAAACAAAGAGAAGGATGGATAGAATTCAATAGTAGAATTCTTTTGACCCAAGTTGAATTGACTTCATTGAAAAGTGACAGAAATTAAGTTAACTTTGTAAAATAGAATATTACGTGATCAAGGATTTTTTTAAAAAGAGTTTGTCATTATTGTTGTAAAGAAAGATATCCAGCTATTGTTGTTTTTAAAGGAAGTTAACGTGCAAAGAGCTGACTGAAGTCTTAAAAAAAAAATTTGTTTTCATTTCCACTTCATCTTACTTGATATCAAAATTTATTTTTTTGGTAATCCACACAAATTACATGTACCGGTAATTACTTTCCTCCACCATCCTTAGTAAGGAAGTCAATTAAATCTGTAATTTCTCCCCCTTCTCCCCTCCCTCCACCATCACCACCACCTTTTCTCAGTCCTGAGACCTCTTAAAAAAATCACTCCCTATTACATTCTTGGCTGGTAACAATTGGCTGTGAGGCATTTAGTAATGCTTGTTATTTATATGAGTTCAGGGAAATTTTGTCTAAAACATGCATGATTAAGTAAATATTTTTGTTTTAAGAGATGGAGCATACAGGTTCATCAACATGTTAGCGAGCACGTGGTTTAATATTGGAAAAGTTTGAGCCATTATATCTTCCTGCATCACAGTGGGCTTGCATAGTGTTGAAAGACATGTTCCTGGTTTGGACTGGACATCCACTGAGCAGCTTACATCTCAAGTGCTAAGATGAAACTGAAGAGGGATCGTCTGTCATTGCCCAAGTATTGATTTAAGGCACAGCCGATCTTGTGTCACAGTATTGTAAAATTGAAATTGACACTTGAAGCGTGTCTGCTTTAGAGCTGAAGGTCAAGGTCATGGGTTCATTGTGCGGTCATGTGGTCATGTCGTAAAAAAACGAACACAGATGTCAAAAGCTTCATCATGTAACAGCAGTAATTTTCTGACTTTGTTGTAGAGTATCAGAATCCGCCAGCTGGCCATCAATCTCTCGTTGCAAGGTTAAATTGGTAGTGCCTTCATATTTAACAATGGTTGAGCATTTTCATTCCTATAAAATTATTTTGATGTTAATGGTTTGTTCTAGGAGGAGGTATATAAAGAAGAATTTTGTAGGCTTGGCTAGCCGTCTTTGTGCTTAATTAGGTTTTTGTATAGTGAAAAATGTACGAAGGATGGAATACAATGTCTAGACTAAATATCATTAATTACATAGCTAGAGACCTAGAGAGTCACTTAGGATGAAGAAATCTGTCTGGTCTGGTGATAAATGTGTGGTGTTGATGGGTTTGATTTTTTTATATGACAAAGAGAGAAGATGTTAGAGACTGTTGTTTACAAGCCCCAGTGTACAAATACAAAGCATAGATTTTTTTCATCAAAGGATTTTATATGTTAAATACTCAAGTGTTCTCCCTCTTATATAATACAACACTTCAGTGATTAAGAAAAATGTATTAACAGGAAAACTTTTACATATTTAGTTTTAACACCCCCCCCCCCCAGTTTTTGTTCTTCTTTTGTGATACCTGAATATGTTGTAATACTTTTCTTTTTCTCTTACAGCGACGGTAACTCGAGTTGTGGTCATCATTGTGACAATTACTTTAATGCCGGTATTGGCCATTTTGATCTGTGTAGCAAGCCCGTGTAAATCGACTCGTCGCATGTTGCGCCGGTGGACGAATCGCGACCATGGGGATGTGGAAAATCGACAGTTGAGGCCCCGATCCCAAGTATCTGAGGTTTGAATTGATTAAGAAATCACTGTAATCAATGCATTAATTACTCTAGTAAATATTTATAAGCGTGGGAGTATACTGCTTGGTCTACATTAATATCATTGCTCTGTGCATTTTGTTTTCAATCTCAAATGACACTGACTTGATATTTGGTACAGACCTATTCTTTATTGGCACACTAGATTATTGGCACTTCCTTAAAGATGCTGGCTTATTGGCACTTGCTTAAAGACCCTGTGCATCATATTCTGATTTCAAAGAAATGTGGATGTTGTTAATCAGGCTGATTAACGATTCTTTTGTCTTTTCACAAAGAAATAAGTTAGTCATGGTTGTTGATACCAAGTGTCCTCTGAAACCATGCACTAATCATCTCTGTTTCTGGGAGAAAGAAAGGAGTTGATGGCAGCCATATAGAATATTTGTGATCCTTGTCAGCTGCACATCTGACTGTGGCTTTGTATATCGGAATCCCAGTCATTGTTTGATAGTATTATTTTCTCCATCTAGCATGTATCTGTAAAAAAAAAAAAGGGAAAGAAAATTCCATCTCATTTTTTTTCTTCTGGTATCGTACACATGCAAAAAACAAGGTAATTAAGCAGTATGAAATTCTCACGGGTGTAAATTTAGCTAGAGTATGCGCCATACTTGACAAGTTGAAATATACCATGTAAGCTATACACAGAAATATGAATTGTTTAAATATATATTGCCTTTCAAAACAAACAGCCAATTGAAAATAAGAATATATATGAGAAATAGCAGGTAGCATGCCAACTGTTTGGTACATGTATGATCTGTCTTGTAGGGTGGTTTTGGTGGAGCAGCAACATCTACTTCCTGCGTATCAGCCAGTCAAGAATTTTCGGATCCTCAAGAAGCATTGCTCCGTGAACGACAAACACAAAAACATTCAATGCAAACTGACATGACTATTAGTTTACCGCCACAAATACCCATCTCACAAGATGGGGAGGAAGGGTATCAACAGAGTCAGAAGACTTTAAAATATCTCCGTAAATCAGACGGCTACCAACATTGCTTTAGACCCCCACCCAACAAGACTGTGCATGATAAAGAGAGCCCGCCTCCCTATTATTCTCATTCTGCCTCTGCCATTGATAAAGTCGGCCATTCTCCACTGAAAGTCGGGGGAAGTCCAAACAGCCGAACAACGTCCAGTGACATGTTGTCTCGGTCGTACAGTATGTCAAACAGCAATCACTACTATGACCCTTCTGTATCAAGGACTAATGCCAGCAACATGCGTGGGAATGCGGCCATTCACCACGAGTTGCATACGTCCAGTTTTGAACCTCCTAATTATCATACATTATATAATACATCTGATGATAAGGTTTGATAACTCTTCAGATGAAATATACTGTGCATAAAGACACTCTAAAGAATGTAACTGGCAGGCTGGCAAAACTATGTCAAACACTAAGTGAACGAGCCTATCCTGCTTTTTTATCCTTTTTTTTTCTCTTTTTTTTGGCTCTATTTTATAGAAAAACAGAATTGATTGAAGCCATAATGAGTCAACACCTAAGTCCTTTTTCATCAACAGCATTCAGTGTAGTGAATTAGTTGTGATATGGAACAGTGATAGAGTGAATGCTTGTTTAGTTTCACATGCTGGATGTCATCTTCCTTTAGAGGGCTCACGTCTCAGCCATTATTTCTCAAAGACTTATTATTAATTAATTTGTTCTTGTTGCTTTCTGTGTATATCACACAAAGACAGGCTGTAGCCAGTAGCAACACACTGGATGTTAAAAGCATCCACATCGAGGGCGGAGAGGAAGAAACAAAACTGTGAACTTGATGATCTTTGTCCTAAGTGATCTCCACTTATTTTCTTAGGTCTCTTCTATGATACATATATGAATATATATCTTTCAGTAAGTCTAATGCAGTAAGCATTAATACTATGGTGTCTATTGTTTTGTTGGAGCACATGGTATATGATTTCATATATCTAGGGCTCCAAAAAGACAGAGGAGTATGTATTTGTACAGTTAACAATATCCTCAAAGGACAACTACTCTGTAGTTCAGTGGACTGATTCGTGAGCATGAGCATATTACCTGAGTTTTATCCTTTGTCATTCAGATAAGATATTACGAAATGAAATCACACAGAAAAAGAGTTCTTGTAGATTTTTTGGTAAAAATTTGAAATCAATGAAAAATTTGTAGTAAGTTTCTAAACACAGTATTAGTAACACTTTAACTTGCTTACTTGAAAGAAGAGAGAAGTTAAAAAAACTCTTTATTGACATTAAGTCAGCAATTAAGACTATTTTGCTGTTTTTCATAAAATGTAGCCAACGACTCAATGCACCTGCTCTACGAAAGTTTGAAGAGACACAGAATATTTGAACGTAAATGCAATATGTACAAGTATTCTAAGATCAGAGCAAATAAGATCGATTTGAAAAAAATGATTTGATTAGCTGGTAGCAGGGTGTATTTTTGTATCTTATATCAAAAGTGGTTTACCCTAAAGACGCACTGAGGAAAATGTCATGTTTATGAGTTTGATATTTAAATCAGGCACAGTGTTAAAGAGAATCTTTATCTTAACAAAAGAAAAATGGCAATTATGTATGAATACATGTGAATATAAGTATGGTTGTAATGATATTGTTTGATAGAAATTGTACATATAAGTACGATTGTAATGCCAGTTTTGAGGTATGACATTTTTGGACACAAATATGGTTGTCATTGTTACACGGTGTACAATGTCCTCGGTTTGTGAGATTTTGTTGCAGACTTTAATTGTTAGTGTTCCGTATTGCACAATGAAATGGCATTATTTGAAAAAAACAATTTTATGTGATATTTTCATACTTTGTCAATGACTTTCTCTTTCCTGTTTCATTTTTTTTCAAAGGATTTTCACCCCTAAGATTGTGAATTTTAGATAGGGATTGATTACATTTTATTTTGTAAAAGTTTTTTTTTCTATTTTTATTTCCAAGTTTTTGTTTATGTTATTAAGAAAAAACAATGTACATGTATATTTGTTATCTTTTAATCTTTTATACATGTTATAACTCTCAACTACTTCTTGTCAATGCAATTTAAAAGAAGTTTTAGTTCTTTCTTTTCAAATACTGATTCGTCATGAACTGTAAATTATGAATCTGCATATTGAACAACATTTAATAATGGTCTTACCTACATAAAAAATATCTTGTTTAAGTTTATTTAAATTAATGCATGACAATTTGTTACTTGTCAACCATAAAAAAAAATTAGATGGGTCTTCTTTAAAATTCCTTGTAATAAGTGAATCTCAAATTCTTACTTTTAGGCCAGTTTCTTAACTTGAGTTTTGGGAAAATTATGTATGTATATGACTAATAATATCTGTGAATAGTTGTTTTAGAAAACCAGATGTTTGGGAACTATTCTTGCATCAGTTAGTTTGATGTGCTGTAACATATTATAGAACTTCAATTTTTGGATGTCTTTGGGGGGCATAGCCCTAATGAAAGCAGTAGTGAAGCTGATTTTTTAGCTGGGATGGTGGATTTCTGTTGTTATTGCTTATGTTAGCCATCAAATGGCATTTCATGTGTGTCTGTGTTGTTTCTCTATCATCAAATACGATGTTGAAATTCTTCATGCATGCTGCATTTTAGATTAATGGTGAAAAAAAGTTATGTGTATAAAATCTAAAATATGGAAGCAATTAAGTCCCAATATTTAATTTCCTTAGTAAATCTCAAATAAAAGTGATTGAAATAGCTTGATTTTTAATTAACATACACAATTTTGTTAGGAAAACTTTATATCTCAGAATTTCTGATAGCTTTTTGGAAATTTTTTTTTAGAAACGATTAAGAAACTTATCTCTCATTGATCAATTTTTTTTTTAATTGAAAACAATGCCTACATTATGGTAAAGGACTTTTGCCTGTAGACTTACTTCTGTGCTGGTTTGCCATTTCCATATGAGCTATTGTCTAGTCATGAATCAGAGATGTTGGCATGTTATAGAAAAACCGACACAGATATAGCTGTCTCTAGATTCAAGGGTTATAAAATGGATCATTGTTTGTTACTGTCAGAACTGGCAAAAAGGCTATAAACTAATAGACCAGACAGATTGGTTTTTCATCACATGGTATTTTGCAAATGACAGCGTTTTCAAAATGTATTTTAGTCATTAACATCATATGTAGCCCCTTTTCAAACTGAAAAAAAAATAATGAAAAGGAGGAACTTGCGCTAGTTGCTAAATGTTGCAATATAATGTCCAAACCTAGTGCTTAATTTCTCTTACAATTTATCTACAGTTGCTTACTTCTAGGAAAACAGAACAACTTGAGCATGCCTGTCACAAAACAAGCATGTCGCTCTTGTGTGAAGTTCCCACATCTAAGACTCCACTAGCATAAAGACAGTATTCCTAACTAGTTTATGTTAGTATTTATTTTGTTCACACAAAGATCTCAACAGCCTAGGAAACTGAAGAATTTCAGCAAATCTATTTGTTCTTGTTTGAGTCTATAGTGAGAAA
>WFKH01010931.1:32635280-32665245 GCA_016163765.1 Magallana hongkongensis
AGTTATGTTTACATGCGAGATAAATATGTTGACATGCAACTTAGTTATGTTTACATACGAGATAAATATGTTGACATGCAACTTATAAGTTGTATGTCAACATAACTAAGTTGCATGTCGACATAAATATGTTGCATGTCAACATATTTATCTTGCATGTTAACATAACTAAGTTGTATGTCGACATAAATAAGTTGCATGTCGACATAAATATGTTGCATGTCAACATATTTATTTTGCATGTTAACATTAATAAGTTGCATGTCGACATAAATAGATAGCATCTAGCATCGTGGATGTCACATGTTGGCGATATTTGAGATTTTTTGATATTTTTTAAAATTCTTATTTGATTGCAGTTTTCTTGCATGTCAACATAGTTATGTTGCATGTTGACATAACTATCTTGCATGTCGACATATTTATCTTGCATGTCGACATAATTAATAGAAAAATAACTTGCACACAAGGGGCAGAGATATGCCACCATAGGCGAAGGTAAAGAAATTTACCTATATTTTAAAAAAATGCTAGATGAATTATGTCAACATGCAAGAAAAATATGTCAACATACGAGGTAATTATGTCTACGTGCAAGATGATTATGTTGACATGTAAATTATTTTTTTAATATAGCCGCATATTGAAATTAATAAGTTGCATGCTATAATAGTCATTTCGTATGTCAACGTAAATAAGTCACATGTCAAAAAAGTTATCTTGCATGTTAACATATTAAACTCGCATTTTGACAAATATAAGTCGCAGGTCAGCATAATTATGCTGCATATTGCATTTATTATGTCAGATACTGGCACCAGTAATTTAAAGTACAGAAATTATTGTGGCATATTTCTGCCCCCTGTATGCAAGAAATTTTCTTTAATAGTAAGTTGGTATGCAAGGAAAATGAAATCAGCAGGCACTTGCTGTAGCGTCTTTTTTTAAGGTGGGGAGGTGCAGACTTATCCAAAATCTTCACACCCCCCCCCCCAAAAAAAAAAAAACAAACCAATTTTCCAATCTTCAAAATCATAATCCGTGGGGGGTGGGGTGGACTTCTATTTTCCCTATCATTTATTACATGTTCCCAAAAACTGGGAGAAGCTTCTTCAAAAATCTAATTTCTATATGTGAAGGGGGGGGGGCTGGCTGATGCTACGTGCCTGATCATAATTCGTCATAATTATAAATTTAAAAAATATCAAGTATCGTCTACATACATGACTTAAACTGCAATTTATTTATGTCGACATGCTATTTTTTTACTTGACACTATGATGCAAGATTCATATGTCGACATGCGATATATATTATCAATGTAACATATTTATCGACATGCAAATCATTTATGTCAACATGCAACTTATTTTTGTTGGCATGCGAGTTAAATATGTTGACAAATATACCCTCTTACAAATAAACAAGTTGCATGTTAATATATTTTTCGACATAAACTTTTGGCTTGTGAGTGTTACTTTACGAATAACTTTTGTTCGACTTAACTAAGTCACGTGGTTAGAAAATCATGTGACTTCGTCATATGACTTTTAGCTATGGATGCGGCAAAATCGGTTGTGTTTTTGGTTTGTTTGCTGGGAGCTGTTTTATCCCAGTCAAACTGGGTATCACTCCAGGAGGCGAAGAAGTTGAATGGTAAAGCATGTTTCAAAAAGATGTTCCCAGAGGAGATCCGAGTGGGGTAAGAAGTTTCACGCAATTAATATATTGCACCGAAAAGTCTGATAGACTCATAGACAGGGCCAGTACAGTATCTTGATTTAGTTATATAGCTTGAATAAGCTATATAGCTTTATAAAGCTATTCAGAATAGCTTGATAAAGCTATATATATGAATTTTTTTCACGGAAATTTTATTATAAGATATAGAAAAAAAAATCGCAATTTACTTACTGCTCTGGTCACAGGGGCTTGTGTAGAAAAAAAAAACATCGTTAAAAAAGTGGGTACCTTGGATGAAAAATAACAAATAACCTAAAATATATTTTTTTGTGGTTTTACGATAACATGTAAGAGGGAGAGAAAGAAATTCAATTAAATAAAATTCTCCCTGCCGCTTTGTTGTCATTATATTTATCTTGTTCGTTATTTCTCTTTGCTTTTATTATATTTAGTGTCACATAATGATTATTTCATTCCAAATCACTGTCCGCATTTACATTTAGGAATGGTACCCTGTTACTTGTGTATCAGTGGTTTTAAATATTTTTCCTGAGCGGTAATATTTTTTCAATGCTGCAAATTCATAAAAATCGTTCTCCAAAACGGTTCCCCGATATTACAGAGACCTTAGAGTCACATGACCCGGAAATGGAGAAAATGATTCGAAAGTGGGGAAGCCAGGCCTTGTTGAAATACCTCCGTAAATATAGTTCCCGGGAATTTATTTTGAAAAAAGAAATGGCTGTAAAATAGCTCACAAACTGTACTTTCAATATGTATAAAGTATGAAATAAAAATTGAACAACTTTGCCAAATATTAATGAAACAGTCTGACGTGACCCGGAATTGGCGACTTCACTGTACTCATATTTGCACCATCCCTGGACCATTAAAAAAGTAACCCTAATTAAAGATAGTTTTAATATTGCAGCTTTTAAACACTTAAGCAAAAAATATATTTCCATTGTTTGGGTAACCGTCCACCACTTTGTGTGCATTGAGGCATGATATGGATAAGAATGATTTCTTCTCATTGTACTGAATTATTACCAATCAATTATCTTGTTTACCATAACTGACCTCCTTTTTTTTATTTCATTCAAGAAGTAACTGTGTGGTCCATGAATGAATTGCCCCAAAACTTTTAGAACTTTAAGTGCAAAGTCTCTTAAGGGTAGATAGATAGATTTATTTTGGTATCAAGTCATCATATAAACATACATATTGTACATACAGTGTTTCAATATTAAATGATTTTAATTTCATAAACAATGGTGTTTGAAAAACATAAGTAAGCAGATACCAGGATAACCCATGAAAGCTCGAAAGCTTATTTCCAATGGGGTCCTTTAAATAATATATAAAACATTACTTATTTAGTTTAGTTTTTACAGTAACACAATATGTGTTTGTACATAATACATATAGGCACTGTGCTAATTATACCATACACAGTGATACAAACTAATCCTGAGTATACATACATGTATGATAACATTGATAATATGCATTTGGTAAAATTATATAGTGTCTAATACATGTAGTACATGTACAACATATCACTATTTTGTTCTAAAATGCCCTTTTGAAAAATAAAACTTTTTACTTTTGTTTTAAAAACATTCTTACCATGTGTACATATAATAATTATGTGATATGGTAAAAAATTCCAGTCTTTACCATTATAGTAAAAGGTGTCGGCTTGACATGCCTGACACAAGGTATAAAAAAATCTTCATTTGAGGATGCTCTTGTGTTTCGTGCAGATACAGATGTTCTAGTGTAAAATTTTGAATTCATGTAAGACGGTGCACTACCATGATATATGTTACATGTATATACATGGTTAAGGAGACACAATTTGATGTCATTGAGTAATCTTTACATGCATTGTTTACAGAACAGTTCAATGTTGAAAACTATCACTGCACCAAAGTGCAATTTTTTTAATACATGGGGAAAAAATTACACATTTAAGAAAAATGTATGACAAAATAGCTAAATCAAGCTACTCTGAATAGCTTAATAAAGCTATATATCTATAGTCTGTCCCAAGATATTTATGCAGCACATTTGGACGATTTTTAATAAAAATACACATCCCTGTGAAAGAAGTGCAATTGAAATAGATGAAAGGGAAAATATCCAAGATAATATCATTCACATATTATCATTTTTCACTCTGAAAAATTCACAGGAACGAAAACAGATTTCTTACTGAGATTTATAATGAGGAATGTTGACATCTTTTCTCCATTTGGAAGTCGCTCAGAATACCTCACACAACTTTTCAATGTTATCATCTGGTTTTGTTGCAATACAAAACTCCCGGATACATCACCTTTTTTAGCCGTGTATTGAAACCTGATAAGCTAGAGGGGGCATTTCAAAGGAGAAATCTTGGAAATTTTTCCTACTTTTGAATGAACATCATTTAAACACTGAGGTATTTACAAATATTGAGTAATCAAGCAAAATGTGAATCGAGGATATCTTGGGACATAGTATAATTCAAGCTATATAGCTAAATCAAGAGATTGTGGTAATGTACTGGACCTGATAGAGATAGGAAATCTATGCTTATAAATTAAGACATTTTGCAAATAAACTACAAAATGCCTGCACCAGAGTAACTGCTTATACCTTTGGTATTTCCACACGTGTGAGATGATGTCCGTAAGCTATAATTGAATTTTAACTGATTATTAATTATTGTGAAATTAATTAAAAACCTACTTTCATTTTCGATAAACATGCAAGCCCAAAATAGCAAAAATGAGAGTAAGGTGGTGGACATGCTTTGGCTGATCCAAGTCGGGGGTAGTTTGCATCAAAATATATACTTGCAATGAAATAATATTGAATGATTACATAAAGAGTGAATATATTTACTGGGAACTTATTTAGAGTATACATTTCAATTCAATGGTTTATTGACATCACCATGTTGGCATACAGTGAAAATGAAATCAAATGACAGACAAAAGAAAATTATAACATAAAGGCTACAGCATGCAAGACATTTTTATACAATACTTCATAGTCCCTGGAACTGTTTTCTCTGCATAAAGCATTTATCCAAGTAGATACATAGACGTTTTGTAGTATTATAATCACATGGATTAACAATTTCTCTTATGGGATCAATACCACAGTACAATTTATCATTGAAAATATCACAATAATGAATCGAAGATTGTCATACACAGGACAGTAGAGTACAAAATGTTTTTCATTTTCGACTAATAATTTACAAGCATAGCATAAACGTTTTTCCTTTGGGATAATTGGTTTACGATATCTACCTGTTTCAATAAATAGTGAATGTGCACTTATTCTTAATCTTGTTAGCTGGGATCTTTCATGCTTTTTCAAGGAAGTTAGAAGTTAAGATTTGACAAATATTGAATAAATAAAATGAGCCAAATCATTTCTTGAATGTGCTATTTTAGTTTTGAGGGATAGAACTTGCGAAGCAGGACCTCTGGTGGGAGAATGGTATAGTACTTTCCAGAACGGGGTAACCAAGAACGCGGGTTGACTAATTAATGTCAGGCGAAAAGTGTAGGACAAGTTCATCATGCATCGCAGGCAGATACCATAGATGGGACATCTCTGGTTAATACAAAAAAGTTAATAAATAAAATGGAACAATTTAATTTGATTTTAGTTTTGATGGAAAAAACTTTCTAGAACGGGGTGCCCAGAAACGCTGGTTGACTAATTACATGTAACATCATGGTGGAAGTTAACCATCGGGCAGATACTTTGGATCTGGCAACTTTGGTATAAAATATGCAAATAAATATGCATACACTAGCGTTTTTTAACTTCATACATTTTTATAGTTGAAAGGGGGGGTCACCCCCATCCCTAATTGTTTTTTTCAAAACAGTCTTTTATCTGAAATTCTTATTTGGGACAATAATAAAAATTATAGTGAAATTTGACCTAAAGAACCAAATTTAGAGAGAGACGCAGTAAATACCCACTCACTGGTTTAAAATAAAATTAAAAAGTTTGTAAATTTTTTTCCAGTCAGCTGCAACAAACAGAATTAAGGCCCCGAACATGTATATATTATCCATTTCAGTTTAGATTTTTCATCCCTGCCCGCTCCTCTAAATATCCAGCAATGCAGTTGGTTTTTTATTTCAATTTTAAAGAATAGTTTAAGAAAGCAATAAAAAAAAAATCGGACACAGCTAGTATATACAAGAATGAACTAAAAAAAATATGGTTCAACATATTAAGCATTGTATCATATTAATGTGTAAAGTGTTAATTCCTGTGCTTGCACGGGATATCATCTAGTTATTCATATTCTAAAACAATTAATGCTGTAAATATAAATATCATTCCTTCGTTCTTGCAGTCTAAAAACTCCAAATGAGCTATGCATCAGTCCGGTCATATATTTACATTGTTTATAGGCTCAATCTTTCTTTCCTACTACAGTTTACTTATAAGTTAGAGAAGATATATACTATACTGTTTTCCACCCTGTGCAATATAAACTGCAAACTCCCCTACCCATGTAATATAAACCTCAAGAGTGTAATGTAAGTGGATAGGAGAAATGATGATGTACCATACCCACATTAGAACCTGGGCCCGCTGAGTCTCTAGTCAGGTGCTCAACCAAGCTATCTGGCGCCTGTGATCGAACTTGGCTAATAGGTTGATATACAGCAATTTAGGGCTAGTATAGGATGTGATATAAAAAAAAATCCCATGCAATAATCTATTAACTGCAGTACTGATATCCTTAAAAATTGGACCTAACTAGGTAACTAAATAAATGAAATTTTAGTACACTAATGAATATATTTATATATATGATTAATTTTTTGTGAGGGATGCTTCAAGACTTAAACTATCTGATATTTTTTCATACAAATGCGATTGATTAATTTCGATATAATCCATGTAAATTTAAGTACATGTATATCAAATGTACATATAAACATAAATAAGGAAAAATAATTAATTAGGAAATTCAAAAATCTTATCAGGAACTTTCTTTACTGAAATGAGGAAAAATCACATCAGGAAATCTTGAATTATATATGATCTTTAAAGGACATGTATTTCCTCCATCTGACAATTATGTTTAATTTTGAGATTCTAGATATGCTAGCAAAAGGAAGTCATAAACAGGAAAGTCTTATTCACAGGATCAAATACAGTGTTTAAAAAAAAAAATTTCATAACTTTTTTAATGTACTATTTATAACTTTTTTACATTTTAATTTCCTAAAGTTGATAAAGAATCTATGAGATTTATTTCCTTCCTGGAGTTAGTCTTTAATCTACATGTATCAAAGTCCACATTACTCTAAGAGTTCTAGTACCCAAACTTCAGCTATTCCTATACAGTACTTGCCTTCACATAGAAAAATAAAATAAGAAGACAAAAGTTACTATTATACTTTCATGTTAAGTACTGAAATCTGATTGGTTTAGACGCAGTGTATAATCCGTTCTATTACCCTCAGTGTTAGCAACACACTTGGCAACGGGTAACATAATGAATTGTTACATGTGTGTAAATTATGCGTGTACGGTTCGCTGTAGAATTCACGTCATTCCTATGTAAAAGCTAGCAGTAAAGTTTTCTTTAAAATTAAGACATTCAGTATAATAAAATAAATAGTGCCTGTTTGGGAGGGTAACAGTTGAAATTGACACCCCTTGAAAAGCATTGTCAACCGATGCGAAGCTGAGGTTGACAATGCTTTTCAAGGGGTGTCAATTTCAACTGTTACCCTCCCAAACAGGCACTATTTATATAATGGTGCATATTGTATCTAAAAATAATTTGTACCAGCTACATCACAATTCATAAAGAATAATCATTATGTGCTAGAGGGAAAAAAGCATAAACTTTCTCAGAGTTGTTTTTTTTTCATTGAGGTTTACTTATACAATATATTCCTGTTATTTGAATTGTTATTGATGATCAACACTGTTCTTCTAGCATGAGCCCACGCCCACATGAGTACATGGATTTGAGCACCCTACCCGAAAGCTGGGACTGGAGAAACATCAATGGGACCAATTACTGTAGCACCACCCGAAACCAACATATACCCCAGTGTAAGTCAATAATCAGTCACAGGGGAAGAAACCTCGTCCCTAGGGATGATGCATTGATGACTGTCAATTTGGTTGACTGCAAAAAAAACCTTTATGTACAAGCACGGAAGGCACATGTATTAAAAATTGGAAGATAAAATTTGGAAATGGTGACCATGCCAGTTTTAGATGATAATGTATGTGTGGGTCAAGGACAAATGCCCCTCATGCATTTTAGATGCCACTGTTTTCATCTGTGCCAGGAAAGGGATGGTACTAAACAAACACTTCAAGTCTTCAATAAGTTTTATTGTAAGATAAAGAGGAAATTTATTGAAATCTGAATAAAATTTATGGATGTGCATGCTTTTGGAATCTGAAATGAACAGTTAAAGTTAACCTATGCAATTAAATCCAACTTTGAGATTCTTGTGAACTCACTTTAGGCTTTACTTGTAATTTATGTGTGCACTTTAAAGTGGGTTGGGGTTTTTTATGCCATTTTCGTAACTTGCTTATTATAATAACATTTTAAGATTTATGGAGAAAGATTGCAAATCATAATTTAATGAAATTTGAAAAATATAAGTATACATTTTCCTTAGATAGATTTATACCATAGGTATTTTTCTCTTAACAAGGCTGGGTCTAATTTGTTCTGCCCTAGATTTTTTAATGAAATTTTTTACATGAATTTCTCTCTACTGATATAATAATAAATTTAAGATAAAAAAAATTCAGACATTTACCACATCAATGTTTAGGGGGTCATCTCAAAGTTAGTTAATTTTTAACATAGGACCCTATGGGATTTTGCTTGAAATGTATCAATTTGGCACATTTTTTATATTTTTTTTTTAACTTCTGCCCTAGGGATTGTTTTTTTCTTCTGTTTCACATATGAAATTTATTGTTAAAAGGCATCAAATAATCAAATAAAAAAAAACCTTTTACCTCCTGGTTTGTTCCAGGGGTCTTATCAAATTTTTTTTATGCCCAATTTCCCAGATTTGTCAGATAATGGCTATTTTTTATTTGACAAAGGCGGAAATGGTGATCTTTATAGTATTATTAAAACATTCAGACATATTTAAGTAATAAAAATATATATATTAACATCACATATTAAGGGTCATAAATATAAAATACATGGTTACTGTCTTGAAGTACATGTATTAAGCTATTAGGCGAAAGTAAGAAAATGTGACAGAGGGCTATGCTTGCTGAACCCTCTTCACGTTTTCTACCGGAGCCCAGATTTAGCTTGTAATTCAAGACATTTATGTTTATTCTCCAATATAATATCAATTTTACGCCTCAAACAAGCTATTTTCGACAAATTTCACTGAATATCTGCAGTTGAAGCAAAACACCATGGCATCAACTAGGTAAAAAGATGATGTCACAATGCAAATGAAACGCTGTGCAAAAGCATGCAATCTCACCAATTTGAAGTTTTTTCATGAGATCAAATGGCATCTACCTAGTGTTAAAATTGGGGTAGTTAAAATAAAAATGCATGCCTTTATGTGTTATAATTTTGTTTGAGTTTAGAAAAGATTTTTCATCAGTGTAAGTAAGTGCAACCCTTGACTATTGCAGACTGTGGTTCTTGCTGGGGAATGGGGTCCACTAGTGCCCTGGCCGACAGAATCAACATCAAGCGGAAAGGGGCATGGCCCTCCGCCTATCTCTCAGTGCAGCATGTAATAGACTGTGGGGATGCCGGAAGCTGCGAGGGTGGTGATGATGTAGGAGTGTGGAAGTACGCTCAGTCCCATGGAATCCCCGACGAAACTTGCAACAATTATCAGGCCAAAGATCAAAGTAAAACGACTCAATTAATATCAGGAAGATGTCAATTTTGATCAAGGAAATGTCTTGCTATAATACTGTATACAGGGAAATATTCGCCCCGGTTTTATTTCCCCCCTTTCGCCCTCATTGTCACGGGGCGAATTTAAGACTGGGCGAATTCCAATGTCTCAAATTATCTCTCTTTAAACACAACATTTACTATGTCTGGGCGAATTCAAGATGGGGCGAAACTGTTTGCAAGTGTTTAAGGGCAAAAATTACATGGAACAGAAATAACCCTGTATACAGTAATTTGGTATTCTAAAGGTGGCTACAAAGTAATGTGTAACATACTTGTAAAGGTAGCTTTAGATCAGGGTCTGATTTTGATATTTAGGATGCTAGGGCAGGTTACAGTTTTTTTAGTAGTTTAAAGTGGGTTATATTTGATTTCCTTTGTTTAAATCTTCCAAATAGAAATTAACTCCCCATCAGTGGCATTATAGTCTGAAATTATGGACTACTGAATTTTTTCGGCCAAGACCAGCTAAGAATAAGAGAATTGTTTATTGAATTGCAGAATGTGATTCATTCAACCAGTGTGGAACTTGTGTCACATTCGGCAAGTGTTTCCAGCTGAGCAACTACACCTTGTGGAAAGTGTCAGACTACGGAACTGTGAAAGGGCGGGAAAAAATGATGGCAGAGATTTATAAAAATGGGCCAATCAGGTGAGGGAAGAAAAGAGCTGTAAATAACAAGTGTGGGAAGTACGAAACAGAACCCCTGCAGACTTAATCAAATGATGCAAATGTCTAGCACTTTAACCTGCACTTGTTTGTGTAATTTATTTAATGACATTTCAATTTGTGCAAAGTCGCTTTCATTTATAGATATCATATATCTTATGAATGTTAACAAGTGGAAAAATCTGATGATGACTCATGAACATAATATAAATGAAAATTGTAAAATAGGAATATGAAACTATTTTGGTGCCGCATCAAATTTTATACAGGTAACTCGTGATGGCTCGAACTTCAATTGCTCAAAGTTCTTGATCACTCGAAGCGAGTCTCTGGTCCCAATTTTTTTCCCTATATAACTAAGCAAATATACTCTAAAAGACTTGATTTCTCAAACTCTGATCTCTCGAAACTTTTGATCCCACGAAGTCAAACTGCAGTCCCGTTATTCATAATCTATTCTTTTTACTCTTGATACCTCGAAGTGGCTGTGTATATGCAAGTGTTAACTACTTAACATCTATACTTGGTCATTTAAATGACTCCAGGCGTTAGACGCGTGACCCGTAACGGGATGGTTATTCAGGTGACACTTGTCCTGCAAGGTGATAATTGATCGATGATTGACCATACCAATACCTAATCTGTAATAAACACCGGTTGTCTTACGATAATTTGGAGATGTAGTGAAAATTAGAAATTAATTATGAGACGAGAGGATAAGTTTGAGCCAAAGTCAAAGCATAATGAATTATGTAAACGTCTTTAATTCTAGGCGTCTAAAATATATACAATTCGATAAGGCCGCAGAGGGGTGTTAAAGCAAATCTTCCGTTATGATTAGTTGTTTAATTATCATTAATTGTATATAATCATACTTATTATTCCTGCTTGCTATTTTTAACTGATTTTAAAAGTACTATGACCACAATAAGCAAGTGGTTACTTAGGCCCTGCTCATGCACACATCTATCAATAACATCTGTAATGACGGCCTACATGGAGATGGTGAATACACAGCTCAATATTCATGGTGTGGAAAATTGTCTGATCGTGAACATAGTGAAATTAAAAACACCGTAATGTTTTCCACATCTACAGTATAAAAATGCAGAAATTATGCATATCAGCGTCATTGTCATTAGGACAATTATTGCTGAACAAGTTCTTACAGAACTGAGTAGCACCACTAAGCAATCTGCTGAAAAACCCGTACAGTGGGTAATACTCGGTTATCTATTTTATGACAAGTTGCCTCGCAGTGCAGTAGTACTGAGCAATTTGGTCATAATATGATGCATAAAATAAATAAATATCATGACTTTATTCATTGACAATATTTGTTTCTATTTAGTTTTTAAAACATCCAGATCTGTATATATAACTGACAACAAACGTTGATAAAGCACATGCATAAGGTTAGCACTAAAATAAATGGCTTAATCATAACATCCGGTAAGACTACCGGTAAATTTAAAGCCCATCAGTCAACCCGAAAAATTCTAAACTCTTGATCCCTCAAAGTTTTTCCTCGGTCCAATGGACTTCGAGCCATCCAGAGTCACCTGTATGATATTCTATTGTAATTGAGTTTTTTCCCATTATTGGGTTCAAAGACATGAATAGTCTAATAAGTGGGATATCCAATGAATTTTCAAATTGTTTAGCTCACCAGAGCTGTTTGTCAGCCTAAGGAGTCTTTCTGTCTGTCTGTTCCTAAACTTTCGACATTTTCAGCTTCTTCTTTAGAACCACTTGGCCAAAATTAACCTAACTCAGCATGAAGCATCCTTCATGAAAGGGCTTAAAGTTTCTTAAAATACAAGGCCAGCCCTCTTCAAATGGGAGGTAATAAGAAAGAACTACCGTAATAAAGGGTTGAGAGTTTAAATTCTTTTTCTCGCACCAAATAAAGCTTCGTCTTAATATGTAGAATGAAGTTTGTTCAGAGTTTGATCCCAAATGGTCTGGAAGACGAGGGGACCCTAATAAAAGGGGGAAGGGGGTATACAAGAGATAACAAGAAAATTACTATTAAATTGAGATACAAAACATTCACATATCTGTAAACTTTTTCAAGCTGCATTGTGAGAAATAGGAGATTGGTTGGATGTGGGAGATTTTAAATTTTTTAACCCATTTTGGCAGGATGTGGGTGGGTTAACTGGAATGCATCGATTGTAATTATTACCTAGTACTTTTTGAAATTTAATCAATAGAAGTGGCATACATAGAAAATACTAAGTGAATGTCAAGGTTATATCTTGTCATGATTATTTATTGTTTATTTTTTGTTGTTATTTTATTAGTTGATTTATGACTTTACAATTGTGTTTTTTACTTCCACATAATTATAAACAGTGTTTTGTTTTGTTGAAGTTGTGGCATTGATGCAACAGAAAAACTAGAGGCATACCAAGGTGGAATATACACAGAAAAGAAATTGCTCCCAGAGGTAAGAGAACTTTGAAATATGTTTATTTATTATTTTATGCAAATTCTTTAATATTATATTATTTTATGTTTCATTTCCTTGCAAAAAAAGGGACTTTGTATGTGTTAATTTTGCCCTACTTTTTTTTTTTTAAGTAAATATTTCAAGTATGATATATTGTTTTGTTATTTTTTAAATAAGTTTAAATAAGATACTAGTATATAGATGCAGCTTTTCTTGAAATTCATTTAAAATAGACAAAAGTGTTATGGTACTTTTGCTTGAATATTTCTTATAAAAATCAAAAAGCTTATCTTCGATAAAACTTCCATGAAATGTTATATACCGGTAGACCAAAATTTGCCTAAAATATGCCACTTTATAACAACAAAAAATTAGGAAAAGGCAAGGTAACTTTATGATAGTTTTTTCTTAATTTAGAGTAGATGGACCAATTGAAAATCATGATATAACTTCACTATTATTTGTGCAAAGTAAACCTATGTATAATGTTGAATTATGACAGTCTTTATTAGGAGCAATTTTATGCCCTTGTCTTGTAAAGTCATGAAAGAAATTACCAGTAGTAAAAAAGCCTGTTGTTTCTTAAATAATACATGTACAATATGTCATCAGATATTTAGTTTATTTTTTCTGTTTCTAAGGTAAATCATATTGTGTCAGTAGCTGGATGGGGGGTGGATCCAGCCACAAAAACAGAGTTTTGGATTGTGAGAAACTCATGGGGAGATCCTTGGGTAAGTGAATCACTGATGTGGTGTATACATGTGCATCATGTGAATACATAATGAGCTCAGTGTAGTCAAGTGAACACATGTAATTGACTAAGTGTAGTCAAGTAAATACCTAAGTGAATGACTAAAAGTGTGTAGTCTAATGAATAATAGGGTAAAAACAAGTGAAAAATTAACTATGTGTAGACAAGTGATTAACTATGTAAAATCAAATGAATACTGTAATTGATTCAGTGTAGTCAAATGATTAACAAAGTGAAATCAAGTGAATGATTGACTCAATGCAATCAAATGATTAACTAAGTGAAATCAAGTGAATAAATGACTGTCTCATTATGTCAAAATTTTACAAATAATTGTCAAGTAAATAACTTGACTTATTCTTAATGAAGTTAAGTTGTTCATTAATTGTTAAGGACTTATTCTTAATGAAGTTAAGTTGTTCATTAATTGTTAAGTCATTGTGAATAGAGGACATCATGTATGTCATTGTAGTCAATAAATACCCAACCTAGTGTCAATCTAGTCAGATAAAAAATAGTCAGGTGTCTATGTAGTCAAGTAAATAATGGACTCAATATCATTGTAGTCAATTAAAAGTTGTCCTAGTATAATGGAATTGGGTAAATTTTGATAACTTAAAACAATTCATTTTGTCAGCATCTGTGACTTCCAATTTGGTGTGAAATGGACCATTTGTCAAAATTTTCAAGCTGATTGTGTTGCTGTTTTAAAAGTGAATACCAGTTTTTGTTGTTAACCATTTCAGAATTTTTGCTTGTGCTAATAACAACTGTTAAGATTTTCTTGTTTGTGTAGGGAGAGCATGGATGGTTGAGAATTGTCACAAGTGCCTACAATGGAGGAAAAGGCAATGACTACAATCTGGCCATTGAGTCAAGGTGTGCCTATGGAGACCCCATCATTCCACCAGGATATTGAACCAGCAGAAAAACTTCCTCAATTATCTTTCAACTAAGGAGATGACTTGCATTTTATCTCACTATTTCTCCATGAAAACTTGTCAATTTTGTAGTTTTTGTACTTTGCTATTTTTCTATATGTACAAAATCTGATAATTTATACATTTTGATATTTGTATTATGCATGTAACATGTTTCTGGTGAATTTGTTAACTGGGTTTTCCAACAGAAAAATCTGGTTATTGAAATGGTGAAAATGGTGGGTGGGCGGCTGCCAAAAGGGTACCCTTATTGTACGGGTAACTCCTCCTACAGTTTTCAAGATAGGAAGTTGTTCTTTTGCATATCAATTGTACATATATCAGAGATGTGCATATTGCTAGGATTTTGATTTCAGAAAATTAATGAAAAAAATACGAGCTTTTGAACTTAGTCATTTTTTGGCAAAATATTGCATATGGGTACCCCATTTCTTTGGATACGGTAGGTAGTGTTTATCAATTCAGGGTTGACATGAATTATGGATACAGTTCACATAAAAGAAAACCCAGTTTGCTGTCACATTGACAGCTTTTCACTTGTTTTAGTCTACATTTATGAAAAAAAGAAACAAAATGAAGTTACATTACATGGAAATGCTTTTTATGGTGCGTCTACTCGTTTTTGTTTCATTACAGGGTTGTACACATGCTATATGCTTTCAGTACACAATTTGTGATATGGATTGTAGTTGTACTGGTTAACTCCATGGCAAGGTGAAGATTGTTAAACAGAAATTAAATTTATTTTCAAACTTTTGTCCGATCAATGCAAAATGAAAAATTATAGGTAAATTGTAATAAGTATTTTATTCATATTTAAAATTTTTTTTTTTTTTAAATAAAGTTGGTATTTTTCAATGGTTGCTCTTTGTTGTACATTTATTTCCAAAGCTTTTTAAGCCAGATACTGTGTCATTCTAATCAGATTGCCAAAGAGCTGCAGATCTGTAGCTCTTCAGGAAAATTTGAATTTTTCCTGTAGAGCTATAGATCTGCAGCGAATTGCCATGCTGTCTGCTTATTTTTCCTTTCTTCTCCAAAACACTAAGCCAGTAAACTAAAATCACAAAAGTACATTTATCTTTGAATGCATGATTCAATTTTCTTCAATGGAAAGGGCCGTACTCTTATATGATATACTCTACATCTTGTTTTGTAAAAATAAAAATAACCTTTGTAAATCTTGGAGCCAATATCGAACTAAAACATAACATTTATTATAAGAAGTCCATTCTACCGGGTATTTTGTTTTAATTGCGACTAATATGGGTAAAAATTTTAGAATAGAAATGCAGACATAGGCAAATCTTTGAAAATTAAAGAGTTGTAATTATAATTACAACTCTTTTATTTTGATAACAGTTACTCTTTATCCCCCCCATATGAATTGGTGAATAAATTGTTTTAAATAATCATAGGTAATCAAATATTTCAAAGCTCACCGAGACGAGGCATCACCTTTATGAGACTACTTTTAATATATTTTATAAAAAGCATAGGTAATGTTCTTTGTTAAAATACTGGATTGAATGATATGAAATCTCGTATCGTATCATATGATACAATATATATTGTGTTATATGTACCATTTCATTTTGTATCATATGATACAATATTAATCATAATATACAATAGGATATCATAGTATGATTCAATAAAATATAGTATTATATGAGATCATGATACAATATAATATTATATGACAATAATTTTTGTCATTTTACATTGGCTGAAAGTACATCATGTGATGTTCGTCTTTTTCCAATATCAACGCAAAAGCACATCCGTGGAATATGATACCGCATGACTCTGCAGTATCAACTAAATAGGTGTTGTAAAGACAAAATGCCAATGGGAATTATTAAATTGCATCATACTGAAATTAATAATGGCCATCAAAGGGCACCTGCTCCAAAAACTTTAACCTGCTCCAAAACTTTAACCTCCTCCAGGATCTGAAATTCATGGCCCAGATTCAGCATCCAAATCTTTTTTTAAGTCCATAAGTATTGCCCAGATGCACAATCCATGCAAGTTGGTGAAGATAGGACAAGTAATAACTTAAGATAGAGGACCTGCTCCAAAAACTTTAACCATGCAGGTCCGGATGCCGTGGGTATAGCATAAGCTCCCCCGATGTCTTGGTGAGCTAAAAAGGCCAGTCTTTTGAAAACAAAAAATAAAACCACAAACTAAAGTAAGTTTTAACATTTATTATCAGATTTGACAATTAACATATGAAAAAGCACGCAACATTCAAGTAAAGCAAAGTCGCTATGACAGTTCTATGTGGATTCTTGTGTCTTAACTGCCTTTACTTGGTAACAATGACATGAAATTTAATATACTTGTTGAAAATTTTGAATCTTTGTAACTGAATATATTCAATGAATTGATCTGGCATGGTTTAAACTGACCAATGTGTACCTTCCAGATGACCATTCCAACATACTCAATTGTTTCCGCAAAGATTAAAGCTATCAAATCATGCTGTTATAGCCATTTCTAATATTTAAAATTAAAAAAAAAAAAAACAACGGAAAAATTCTGTCATAAAGATATTACAAATGCGTTGCTGGAGAGTGAAAAAACTTCTCAGCAACTACATGTACTTACATATAGAAAACCTGCTTATTGTGATGATATTACAGTCCATTTTAAAATTTGTTCATGAGGGAGTAATATTATATTTATCATCAGTCACCATAACTTAAAATTTACACTGCACTGGAATGGCTAAACAACAGTTATCACAGAAAAAAACATTTAAACTTGATCATGGCACTCTCAGATGTACATAAATGAAAACACGGGGCAAAGGTAAACTCTTGTACACTTACAACACTGTGTATCAGCGCAGTCACCACATGCTATTTTCCAGTCGATTTTTCATCCAATTTGCTTAAAAATTGTATCATAATTAACCAGTGTTGAGATCAAAATAGAAAAGTGAAATGGAAACCCAAAATTAAAATTCAGATTGAATTGATAATGTCGGTTACCATTTCTAGGTCAAGAATGACAAGAAATGGCTAAAAGGGTCACAAAAATGGTTTTTTTCTGTCAAAATTAGTTGCAAATCTGCTTCAGTTAAATGCTTGGACAAGTTGGATAAAAATCAAATAAAACAATTGCTTTGTGTGACTGCACCTATTTGTTGCAGGGACTGTCCAGACAGTTATACCAAATCTGAACTGACAGAATTTGATGAGAAATTGCAGCTGTTCTATCTAATGCTGTTAACACATGGTGGAACTCTCACGTTTTCTCGCGACATGAAAATTCACCACTTTTATAACTTTTATAAATGACCTTAGAACATTAGTTAGGAAAGCAGTTCTAGTATGAAAAACTACAGCATTGCAAGTTTTCGAAAGTTCAGATATAGATTAGAAATACATGTATAAATATATTCTTAGTAAAATCCCTTTGCTATTAAATGACAATGATAATTGAACTAATGTATGGATAAATTTACTTGTATACATTTCATAATGCATTTTGATTTTGATTTTAAACTATATAAATAATGCAATATCTGTGATGGTCAAATTTACATATTCCCTTTTTCATTGTAACAATGCAAATTTTGGAACAGTTTTCCCAAAAACCTACAAAAGTTTCATTTGTTTAGACATAGATTAAGTAGGTATGGGATACCTCATTTTGTAACATACTGTCATAGAATTATTATAACCCCAACTTGAAATTTGTTGTCTTCCATATATTTGTTGTGCTGCATGCGCAGCCAAGCTAGTGTCAGTTGTAATCTAGAAAGAGTTCAAGCACAGTAGGGACTTTTTTCAATTTAAAACATTTTCAGGATTTTTAAAATTCACTTTTTGGCAAAATATTGTAAAGAAGATGGGGAAATACGATAGCACAAATGCCCATTGGTTTAATCGTAAAATACAATTTCAAATTTAATTTTTTCCATTTAAATCTATTTGATAATTTTTATGTACATGTATAGTGGGTCATCTCTCCACTTTTTTGTTGATTGAAATCTGTCTGTTTTCCATTAAACCTTACTTAGACTAGGACAAAAATATGGAGCACAGACACTCTCTATAGAATAAAAGCCATTGAAGTTCTGAAAAAATGACACTTTTTGGAGGTTTTGATATGCATACGCCAGTTAAAATCAACATATTCCAAGTATTGAGCATATTTAAGGGTTACAAATCGGTGTTATGTTAAATATACATTGTTTTGAACAATTTTTAAAAGAATTATCAGATTTGTTGATATTTTCATTTTACAGTATCTTCTCCGTCCTAATATATGCATTTTACATGCCTTATCCCCCCATCTTCTTTTGAAAAATCTGAAAAATTCTGTTTTAATTCTGATGTATTTTCTTCTATTTTAATATCTCCATACCTTCTTAACTATGTAAAATGGTTTTCACTCAATCAGCTGTATTTCTACAAGAAATTACAGCTTTTGCCTGTTAGATTGCTGTAGTTCCATAAAAAAAGTAATAAAAATATAATGAGTTTCTAAAATAATCTGTCAATATACGTGTAAAAGTTCATGAACACAAGAAGCAGAAATATGGATGGTCAAAATCTACACAGAATTATGTGAATGTTGAGATAAATACAAAATGAGAAAAACACTGGGTGGGATATTATATACATAAATAACAAATGTTATGCTTTAATGATCTGTACATAAAAATTGCACTCAACTTGGGTTTCTAATCCAACTTTGTAACTACACATCAACTTGACATGTACAAACTACAGAGCCATACTGCTGGTATGGCATTAATGGCCAACAAACAAACACATTAATTTATTGCCCCCATCACAAAGTATGACCACATTTCTCATCAACGCTCTAAAAAACCAAACTTGTTTACACTACAGAAATCATAAATATTCAATTTGGTACAGATAAATAAGGCACCATACCAACTGATGTTGAAATTTGTAGATTACAGAGAGAATGACTTGAAATGCAACATTTGACTTAAGGTACCAGTAAAGATTACAATAATTCTATTCACATGGCTGGTCCTCTAAATTTTAATGTAAGCCACTGTAAAGAAAGCAAAGTACATTATTCAAGAAAAATTCTGATAATTTTATATAAAAAGTCAAAAACTGGAAAAATAGATTTTTTCGCCTTCAGGAGATCATGAACATTTTACAGAATACATAGTAGATATGAATAGGTAATTATACAACTTTAAAATAGAACTAGAAAAACCAACTGAAAATTGTCCATGCATGTACCTGACTGATGTAGATTTTGATGTTTCATTTATTTTTATTTTTTTTTTTGGGGGGGGGGGGGGGGGAAGGGCTCACAGAATACTTTGCGTAGTAAAATCTTCCCCAAAACTTACACATGTATGATGCAAAGATTACAAGCTACCCTCTTAAACTCACCAGGAGCTGAAACGGAGGGTGCTGGTTTTAAATACACAAGTTGTAATACAAGTAGTGTACTGTAGTTGTACTAGCATCATGCTGTTGTAATCAAACAGGCACTAATTCAGAAAACTAGTTAAAACAAGCATATATATAACTTTCAATAACATTACTTGTGTAGTTATAATTAAAAACAAACAAATAAATGATAGACCTATCATACACACTAACTACACAAAAGGAAACCGTCAACTTCTGTATAGTGTTGAAAATACTGCATTTCTCACTGAATATACTTCAAGACTAGAATCACATGTTAACAAAAACTTAAAACATGAGCAATTCAAGACAATATAGAGCAACGAACAGACATAATGCTTACAACAAGACTTGTAGGCCACACAGCTCACCAGACCCCATATATCCGAGTCTGCATGACTCGCGAGCTTCATTAAGATCTCACCCAAATGAACTTAATAGCAATTCAAACTTATTTAATACCCTTATTTTCATTAATAAATAATAATAATAATTATTTTAGAACTGTGTCAAAAAAACCATTTGTTGGATTAATGCTAATATTCATAAAACATGATTTGTTAGGCAGTGATAAAAACATATATGCATCATTAGGTTTACTGTAAAAGTTTTGATTAACAACTAATTGCTAGCTACTGCAATACTGAAGACAAGGGTTTTTATTATGTATGAAAGAGATCTACTTCTATTAACAGTTGAATAAAAAATTGCTGTGGCAAACATTAGTAAATTTTTATGACAGTTTTCCAGAACAGTGAATTGCTTTAGCAATCAATTCAAGTTCATATTTTCAGACAGGGTAGGATTGAATAAAACCTCTTGGTGTGCAGGTTCTGGATAAAGGCAGGAGGAACTTGACTGACATGCACATACAGCAGACAATACTGATCAGAAAAGCTCCTTATAGCCAATGTGACTACTACAAGCCAACACAGTGGTGGAGTCGCAGCATGCTCATATCTGAACCATTACAAGATAAATTAATTGTACAAGCTTAAACTGATCCATCACTTTAACAGTTACAATAGATACCATTTTCTGTTCAACAAACTTGGGTCAAGACAATGCATGACATGAAAAGTCCTGTTTACTTTTAAGATTTGGGTTCTTTAATTTGCTTGTCACTGAGCTTACTATGCACCAGAATGTGGCACCGTCATTCTCTTCAGCTTTACCTATCTATTTCCCCCTGTACTGATAAGTAAACCAAAACATCCAATAGACAAAACAATCTTTAAGCAAATGAAAAAACTTTTTCCCCTTAGACTTTTCATCCAATACTAATCGTTTAATGATCAGTCCAGAAAGCTTGTGTGAACCTACCTATGTGCATTAGGAACATGTTTTCAGGCTGTTTCTTTTTTTCATTGAAGTTTCTGGTAAATAAAGGTAAATTCCTACTTAAATTCTTAATCCCTTAAATTCTTGATTTTATTAAAAATGAGTGGTACAATGAAGTATTTGGCCCCATTAATAATTTCCTGTATAAGTCATCTTCTGGATATTGAATTCAGTAGATATCAAAATTTTTCTTCTTCTTCTAAAAAAAAAATATATAGCACACCCAGAGTATCAGCACCAAACAAGGAAAGGTCAAATTTATCATATATCACAGAAATAAATTGGGTGTGTAAAAATGCTAGAGGGTCAATAAATACAGCTCAAACATATTACACACTTTACAAAATATTCATCAACTAAAAACTTCCCATAATTGTCAATAACAACAGGATGTATTGATATCCCCATGGCAAGAGAACTTAAAAGCAATTTAGTACAAATTGAATCTATTTTTTAGGCTTTTAAACCAGGAAAAACCTATAAAATCTGAATGGAGAAAAATAACCCCTGTGAACTTTACCAGTTCAGATAAATACACCTTGACAGAATAGTTCGTATGACAGATACACTTAGGACATACACAGGGGAAGTTCTCTGGAATTGATTCACCTTATGGGCACGAGTTTATGCATTCACACAGTATGATAACCACGAGACATTTTTCCCCTATTTTGCTTCTAAATATATATGGCAAAATAACAATTAACAAGCAGGAACAAATGACAACAACGGTTACTGAAAAAGCACATTATGCAAATAAGTAAAGACATTGTCATTTTCTTTATCTCCATATAGAAGTACATGTGTATATATATATAAGATATATAAAGTTGAACTTCTTCTCTCCATAAATATAACATTTGTAATGTAGAGGAGCATCCAATATACTTCATATTTGTTCTAGTTTTTCCCCGCTGTAGCAGCACAAGATGGAGCCAAACAAAGAGTCTTTTTTCTCTTTCTCCTTCTAGGCATACCATGGGTCCCTTGTTTTGTTCTGTATGAAGGTTCGACTGAAAATTGTTCAACATGCGCGAATCAATCTGAGAGCCACAGAGTGCTGGTGCTCCCGCCGGCGCCGCCATCTGATCATGTGACCTGTGGATGAGATGACAACCTCGCGGCTTGCTGCCTGCCACACCCTCACACAACAAAAGATGGTCACATGCAGCAATGATGAGAAAGGATGTTTGTTGTTGTTTTTTGTTTGTTTTGTTTTTGTTTGTTTTGTATAACATAGACACCACAGAGAAAAGCGTAATCACCAGGCGTCCGTGTATCTCACATCACACTCCTGTAATGCCGGCAGCTTTTCCTACAGTAAAGAAACATCAAAATTAATTTCCTTGATCTATCGCCTGACCTTTGTCACATGGCCCAAGCAGCTAAACCTGTGGAATCATCACATATCCTAGGGAGCCATAATTCATGAATTTCATTTGTAAATTCTTATCCCAGCAGTGAATGTAAACACATGATTTATACTTAGACAACAAATTTTTAAACAAAATTATTCATCCATTCTTAGAGAATCAATGAAAACTAAGAGCCTAGAACTTGAATGATTCCATGTTGATAAAGTAATGAGTTTGAAGCCATCTTGATGATCTTACCACTAATCCTTCAAATGTTAACTTGGACAGGCTAGTGCTGTTCAGATTGAGTTTTCTGAGATTCTTCAATGCTACAATCAAAATACAGGTTTATAAAAACATATTACAACAATTGTTTGGCTACATTGCCATACAAGTCTAGCTATACTACCTCAATGTGCAATCTAATTTTCAGTCCTATTTTTTAATTCATTCATTAACAAGATATCTGTGAGCCAATGCTTACTTGTGATACCCCCGCTCTGATGTGAATATATAAAATAAGCAAAGTCGACATTTAAAAGGAAGCTGACGTCCGATTGGTACAAAAATAAATCCCACAATATGGCATGCCTAAACAAAGAGTGTGTTAAAATTTCAAGTTTCTGCGATAAATAGTTGCTGAGAAAAATGCGACAGAAATTTTTGTTACGGACAGACACACAAGGGTAAAACAGTATACCCCCCTCTCCTTTGGAGTGGGCGTATAACAAGTTTTCCTAAGTGTGTACCTATATAACATTTCCAACTGATCACATATTGATAAGTTAACTATTTTTCTGCCTTTTTAAAAATGTTTTTAAGAATTATTCCATCTTGAGTTTCTTTGAAATTTTTTTTATAAATACAGGTATATATACACACACATACCATTCATAAATGGAGATAGAGCAACAAAATATTAAACGAGAATGAGTTATCATGGGAAAAGGGTTAAGGTGGTGCATAGCAATTGACACCATAATTGTTTTAGGTCAGTTAATATTATTTTCATGCTGTAGAAAACTTGAAATTAGACTCAAAGAATTATTCTGTATTTTAGTGCTAAGTACAGGGATTGCCAGCTGTATTTGCTCCTGATATGTTGCAACCCATATGTATCACCAAAAGAGTTTCAAGGTCTGTTCTCCCTACTGGGAAAAACCCAGCTGAATAACCCCCACAAAGTGCATGTATACCAATTATATGTCTGGAATAAAATTAACAGGCTTATTTGTTGTCTGATATTTTGTTTCAGCATGTACATGTAGGTAATCACCAGGTGACATCATTAGCAAGTGGAGTAAGTTCAACTTTAAACAAATTTTACGGTTGTGCAGTGAAAGAATATTTCTTCAATTCGAAAAATAGAACTAAAAAAATTATTTTCTCTTGTTTGAACCATGCATATAACTGCTTCTTCCTGCCCATGTTATTTTTGCGGTTTGTTAACAAATTAGGGACATGCATGTATATATTTTGAGAATTTTCATTGCTTGTCAAAATTGGATAAGTCCGCCCCCCATCCCCCAAACTTTAAAAAACAATGCTTCATGCCTGATAATACTGAATGACAAATGTTCCAATATGTGGTGCATGTGTAGAAAATTTTATTTTAATCTATCATTAAGGCTAGCTAATTTTTGTGAGCAAAATTTTAACTTATTTAGATAATCTATTACAAAACAACTAAAATTAATGCACATGAAAATGTGTATTTAAGGAGGCTGACTTTAGTTTTTAATGCGCATGTTTTTGCGCATTCTAGTAAAATACAGTGTATTTATACTTTTCATGATTTTTTTTCGGTATCACTAATAAAATTGAACACAATAAACAAAATGCAGATAAATTTTTTTAGATTTTTTGAGGAAAATTTTATTTTTTAAACGATTTTTCCGTTGCACGGTAGGTGAGCGTTGCCATTGTGCTTTTATGACGTAATGATAAAATGAAGCTTTGTAAGAATGCGTTAAAAGAAAAAATATTAAAGCAAAAGTAAAAATCGTACACCATTGAAAATCTATACACAGAATAATGCTATCCTTGGGGGTATTTTTCTTAATTTTTGAATGAATTCATTATACCAATCTAAAGTTGTTCTACTCCAAATTTAGAGCAAAATTTGGTGCATTTTAATTTTTTGAGATGGCCCCCACTGAAAACCAGACGGTAGAATTTAGTATTTTTTACATATAAGGTAGAAAATATTATTACTAATCATATATTACAATTTGAGATAAAAAACTATTCTAGTATTTTTTTAATCTGCTTCGAATTGCAGAAAATGACAATTTCCTATACCGGTATATTCCTATAGTAAGTGTACCTGTATTTTGAGATTGCCCCTAAAGAGAACCAGAAGGTCTATTTTCTTGAAATTTCGCAGATAAACTAGAGTTGGTTTAAATTACATATGGTTAAAAAATGAAGAGTTTTGCTATTGTAGTTTTTCCGCAAAAAACCCAAATCAGCCTCCTTAAATGTTATCACAAAACAACAACATAAATGCACACAAATGTTGTCACAAAAAACTCTAAAAATTAATGCACTTGACATGAAATCATGTTCATCAAATTAATTAAACAAGCAACAATGTGCAAGTTTATCTGTTTGATTACTCACTGGCTAAGCAGGACAGCCCCTTATCTGTAACAGGTGTCTCACACAGATTGAGGACTTGCAACTTCTGTAGATACTCTGATATCAGCTGCAGACCATTGTCACCAAACTAATAATACAAAGAAAAATAACTCCAACTTTTTCTCATCAATGCATGGAGTATATAAATATGATAAATAAATTACAATCGAAGACAATCAGTCTCTTTTTTTAAAAAAAAAAAAATGGTCCAAGGCAAACCATTATCAAGCAAAAATATTTTTTTTTTCATAAGGATTAAAACAGAATTTATTTCTAAAAACAGATATAAAAAAAAAAAACCCTGCTTTTTAAAAGTGATTGCTTTTTAAAGAACTTTATTATTATTACACAATATCATGGATTATTAATTATTCTATAACTATAATATTAATCTTACCTGTGTGGACCAGAGGTTAAGGTAGCGTAGTGACGGCAGCTTGATCAGGTCATTAGCACATGCACTAGTGACATGTGTGAATGCTAGACTCAGACATTCCAAGTTGCCGAAAGATCCGGAACTCAACATCTTGGCCAGGTCTGAGTCTGTGGATTTGGATGGCAGGGTCAGTTTCTTTGGTCCTCCTTTTTGTTGCTGCAAGATAAAAAAAACCCAAAACCCCCATATAGTGATTCTATGAATACAACATCTCATGGTTTGTTAGATTCAAGATTGCAAGATTCAAGTTTTCTTCAAATGTTAAAATGCCAAATAAAAAAAGCAAGGCTAAATCAACCCAGCCAAATCCTGTGTCCTGCTTGAGTTTACAACATTCCGACTTGAACTTGCTGATTGGTGGACTTACTAGTTCTCGGAGAGCGATCTGTCGCTCACACAACTGGGCGTACATCCGCTTGCCTTTACACGTGCTCTGTAGCGTGGTCACCATTTGTAGTTTGAGGTCCTCATTATCTACCACCTCCAGCTCTAACATTGCACAAAGCACCTGTCAGGTAAATAAAATCACAAATCACAAAACCGTCCTCACCTAATCAGGAGTTACTTCCCTTTGCTTGTCAAATTCACACTCTACTGTCACCAAATATGATTTCAGAAAATTCTTTAACAGGAGTTTCTTCACCTCACTCTTAAAACTCAGTTATAACAAGTTTTCCATTAAGCTTGACAAACCTCCATGGCTGCCTCATTTTCCCTCAATGCCAGTAACATCACTGGACCAATCATCTTGTTCAACTCTGTCAGAAACTTCTTCCTCTTGCAGCAACATCTGATCAGACTTTTCAACTAAAAATGTCAACATTTTAAAGTTGAAAAAACCCCATAACAATCCAATATTCTTAAGTAATTTAACTACAAAGTTTTTCCTGCTAGTTATAAAAATTGATTTTTTTTGTTATTAAAAGGTACAGACTAGATGGAAATCAATTTATAACAGGTGAAAGGAATGAGTAAACTTGATTGGAAATTCAAAATTTCTTTTGAATACTTGTTAAACCATAAAGCTTCATTAAAACCGTATGATATCTAAATACGTGGCTCATTTCAAGATCACACCCAATCTAATCCAAATGAGATATTCTGAATCTACCATTACTTCTTAAACATCATCAATGGTTTTTTTCATGGGTTAATTAAGAGGTCAGTCTGCTATAACCTGCAGTATAATGGGTTTTTTACAGCTGTACATTTAATATCACTGGTGAGTTGGATTTTATGATATCTCCATGTTATCAGAGTTAATCATCTGTGAATATGCTGTTTACCATGACTCCCCACAGCTCCCCCTCGTCGTCACACCCTATCGTCCCCGGGGTGTACAGATGGAACCAGCCCTCCTTGCCCTCGCGGATCCCCAGGATCGTCTGGTGGACGTCACACTTTTCATCAGACGCTATGTTTCTCAGCACGCTCTTCATTTTGCTGTTAACAAAGTACAATTCATAAACTTAATATTCAGAGCATTTCAAAATATCTTAAACAAAATAAAAAGATCGTCAAACAATACTTACGATGTAAAAAGCTCATTTGCAAGTGCACTGAAATTGAACAAAAAAACAGTAATAAGACAAGAATAGCAGAAAGGAAAAAATCATATTACTCAGTTATATTCTGCCTGCAGGAATAATCAATAAAGTTATAAATAAAGATAGTGCATTTCAAAAATAATTAACATCAGGCTACATTACACATCTACAGATATCAAATGTCACGATTAAAATTTAATACTCCAACTTGAAACCCAATTTCAAAAATAAGTTTGCATTAACAAGATCTTTTTTACCGATTCCTTTTAAAATCCATTGCAGTTTCAATTAATGTTTCAATTAATGTCTGTTTTTCTAGAGTTTAGCCATGTTTACCAACAAAATACTTGAATTTAAATTAAAGATATTCTGCTGTCATTTATTTCATCAAAAGTTTATTCCAGTTTATTTCAGTTGCATATCCAATCACAAAATATGGATTCAAAAGGTGCCTTACTCATTTGGGAAAGGAATTGGTTGAAGAAGACTGCCCAACACAAGTCGCCAGTCTGCAAATGCTGACCTACAAAACACACACATACACAAACATTCTACAGCTGTTCTTTGGTATGACAATTTCCCCTTTTACGTGTAAATGCATATTTCATTATCCTTAAATCAGACAACTATTTGTTTTAGGACAAAAATTTAACCTAGCTTCTCAGGCCCAAAATTTCAAAACACAATGCAGCAGACAGATATTTATCATTATTGCTAGATTTGCTAGATTTGCAAAGGGGAATAACTCAATTTTCTCTTTTTTACAATTGAATAAAGGATGACTGCACTTATGGACATGCGATATTTGCAAGAAAATAAACTTTTAAACCAGCATTTTTCTTTCAATTGCAGAAATGGTCAACATCCAAACTGCAACTTTACGTAATTGCGTTAAATAAAGTATGTTGTTACGAAGTACGAATTTGTTTTCATAGGCAGGGGTCATCACGATTTCTTGAATCTCCATACGATAATGAGGAGGCCCACTTTTATACTGACTTCATACATAGTCAGCGCATGTTTGTCTATTGTTCTCCGTTTAACAGTAGTTGTATATTTGCATTATCAAAGTTATGTCAAAGGGAGATTAATAGACAAACATGCGCTCATGGTTTAAATGAGAAAAAACTGCTTCTTCTTACTTTTGCTTTCCCTGTTGTAACCAAGGGTTGATACATGTTGAGTATTATAATTCACCCCGTGATTTCTCACCTCAGGTAACGTCACATGATATAAAAAATTCTATCATGTGACGTGTAAGGTAGCATGTTTTGTGCTAACTAGGACAATGTTTTCGAACACGTTAAGTTGTCAAGCATTGATTTCAAGTCTTCTGTACTTACATGGGCATGGTCTTATTGTTGAAACCATAGTAAATAGTATACTTGTACCATATAGAATAGATAAAAGAAGGGGCTATGGTGAAGGAGTGATCACAAATTTTTATACATGGCATTATTATTCATGCTAGTCTAATTTTAGTACCATTCTGATAATGTCAGCTCCTCCTCTCATGCATATTTATATCAATCTTATGTTCGATCAAGGGCAGATAAGCGAAAATTCTCCTTTTTTCGAAAGTTATAAGGAGAAAAACATAGAATGAGCATATTGTATCACAGTCTAAAATCTTAATTCATGTTGGAAATTGACTAGACTCTTTAAAAAAATTAACAAATGTGATATTAGGTTAAGAAATAAATGTAACAGAAGTGACCAAAAAAGACCCAAAACCCGGCGCTAAGTGCAGTCATCCTTTATATTGTTAAGCCTTTCTTGGCATTGTGGTCTTACATGGTGTCCAGCATGCCAATGTAACAACAAAGCTTATTTTCCCATTCCTGAATGTCTAAAACTGTATTGGTGTTGTCCTGCATGGCACTGTTAGAAGAGAAAAACACAACTGTATGCAACATACAAACATTGACATTGATAAGACAATAGACTACTTGTAAGTTCAAGTAAGTATGGACTTGATGAACTGCTTAGTGCTGTGTGATAATACTGAATACCGGTTAGTTCAACCAAAACATTCGATATAACGATTGTTATAGTCATGTTCATGATTTTATTTCCCTTTTACAGAAAAAGTAATTTGAAGAAAGCTATTTAAATTTGAATGATGACTTCATGAGGTTTTAGTACTGCCAAAATATTTTCCAAAAATTTTAATGAATACAATTTCATTGCTAAAATGAGAAAGAAAACAAGAGATGTTTGTGAAACACTTATGCCCCCCCTCCCCCGGAAACATCCACGAAGAAAGGAAACTGCAAATAAGTGGAATTTTTCTAAGTCAAAGAGGCATAACTCTGTCAAAAATTGCTCGATTGTACCAAAATCGAACTTGACTAGATATTATTACGATAAATCTGTATACCAAGTTTCATTTCAATATGTGCAACCTCTGTGAAGAAAATGAACGGAAACTGCAAATAAGTGGAATTTTTCTAAGTCAAAGGGGCATAACTCTGTCAAAAATTGCTCGATTGTAACCAAAATCAAACATGACCTAGATATTATTATGATAAATCTGTATATCAAATTTCATTTCAATATGTGCAACCTATGCATAGAAAATGAACGGAAACTGCAAATAAGTGGAATTTTTTTAAGTCAAAGGGGCATAACTCTGTCGAAAATTGCTCGATCATAACCAAATCGAACTTGACCTAGATATTATTATGATAAATCTGTATAATAATTTCATTTTAATACGTGCAACCTCTGCAAAGAAAATGAACAGAAACTATTGGTGGACCGACCGAC
>WFKH01010931.1:32675245-32693088 GCA_016163765.1 Magallana hongkongensis
ATAAGCACAGCATCTCCATGCTAAGTGATGCATTCCATCAAATATACAAAAAGTTTCAACTAGGAAATAGAGCTTTCATGTACATGCGTTAAACCAGTAACAACAATTTAAAGGAGAAGCATAACATTTGGATGCATGATTTTTTGGTACTTGAAAACAAAATATTTAGTGATTTAGTGAGCTTTCTCTTTGTAACTCTATCAAAATCAACAGGCTACATACTAATGCACATTTATGAGATCAGTTTCATGTGTGTGTGTGTGTGTGTGTGTGTGAGAGAGAGAGGAGAGAGAGAGAGAAATCGATCAAAAACACACTGAAAACAACTGTTAATGTTTCAATATTCTAATGAAAAATCATCTTTCCACTAGAACAATAATACTGATTGTAGTTTAAGTGCATGTAAAAAACATGGCCTTATTTTGAACTTATGAACTTCTTATACTCTGTTCAACAACAAAACTTCATAAACCTCCACTTAGAGTATCACCCTCCTACTCCTACCACACAATCCCTTCAAACCTCATAACAATATATACAGTGGAGCATACTCTTTGTTACTCTTTAATTGTGTATGTGTGGGGAAGTGGGGGGGGGGGGGGGGGGGGGGGGGGGGTGAAGAGACTTTATGGCAATATTTGGGGGGGTTTCCCTTTTAGAAAAGTTGACTCTTCATCCTGAAAGAATTTGATACACTGTTTACCGGTAATTAGCTTACAACCTGTAATCAAAACAATCTTCTATAATCCTTTCCTTCTTATCAACTACACAACACACAATTAAACATGAAGAAAAATTATGATTTAGCATTGTTATTTAAATAAGTTCAATAACCTGATTCTGTACAGACACTCTGCTAATGAAGACAATAATCACATAGAAATGTCCTCAAATGAATACCCAGTATCTTTTTTAACTCTACCCCCTACATCACTTAAAAGTATAAAGCAGCCATTAATAGTCTAAATAGACTTCCAAGAATCAGTCAAACGCTTCCTGTTTATCTATAGATATACACAACAGCCACCTGGGGTAAACTGATGCCGGATATTGCTTATGACAAATTGAAAGAAAAACATTATTTACTTTGCCCCTGTCAGAGAGAGAGAGAGAGAGAGAGAGAGAGAGAGAACACCATCAACTAACATCTCATTTAATATCAATTGTCTATTTGTTTTGTCTCTGTTTTGTTTAATTTAATATCAGAGTGATGCAGGAGAAAATAACTCCCTTTTAAGGAGGTTCATCAACTAGCAAGAGTTTAGTCCCTTCAGAGATTTTTTGACATCATTACCTGCTGCAGGAGATCTGACACGAGGTCGAGGGGGAACTGATACACGCTAGCATCCTGGATGTTGGTGGTCAGGGAGACATCTATCATGTTCTGCAAGAAGATCAATATACATCCAAGTGTTAAAGCCAGTTTCAACAGGTGACTTCTCTAGCCTTGGACACGCCACTAACAAAAGCATTACAATATTGGATTTGTTGCATATAACACTTCTGTCTCTGGCTTTCAAACATCTTATTCTAGCTATGGAATAATTATAAATCATTCAATTTTTTTCTTCGTGTACTATTCAATTTTGTTGTTTCTTGCTGTAGTTTATATAAACTTGTTTGGTAATTAACCAATAAATCCCTTCCATATGGGAAAGATACAACAGCTATTGAGTCATTTCAAAAAATAATTTCTGTTTTTTTCTGACGGTGTTTAAACTTTGGGTTGATATATAGGTTATTTAAGGGAAAATTTGAAATCCTTTAATTTTCAAAAGTTGAGTGAAACTGTAAATCATTTCAATCAAATAGAAAAAAAATATCAGCAAACAACTGCTTTAAAAAATCAATGCAGATGCTCAGAATATCAATGAAAATATTTGTTGGAGTATTGTACTTTTTCATCAGTTGGAGGGGAGAAGGCAAACCTATTAATCAAAGGTTGCATGCCTGCCCCTGTCATACAGTAATATAAACAAAATAACAAAATTAACGTATCTGCTTACTTTGATTTCTTTGACTAGAACTTCTGGTCTTCTGGCATTCTTCAGTAGTTTCTCACATTTGTACATATGTTTCTGAAAGAAGAGGTTGGATTGTACATGTAAACCTAAGGTTCTGCCTATTTGTAAGTAACCATAACATCTGACTTCTATTTTTACAAGAATTAGGTTGCAACTCTGAGACTGATAGTGTGCTTACAACTGCAAAAATAAACTCTCTGGAGAAGAAAAGCACTACAATCATTTAATCCCTCTCCTCCTGTATAAAACACATACCAAAGTGAGCACTATCATTAATCAGCACAAAGTGCTATTATTTTAAGCCCTCTTTGTATGATTATGCTTCCATTCCCTTGAGAGCAGTTTGACTTTTTTGATAATAAATCGGTCTGCAATCTGCATCAGGTATTATGATTAATATATTATATATGCACTGATTGTTGGGGGTTATTAGAGAACAGTACATGTACTTTAATATATCTCAGTTTAGCTGTACAGTATCTATTTGTATGCAGGGGGTTGGGGGGGATGAGAGACTCATCATCACTGTTTTCCTTTATGTGTGACAAAATAATGAATTTCATTACTCTTCATTGAGAAAGAAGAAAGAAAAAACAATGAAGGCCTCAGAATGAAAAAAAAAGATGGCAAAAAAGTAGAATATATTGTTCAGCCTGATGTTCTGTAATGTGCTAATCAGGCTTCCAACACACACGCCAAAAAAAAAAAAAAATTAATGAACATGAGAAATCAATAGGCTAATCTAACATGAAACAGTATCCACAGCCAGAATAGCCTTTGTGCTGTATACAGTTTTTTTTAACATCCATATGCATGCTGATTAAAAAAGGATTTTTCTAAAAGAGAGATCATTTTTAAACAGGAGTTTTGTGTGTCATGGTGTTTATATGTGGATCAAGTTTAAGTAAGGAAAAAAACATCATGAAAAAGTCGGACTTCTACTTAAATTACAATCAATGAGAATTATCATAGCGACAATAGAACAAATCAGATTTTACATAAAAATATGTAACATGTATAGAAATGTGTGCAAGAAGAAAAATTAATTAATTTTATTTATAATGGGCAGAGAGCTTGACTGCATTTTATACAACAGCATACTGACAGTGATAATAATGTCCACTAATAGCTGTATAGACAACCAAAACTAAAATTGTACTTCTGTCCGTTGAGGAGAGTTTTTCGCAAAGAAAAAATCAGTTATTTTTTTCATTACAACCAACAGTGAGGATGTTGCCCAACAAGTTAATGCATGCACACAAAATTGATTGGAAATATAAGCCATAATGATACACTCCTGCACAAAATGGTACTACACTAACTTTGAAGATGCATTGCAAATCAATTGTCAAATGACAGATCCTGTGAGATAAATTGATCCTGTGCTTTTTAGAGTACTAAGAGTTCTGCCAATGGGGACATAATATGCCCATCTACTTTTTGTAATAGAAAAGTAATGGTAAACCTACACGGCAGATGAAGAAAAGGAATTTCCATAATATACCTTGCTTACAAGGTGTGGACCAGAAGTATATGGCAACCTTGACCTTTTTAAGTCTGACCTTAAAAATAAATAGGACTCTTCCTCCTACCAAAAACAATCTATGTATCAGAAATTGTAGCTTTCCTTTTTTTGGTCCAGTCTTACTTGCTTACAATGTATCCAAAGTCTATGGTGACCTTGACCATTGACCTCTAACCTCAAAAATAAGAGTTTTTCCCTTGCCATAAGTAACATGTGCACAAAGCATGGTCATCCTATCTAAATCAGTAAAGTCTAACAGGTATCCAAAATGACCATCAATGAAGTACAGAAAATAGGACAGATGCACTATACAGTATACCACAACAAAGTAATGGTACTAGTATAATGCTAGAAAGCTGGTTCAATGACTTATGCCCACTCTTATAGGAGTGATTTAGGTTGATTTGTCGAATCTGTTTTCTACCTTATAAACTTACATTTTACTGCAACCATCATAAAAAAAAATATACACAGAGTGTAAAATGACTGGTTATATTGCAAATTAAAATGAAAGAAAAAATGGCCAAGCTCACACACCCCACACTCCCCTATTACTTGACAGTGATACACATAATGAATGGCAAGGTATGCATTAAATACACAAAATAATTTGATAAATGGCATAACTTGCAAAAAAATTCCTACAAATATGTACATCTATTCCTTTGTCTTTAACAACTAAAAAATTTCTAAGTTCAAAAGAGCCAAAATTCCCCCCAAAAATAACGTAATCGGAATTTCCTGGTAATATGCACATCTGCATATTGTGTCCTAAATGCCTACAAAGTTTCACTAAATTCCATGCAGCAGTTTAAGAGGAGTTGCGCTTACAAACTGTTCATTACTATATTTAACATAGGGCCAAAATTCTAAGTTCAAAAGGGCCGAAATTCCCAGAAAAATAACGGAATCAGAATTTCCTGATAATATGCATATCTGCACATTGTGTCTTAAATGCCTACAAAGTTGCACTAAATTTCATGCATCGGTTGAAGAGGAGTTGCGCTTACAAAAAAACAGGACTGAGGGACTGACTGACGGAAAGACGGACTGACTGACTGACTGACTGCCTGACTGACCAGTCAAAAACTATACACCCCTCGCAACTTCGTTGCATGGGATATAATGAAGCCATGAGTTATCAATCACTCCACCACTTAATCACTGGTTGCCTCATCAATAATTGAGGAATAAACAATAAGCAAAAATAAGTCTATGTTGCATGGAGAGTTCATTAAGAAATATTATGTATCTTGTTAATGAGTGTAAGTGCACAACCTTTCTACATCATTATTTCATTACTTATAAACATGTCAAACATCTTCATTTACAAAAAATATTGAAGCCATATTTACAGTCACATGATGGCTAATAACAAAAGAAACATGTAAAGAGTAAACGAAAACTTTGTCACCCAGACTTTAGCATTTTCTTTTTTTTTTTTTGATTAGAAGACTTTAATCAAACAACACGATGCAGGTTTCAATTGTCAAAGGATTTTGGACCTTAGATAATGATCTGCACACTGTATACTCTGGCCCTTCAGTCCTATTAAAACTTGACAGAATGGTGGTAATGACTTGTTTATGTCATTTCTTTGATGCCCATGTTGTCTGTAATCTTAGATCACTGCAAGCAGCAATCAGAGTGACAGTGTGCGTGATACAGTGATACTCAGACTGTGTTGGACTTCTCAAGTGATATCTAGGGTTGCTGAAAACTCTCATGTCCAATACACATTGACGGCATGCACAAATCAATTACTGCCTGAAGGAAAACTGAACCAATAAAACAATGAATTTTTGAAAAATGATTTTAAAACTTCATTACTTATTCATGAGGGAAAAAAAATAAAATACATGAAATAACTAATCAAATCAAATGACGTTCATTTATGGACAGCTAAAATTGCAAGAAAATTATCAATGCACAAATGATCTGTTCTTCACAAAATGTATCACTATGATATTGCAAGATAGAGACATATTGTCTGCAATTACATGCAGTATCCTTTATTGTAATAATACCAGGGGCTAGTACCAAGTATCTTTTTACCCCCAAGTTTGAAAAAATCATCTAAACATTTAGTAAATCAGTAACCTCATGCTACAAGCCAAATAATCTATTCAATGTTAGACAGCAAGAAGCAAAGCATTACAAATAAGATTGAACATTTGAACATTGTTTGGAGTTTAATATTTAGGTAAAAATTTGCTTTGGGGTATAGATGAAAGCCTATCAAAAAACAAAGTAAAAAAAAAAACCACCCCAAAAACCAGAGACTGAAACTCTAAATCATCAATAAATCATTCAATGAAAGGACCCATTACAGTAAAACAGGGTTATTTCAAAGTGCCAGGGATAAACAATTTTGATTTGTTATAATTGAATTTGTTATATTTGATTAGTTTATAATATTTTTAAAAATTAAGGGGAAATAAAACTAAGTAACTTCACTGCAAGTGTGAACTCATTATAAGAATGTTTGTGTTGATGTTTTTGTCTGTATATCTCAAAGTTAACAACCAAAACAAGAATGCTTTGAGGGTCTCTTTTGGCCAAATTAAATGAATATTAAAAAATCCCAAACTAATAAGATATGTAATCTAATTCTGTAATAAATACACAAGGACCATTGATGCTGGCCCATTTTTTTTGGCTATGTTTGTCTTTTTTTTTGCTTTTCAATTAAAAACTCTTTCAACAAGCAATGCACTATCAAGGTAATGGGAATCTATAGTTTACAGTAAGTTCTGCTTTTGTACTATTATCACGAATAAACTTATCTTCACTCAGGGGACCTGCCTAGATGACAGCAGACCCGTTATCTCCACAAAAATAAATATTGATGTGTATTAACAGTGACACTGAAGCACTTGAAGTTGCAGGCAGTATTTTGCAAAACTCACTGGGACCTAATTTTCCACAATTCTTTCTTTTTTAACTTTAAGTGTGACAGCTACAGAAAAGGGGACAGTAGGAAAAAATTGTCTTAGTGCTATTATTTAAAAAATCAAACAAAAAACTAACAAAGCCTAGCTGAAAAAACAATTTAAGTTCACACCATGAGAATTGAAAGGGTATAAATTTGTACTGTTATAATCTACAAAGTATCAGATAATTGGGACTGGATGCTTATAGAGCTAACAAAATCACAGTGTATTAAAAATTGACATGAAGGAAGGAAATACACTGTACGTGATGCAATTCAAAACCCTTGGTGAACTGAACGGCTTATGTCTCCATGCTGAGAAAACAGTGCATTGGATTGTGATGTCAGGAAAAAAAAATTAAAATAGCATAAACACAACCCCTTATTATAACTACACTTTTAGGCTTCAAAAAATTTAAACTATTGGAAACCCAAAATAAATTTGTAACACAATAAAATTTAAGGATCTTGAACTGCTCTCAGTGTTACATTTTGATTTCAAATGCAAAAATACACTATTGTCCATATGGAAAAGCCCTTGATATAAAATTTTCTTGAATGAAAAAGGACACAGAGCTTAATTAAACCACTGCTACATGGCTACTTCTTTAAAGAGGGTTTTTTTTCTATCTCAGTTTTCATCACTTCGCTTTTGTTCCAACGAACAATGGTTACTTGATATACCAAGCCCCTTGACATAAAGAAAACACTTCATGATCATAAGTTACTCGACATCCACCTAGTACAGCCAGATAGTATCGGAATAGTTTGGCTTCTTAATGCGACCAATTTAAGGTCCCATTCTCTCTCAGATTGCTCCACTCTTCCGCAGCAAGCACCAATGACCTCACCTATCAAATTTGCTCCTCAGATCAAACTGGTCTAAATTTCACATTTGTGATTCATGTCAGTTTATTTCTTGTTTGTTGTTTATTTGGTATACTACTGTACTATATTATATGGTTTCCCCCCTAGTTTCTTGGTGGGTAAGAGTAAAGGTGGGGGGGGGGGGGGGGGGGGGATAAGTATACATACCTTCCAAAGAACTGAATGCAACCACTGGTCTCGGATGTATGAGTTGTGAGCCTGCAAGGAAAAAATAGGTATTTTTACATAATTATGAAATATAAAATATATATTTTGATAATGAAATAAATACCCATCCCTTTTAACAAACACTTGATTTATCCTGCACTGATTTTCCTTCATAGCTCAGATACAGTGTACACATATTTGATGGACCTCTCACATCCATACAAATCAACACCAATCCCTCAAGAACATCAGCTACAAACAAGCTTTGGCTAGCACTACTGACAACTCTTAATAATGTCTACCATTTAGCAATTTTTGACGTCTTCTCTTTTTCATTCTTCAAAAATCAATTTGTTAGTACCACGAAATCATATTTGATAGACAGATACTCCATTATTCAAAGAGACACATACCGGTAAGGCCAAAGAAAAAAATGGTTTGTTTCCGCTTTCCCGACCGACCCTAGCTTAAACCGCCGACTCAAAACTTTTTTTTAAAGGATTTTTGACTGAAGCTTGTCAATTTCCGATTTTTTACGATTTGGAAAAAAATTTACTCGAAATTTTGGTCACAAAAACGCAGTTCTTCTTTTCAAAATAGTGTAATTCAAACGTTTTATTTTAAAAGGCTTTGTGTCTCCACACTAGTAGATATCATTAGTGCTCTAATCGCTGCTTTAAGATCGTTTTTTGTTTTCGTTAGGCCAGCTAAATAGTCAAGTGACATCAATGAGAAGATATTTATAGATAGGTCTCACTCCTGCATATCCGACTTTCAGTATACACTTTATCAGACTGTCAGCATACACTAATGCCAACTCTCATGCATTGTTGGTCACTTCCACAAAACCCTCGGCCCTTATTAATTAATCACCTGCTAGGTAGATGGGTTATCAATATATCCACAAAATTACCACACAGTGACAAACTCTTTTAAGCAAGATAACTCTGGTTATTTTTTTAAAGTGAAAGTATACAATGGCTTCCCATAATAAACTTCGTTGGAACGAACAGCAATTATCTTAATGAAAAATAAATATCAAAGAATTCAGTTATTGTTCAACTTATTATGAAAGATTAAAAGTACTTCTCATTTATACCCCTCAGTATCAAACAGGCACGTATACATACTACAAAATACATACTGCAATAAAGGAAAAAAAATATTTGAAATTTTTTTTTCAAAATTCCGGCCTACCAACCCTCCTTTTTTTCAGCATGAAAGCAGAAACAAACCATTATTTTTTTTAGGCCTAACTAAATAAAATATTCACTCAAAATGACATGGCTAACGTTTTGTGAAGTGGTACTTACATTGGTCTAGCTAGCTACCATCATTGACTCTGCAAAGCCATTGAGATGCATTTTGGATTTTTTCATTTTTATTTAACTGTTTAATTGTTAATTCATTTATTGTGCCCCAATAAGACAGTAGAGAATTCACAAATCATCATCCTTACCATTTATCCAAAGACAACTATCATATCTGATAATCCCCGAGTAGAAAATTGTATGCAATATTCATGACTAAAGATGGACAACCTCACAAGGTAACAAACACATCCAGATTGTTTATTTGATGTATTTTCAGTAAAACTAATTCAAACTTGTAATATGTTCATCTACAAATAATGCACTGACAGAATGTCTACAAACATCCAGACAAAACTATTACATTCGTATTGCCAAAGCCAACAAATTAAGTTGAAGAATGTTTGAAGGGACTGTTGATAGCAAATTCAGCCTCGTATCGCCATCTATGAGATTGATCAACCTGATATATTTCCTTAGTCAGTCAGTAACGAACCTAATAAGTATATCTTGAATTAAAAGATTTTAATGGTTATTAACTACATGTACTTATATGATGAGACATGATCAGGTTTTTTTCCTGAATTTATTGAAATTCTTTGTAGAAAAAAAATGAGAAAATGACAGTAATATATTTCATGCACTTCTTCCTCCTCAATTACACATTTTTCTATCCTTTTTTTAGCCTTGTTATAATTTGCAGTGCATATTGTTTTCAGGGAAGAAAAATTTTCAATCAATTATATTTTTCTCACTAATGAACATAAAAAATAATTTTGGAAACTGAGTGTATTTTAAATAATAAACATCAAATGATGTCTGCAGATTTCAATTAATGCAAACTTTGGGAATGTCTGACATAGATGCCATCACATGAATAATCAAAATATGTTAGAATTCAAACTTCGGCTGTTTGCCGTCATATTTAATGAGAAGGGCAAAAAATTTTTTATTATACAACTCAGTCATAATAAAAAATTGACAGCATAGTTTAATGGGAAAAAAAATCCACTGATGCAGGTGCCATAGGACGAGAGATCGGCTTCTGACATTTTCCCTTATTTTGAATCACATGTGGCAGTCAAATGAATATATCTAATACCACAACAACTCAGGTGTTCTAATACAGTGTTTACACTCTCTACGTTAAAAACAAATCTTATCAACTCTGGGTGTAAAAAGTTTCCAACCTCAGTTACCTGAATAAGATTCTCCCACCAAACTATAAATGTGCAGATGTATGCACGCACACACACATGTATTTATTAAATATATCAATTTATTATACTCGGTAGTATATTCTCACTATATAACTCTATATAGACAAATAGTCAATAATTGAAGTATTAGCTCGTCCGAAAAATATTGACCGGTCAATATTTTCCTAATATTGACTGGCTAGGAATAATATTGAGAGCATATTCCCACCATTTCAATAAATCACTTCTGATTCATCGATTCATTGATGGTGGCATAAATAAACCTTTGGGACTCCAAAACTAGGCGACTCCAAAACTAGGTGACGTCATAATAGGCAATCAGTCAAGGCAAGTAAACAATGGACGCACAATGCGGCAGTTTGCTAGCATAACAGATACAAGGATTTGTGAATTATTGAGGAATAAAAACAGGTAGAATATCTGTAGCACCATTCCAAAGGACGATGGAATATTACAAGAGACCATTTACTGCCGAGGATATTTAGGAAATGGACTTTGCGCAAAATTGAACTCGTGATTTTTATGATGAGCTGAGAAAATTATGGCAATTTGTTTTAAACCCTTTCTTGATTTTGGGGGGTTTTTTCTTCATATAATAAAACAAATGTTGACTGTGTTTTGGGGCAACATTGATTATATTAGCCGCCTTAATTGGGACAAACATATTGCCCTCCACTTTGCGTCGGGCAATATTTTGTCCCTTGGGGGCTAATATAGTCAATGTTGCCCTAAACCCCAGTCAATATTTGTATAATATAATATTACATTTTACATTGTGCGAGATAACACAGATAATCTTTAAAGAGACCAATATTTGGCTCATTGCACAAAATGAGCATGTGGGAACCAAGAAAAGCAGAGTCACATGAATTCAACCATCAATTCACATTAACTGTGGCCTGTTGGGGAATGGGCTGGTTTTGAATATATACATAATGAAAAATGTACCAAAAAAGCAATATTTGCATCATTCACAACTCATTAAAATCATAGGAAAATATCAACCAGGTATTAGGAATAACTGTCAGCTTTTTAGGGGTTATGACCATAGTTTTTATGATGAACTCTGATTGGTTCATATTTTTATCCACAACCCTTTATTTTTACACCAGCAATGCTAAAATAAATCAGCAAATGCAACCTTACATAAATTTCTGAGCATAAAAACTTAAAACCATATCCTTTATTTCAGCGTAATTTATGGAAATAAACACGTTTAATCATCGAATATATTACGTACGGAGGGCTAATTTTTTTCGATCAAGTTACAAACATTAACAGTTAGAATAAAGTAGCCTTTAAAAACAAAGATACCTAAAGGGGTATTTTGATACGGATTTATAGCAAGATGATTATCCCTATTGGCAGTTCACATCTTCACACGCGACAGTTTGTGTACACTCCAAAAGTATTGGTAGGTCACGTGTCAAACACAGGTGATGTTTTCCAGTGTCTCGCAAGCGAGAATGAGAGGAAAATGGCGGCATTTAGTGAGAAAGTCAAAATACTGTACAAATTTTCATTTTCCGTGAATTTTGGTGTCCCGCCAGTACACCGTGAATGGGGTCGAAAAATGGTACATTTTGTGTACCGCCGGTACATATCACATGTATGATTCTTTATTTGTTTGATTTGTTTAATGTAAAACATGTGCTTAGGAAATAAGAGATAAACAGTGCAATAAAAACACATTTTTATCAAATTTAGCCATTTCGCTGTCAATATTATGAATCTTAAATTCACTAGATCCTCTACTCTTCATAGCATGCTATAGCAGAATACAAGTTTCAGTCCAGCTCTTTCGACCCCAAGTTCATCTTCGCAAGCCAAGGGTTTATGATCCACTCTGCTCCTCTACAACCCTTGGCAGATTTAGCCGACAAAATCGAAACTCGCGCAACGGAATCTGATTGGCTGCGAAGCCAAGCAATCGCAGGGAATCTACTAATTGGCGGTTTAGTTTGTTGTAATTTCATACAAAATTTAAATTCAATCATTGTTAACATTTTAACTTGATTAATGAATAACATACGATATATAATTACACATTTATGGGTTTTTTTTAATTAATCTTTTTTTTCTTCTTTTTTTCACGACCATTTCTTACAATACCTCTTAGATGAAAAATATGTATTTTAGCTGCTCCAGTTTAACTCAATTGCTGGACGGCGCTGTTCTATTTCTGAAAACATTGGCTAAATCTGCCAAGGGTTGTAGAGGAGCAGAGTGGATCGTAAACCCTTGGCTAGCGAAGATGCCCCAAGTTTTGTATTTTACAGATTTGTAATCATTCAAAGCACAAAATAAACTTAAATCCTGTTATAATTACTGAAGGTGTTACAAGCAACAATCAAACAATCACACATGTTGTTTTAACAAACTGACTCTTAATTGACAGATACATGCTCCTGTTCTGGAGAGATATTTACTTTAAGTGGGGCTAATTGGTCTCTTCTTAGGAATGTTGCATACTGAGGTAGTGACACAGTTACACTTTATTTTTCACAATTTTCTTGGCCTATTTTTCACACATATCAAAGAAACAAGAAACTAGAACTTTTGGTTTCATGTTTTTGATAACTGTATAGATCACCTATACTTGACTCAAGTCTTAAAACAAATAAAACTGGTGTATGAATGAACCATGTCATGTTTTGATTATTCATAAGTAGATGCCCAATGCATTTCTGAGTATCCAAAACTTGTTAAAATCATGTAAAGACAATGACTGAATGTCAAAGATAACAATGTGTACTACGTTCATTCCATCAAATATGATTAAAAGTATGAAGTATGTGGTTGTACTTCATTTCCCAGTATTTCCCAGGAAATACCAGTAATTCATGGGAAATACCAGTAATTCTTGGGAAATACCAGTATTTCCCTCCATCCTGGGAAATATGAGTATTTCCACTTTTTTGCTAACCCTGAATTAATGACATATTCCTCAAAATTCACCCCACCCAACAGTCATACTCAACATCAATCCTACAATTCTGACATGTATATTTAACATCTGACCTACCTGAATGAGAAGGGAGCCATCAGGTACAGTAATTCTTATACAGAACTTCTGGCCTGCATCCCATCGCGAAATGATGTGCACATCTTCGATGCTGGAGTAAGGTATAGGATTTTCCATCATGCCACATTCCTAAAAACCCAAACAATTTAGATCAAGACATTGCTCTAATTTAACTATGCTTCACATATATATCTAACACCTATTTTTTGATGCTCGTGTTGAAATTATTTTATTCATTTGAACTACATGTTTATTGCATAGATCATTTAATTTTGACCACTTTCATACAGATTCTTAGTTCATTATCAAGATCTGACACTACTCAAATGCCATGAACTACAAACCTCTGTTAGTCAAATTGTACTAGAAATAATGTTTATTAACAAACTAATTCTATTATTACATAATTCCCATTAAAATACTGAGGAAATACAAAGTAGAATCAAATTATATGTACCGGTAAGTGCACGAACATGAGAATTTAATTTCCTCTTGTAAGGTTCAAATAAGGTCAAAAATGAAGTCAAGAAGGAGTCTGAAGACATTGTAGTTTGTACATGTAAAGTATTTCTAACTTTTAGCTTGATAAAACAAAAACTGGTCCTTAAATTCATGCTGATAAAAAAACTGCTGACACTTGACTCTGTGATCAAATGCAAACTTTTGGTCATTAGGTACTAAGGGAACCTTTTTTTTTCAAATTGCACAAAATTATATAAAGAAAAAGGTCTACAAACAGTAACAACTGGATTTCCAAATTAAGAAAAAACTATGCTCAGAAATTTAATAAAAAAATATCTTGAGTCGGGTACATTTTCATCAGTCAGCTGGGAGAGAACAAACAAACAATTTTCTAGAAATGGCCTCAGTGAGATACTTCAATTCCAAAAGCCCAGAACTATATCCAAGGCAGTCCGCAATTATAAACCTCATCATATATTACATAACATCACAATCACCTCCATATACAGAGTTCTAGTCAGATAATTAAATAAATATTTTATGGAAGAATAAATTATCTATCAATTTTTGTTGGAAAAGTTTGATGATAATATTCTGGCAAGAGAGATAAATAGTGTGTTTCCTATTTCAAACTGAAAAAAAAATTGTCATTTAAATTTGCCAAGTCAGATTCAGGTAATTCTCAGCTCCTTGTGAAACATTTCAAATACACTGAACAGAGATTCATTGTTTCTTATAAACAACTTTAGTGTTTTGTTAAACTCAGAAGACACCTTATTAAAAAATTTTAAATGTGAAACCAAAAAATGGTTACTTCTGGAAATAAATGTCCATTAAAAATGTCATGAGGGGGGATGAAAGAAGGGATCTATAACAATGTTAGAAAGGAAAAAATGAATTTCGCATCTTATATATGACATAAAACATGTGTTTACTTCAAGATAAATTTCCTGAGATGCAATACTGAAGAATATTATGAGTATTTTTGGGGGAAGTATTCAATATTATAATAGACATGATTAATTCAGTCAATTGAACTCTAGCAACACATGAAGTAGAGACTTGACAGTATATATCCTTATATAGTACTATATATCTTGAATCCTGAACTGAAAATATTCACCGCCACCACACACAATCTTTTCTCTGAAATAAAGCCTAAATTCACACAAATCATTCACTGTATTCAATGGAGGGAAGTAGATCCCTTAATAATGAACTTTGTCGCCTTTACAGCCTGCCACTGATCTATAATCAGCCATTCTTGATCTGTAGAGCATTGACTAGCAAGTAATTTGCTTTTTTCTTTTTTGTTTACAAAGCCAAATCAATCATAACAGGGCTGAAAAAAATCCCTATAACATAGTGTAATTACAGTATTTATGACCACTGTCACTCCCTAATGTTGTACAGAGTCTAATGTAAAAAATGAATGCATACAAAACACACAACATTCTTTGTTTACATTTTACTTACAGTGCAGGAGCGGATCTCGTTTTTGTCCAAAACAATTCGGTGGCTCTCCCATCGCCGCAGATATTTAGAGTTCATTATTTTACTGACAATAGTTCTGGTGTGATTAAGACGACAAATTTGTATATCTCCTTCATTAATTAGCTTGAATCGAGGTCCCTGGAAAGGTCGGGCCGAGATGGATGACAGTTTCAGACTATTTAAACTTGCACCACTGTCGTTCCGTATGAATGGCGCTGGTAAGGGGGGCGTCTCCACCGTCAACTCATCGCCAGAATCCTGCAAATAACCATTGACCTGATCATTAGATATGAATGGATCGGTAGTGCTACTTTCTACACAAACGTCCTCTATCGTCGCCATGTTGCAGTAACGATCGGCTCTCGTCTCTTCACTTTGACGTTTTCCGCCAACCTCGAGAAACACTACCCCAGTTCTACAGTAATTGTAAATACACGCCAGTTTGATTCTTGTTCATTTAAAACACACAACAAAAATCTGAAAGGCTAATAATCCTCTTATTTGTAAGGAATATCGATGACAAAAGAGCTGAGGATTCCATTAAAATATAGTCACGTGACTTTTTTTCCATGGTGCTCTTCGCTTCCGGAAAGAGACCGTGACGTTTCGCGACGTCATCAATATTTTCCCATATTTCAAATGCTGTATTATAGGCCTAAAGCAACTTATTATCCTAGTTAATATCCCAGATAATAATAATAATAGAATAATAAAAATAGAAAAATAATAATAGAACAACAAACAACTTATATTACACATTATATATTATAATGCTCTTAATATTTTTTGTTCAAAGCTTATACAATTAAGAACTTAGTACAGTATAATTTACATTACAGCCATTTCTTGGACAAGGTTTTTTTTTTCTATAGATTATTTTAAGAATCTCAAACATTATAAAATGTAACTAAGGGAACGCTGACCGAAAGCCCGGCCACGTGCAATTAAACATTTTTGGTTGAAAAAGTGATCACGGTGAAATTTTAAGAAAAATTCAGTATAGTTACAGAATTTCATGAGAAAAAAAATTGTTATGATAATGTTAATATTAGTACTCAAAAATATGACCGAGAGACCATCTTTTAATAGAATTTGATTAAAACTGTAAATGGATAAACTTGCAATAGAAAGTAATAGATGTAACACCACATCGATATATACAAGTATGAAAGATATGCATAGAATATACTGGTGTTATTTGACGCTTAAATAACTCATTTCATACAATACACGAAAAATATGTATTTTATAACCAATAAAAATATTAATCCAGATAAAGAAAAGCCACAGTTTACATGTATATCGCTAAAAATTGTGATTGTTTGAATGTGGATTATATCATTGTATGACCGAACAGTGTGTCACCTCCCTCCGGTTATTGGAATTCATTTTCACATATAAATAAATTTTCTGTTCAAACTTCGTCGTTTAATATTGATGTTTTGTGTTTTATTTGTTTTTATTTGTTTTAGTTTTTTATCAATACGTTTCGCTTTTTTTACAGTAAATTTTCACTGCAAGTAAGATTTTACTATTCAAAGTTAAATTTGTACATGTACACACTCTGAAAGTTTGCGTTTTCTATTAAAGAATGACAAGATATGTAGTATACATGTACATGTATGTGTAGAAGTACATTCAAGTACTTTAATAACGATTGTGTAGATGTATATAGAATAAAAGCCGACGAAAAAATAATTAAATTGAGAATTCTACAAAAACAAAGCAATGAAAAACAAAATCAATGAAAATGTTATAAAACGTCACACTTAATCGGATCAGAGTTTTTTGTAAGGAACGTTAAAAAGGGTGATCTTTTTTTTCTTGTTTTACATGGAATATAAAAAGAAGATCGTATGGCACGCCAAATTCACAAAAATGAGCTAAACATAGTTTCTCAGTCGATAAACTAGTAAACTATTATTAACGCCGTTAATCTATATTTTACATATGTAGTATAGTATAGTTTATTAGCTCAAAACCACATGGTTTATAGGCATTGTATGAATACATGTAAATACATAATCAGTGTGAACATATGTAAACGCAATAATTTATGTTTCAGAAGTGTAAACTATAACTAACACTGAAAACAATCATTTGCGATTGTTAAACATAGTTTATCTGATAAATAAAGTTTCACGATTTGTGAAACTATGATTAACAACAGTTAAAGAATGTAAAGATGTGAATCTATATTTATCAGCAAAATCTATTGTTTACGTTTATTCACAGACAGATAAACTTAGATTAACATTCCTAAACTAAAGTTTACAGCCGTTAAATACGGTTTAACAGATGTAAACTATAGTTAACGGGAATCGTTAACTATAGTTTACGTGTCGTAAATTATATATATAGTTTACAGTCGATAAACCTAGTTTAACTGTAACTGTGAAACAATGTTTAGCCCATTTTGTGAATTTGTGGTGTCATAAGTTCGTGCATGCACGTGATATTGTTTTTTGATTACAATCCACTTCAGGTTTCAACCAATTTGAGAGGGGTAAAGGTATTATTGACACGAGAGAGAGAGAGAGAGAGAGAGAGAGAGAGAGAGAGAGTGTGTGTGTGTGTGTGTGTGGCGAGGAGGGCTCTGTCTTCATCTTTTACATCAAGTGCCGATAAATTTAATTTACAGATTTTCAGATACCCTAATTTGATGTGATATAACGTAACTTTTACCCCCCCCCCCCCCACTCGTTAACATAGCATAATATTTGGTCAGTTTGTCACCCACATACATTATTTAATATATATTTATATATATGTGTGTGTGTGTGTGTGTGTGTGTGTGTGTGTGTGTGTGTGTGTGT
>WFKH01010931.1:32693098-32704396 GCA_016163765.1 Magallana hongkongensis
TGTGTGTGTGTGTGTGTGTGTGTGTGTGTGTGTGTGTGTGTGTGTGTGTGTGTGTGTGTGTAAATGAATGTTTTTATAATGACTTGCAGAGAGTATTTCAAGTATCCATTGGTTATGACATAACTCTATGATTAACTCCGGTTTAGAATTTTAATGAGAAAAACTGACACAAACACTGTTTGTGAGATATGGAATACCAATCCTTCACCAAGTTTTCCCCGGGTAGAAGAGTGTTATGTCTCAACACCCATTGGCTGTTCACACAGATTTTTACCACAGTAAATATTGATCTCCTTTACTTGAAATGTAGATACATGAATATATATTTTAAATATTATTCAGACATGCGCAGATAACTCTCCCTTGCACTTTGCTCACATCAGCAACAGTGTCTTACTTTATTGCTAAAAATACAAGGACATATCTAAATGCCCCTAAATTCACGCAAATATTGGCATTATACACAAGTTAGTTCTTCATCATAGTTAGCTTGCTTTCTGCCATCATTCTGCACATTTTGAATTTTGTCTATGTATATATATATAGGTTTTGACCTACCTCTCTCTCTCTCTCTCTCTCTCTCTCTATATATATATATATATATATATATATATATATATATATATATATAAAACTTAAATGACAACAGTTGTAAAACATCTGAAGATGAAAATGAAAGCGCTTATGTTTTACTCTGACTTTGTGTTTTTATTCATTTAAGTTTTACTATATTTTATCCGACCACTGTGACTTTTTTCTGGATTTACCTATATATATATATATAAAATTTTCTTTATATTTAGCTAACACGTGGCTTTATTCCACATTAAAAATGCGAAATTGGATACCATCGCTTACCTGAGCATCAGTTGTTAAGCGAGTCTTTATATTCTATTTTGAATTAATGTATAACACTCCAAAAGGCGGAAGGGAGAGTGATAAAATTTAAAAAAAAAATCAATATAACCTATACAGGTATTACAGCTAAAAATTGTTCTTCCTCCCAAGAAAAATGTCACATTGTTACTATCATTGCGAGTTACTGCCCGTATCGCGGACAAATCTTTGTATAGCATGAGATGACTTTGTTCTGTACACAATGACCTTCTCTGTTACTGCTTTTTGCCCACCGTTTATGTGGTATATGTTGGCAAGATAAGCATGGCTAATGTAGCTTAATTGGCAAGTTTAGCTTGGCTAGTCGGTGAAAATCTAAACCAAATTGAATTATTTACTTTTTGTTGATCTTTTATTCAAAGATAACTAGAAATGTCTAGGGAGGACTTATACCCCCGCTGGACCTTTATTGGTTGTTTGTCGTATTGATGATGCGACCTTGACGTTTGTCAATGATCTCAGATGAGGGTCATGACGTACCCTAAGGTCTCAGGCACAGGCACCTGACGTAATATTCGTATATTTTTTTCTCATGATAAAAAGTAATAAAAACTAGACTCTTGTTGCTATAGCAACAAAAAGGTCTTCCGTACCTCATGTATTAATTTGTAAAATAAATGCGTTTCTCTTGTAAAAAGAAAAAGGATTTAAAAGATACTGTGATGGAATTTTCCAGTAACTATTTCTATGTAAAACAAAACAAAAAAGATAAATAGTCATTTTTGAGTACTTGGTCTGACGACCGGAAGTTACGCTGGATCAAACAGAACATGGTAAACATATCTTCATACATTGTTCTCTCTTTACTCAAAGTTTGGATGTTCAAGTTTTTGTCAGTTATGAGATCTCGTTGAGAAAAGGTTTTTTTTTGTCTCGGGACCGGAAACGGACAAACAGAAGTGATTAAAGAAATTAAAATTAAGTATTTTTAGTACATTTACTTACAATACATAACTGTTCATTGAGTGAATAAAATAATTTTTTTTAAAAGTCTAAAGTTATTAAAAACTTCATTTGCGTACGCTTGCAGAGAGAACCGGAAGTGACGGAAGACAGAATGAAACCCTTTAAACACATCTTCAATCAAATGTCTATCATCAATGTTAGTTTTGTATCTTGATCTCTTACAGTTTCTGAGATTTCATGGGTACAAAATTTGTATAAAAGAAAGCTACCTGAGATATTTGAGATATCTCACCGGAAGTAGAATTTTTTTCATTTATTTAATCATGTGTAGATGACCTATTGTATATATTAATGAGGAGTTATTTCCATGCTAAATAACAAAAAAAAAATTAAAAATCAAATTTTGGAGTACTTCCTGTGACGACCGGAAGTTAGGCCGGATGAAACAAAATAGTGCAAACACGTGTACATACACAGGTCTATCATTCCACAAAGTTTGGTTGTTCAAGTCCTGACCGTTTTTGAGATCTCGTAAAAACAAGGTTTTTTGTCTCGAGACAGGAAACGGACGAACGGAAGTACTCAATGAAAATAAAAGTAAGTAATTTTTGTATATTTTCCTGTCGTACATTATTGTTTATCAAACTAACGGAAACTGTCAAAGAAAAACAGTTAAACTTATAAACAACTTGATTTGTTTGAACCCTTCCGGTTAGAACCGGAAGTGACGGTTGACAAAATAAAACCCTTTAAACACATCTTCAATCAAATGTCTATCAGCCATGAAAGTTTCGTGTATTTATCACTTCAAGTTTTTGAGATCTCGCGGGAACAAAATTTGTTATAAAAAATTACCTAAGATAATTGAGATATCTCACCGGAAGTAGAATGTTTTTGTTTATATAACATAGCATAGATGACACATGTAAGGATTTATACCATCAGATTCATTCTATTGAAATAAGTTTAATACATAAAAAAAATAATTTTTGAAGTACTTCCGGTGACGACCGGAAGTTACAACGAACAAAACAAAATAGTTTAAACATATCTACAACTATAGGTCTATCATCCCACAAAGTCTGGATGTTCAAGTGTTTGCCGTTTTTGAGATCTCGAGGGAACAAGGTTTTTTGACGCGGGACAGGAAACGGACGACCGGAACTGATTTCTGAAAATATGAAAAAAACGCCTCGAGATATTATCATTCTCAATCATCCCTGAAAATTTCAGAGAAATCTATCCAGTCATCTCTGAGAAATTCTGCCGACAAAAAAGGAGAAAAAAAAAATAAGAAGAAGAAAGAAACAAAAAACACTACAATCACTATAAGGTCTTCCGTTGGAAACGGAAGACCTTAAATATATTTTTCTCATAATAAAAATATATAACACCTACCTAATAATTATAAGGTACGAACTATATATTTTTGATTATGGAAATATATATACTGTCAGGTGCCTTTGGTCTCAGGCAACCTTTGTGCCAAGTTTTCTTTTTATAAAGTAATTGATCAGACCAGGCTTGAAAGTCGGACGGAGGGAAGGATTGGCTGATGGATGGACTGACTGATAGAGGAACATACAGATTGATATGATCACTGTTGGCTTCATTTCACCTTCTCCTTTACTTATGCATAAAGCTCTGTGAAATTTCATGCCATTACAAAAAACTTTGAAAAAAGGAGAGACTAAGCCCATAAAGTTAAATATCACATGTAAAATGAAAAGAATTTTTCCGATCATTGTGACAATATTGCAGGTGCACATCTTTTTATTATAAATATAGAATACCAGCTACGATATTAAAATGATATATGCCTAAGTATTTATACATATTCTCATAAGGTGAAAACATTTTTATGGTCGTTTTTAGTTTTGCATGCTGTAAAAGAGAAACTCGCCTTTTTGTCATCCTGCAGGCATGTTAATGATGCTATCTTGTTAAAAGGACTAAGAAACACCTATAGACTTAGAATATTTCTTGTCTAAGTGCTGTGCTCGAAAGTATCCTAACTTAAGAATGTTTCCATGAATTAGCTTAATCTTAAGACAACTTCTGACATATCCTAAGTCAATTGTTGGCAAGGGTTTTCCCTTTTTATCTCTTTTTTGACGGCCCAAATACAATAGAAACATCACGGCGAATTACACTGCGACACAACACTGTTACTCTCACTTAAACATAGAAGTTCGCCAATTTTTTTTCTTCATTTATCCTATTTAAATGTTTAAATATTTAAATATATTTATTTTATTGATAATCAATGATGGATACAAAAATTCAAAAGTACAAAATGAAATTACTACAAAGACCTATAGATTTGTACATAAATTACAATACATATATCTCCTATTCATACACAAACAGAATAAACAAGTGTATCTAGGAAGATTTCAATGGACTTTTGTTTTAAGCTACTAGTGTATGAAAGTGTCTAGAGATATGTATATATGGTCAGATAATCAAAACAATACAGCAGAATGTCATTAAACTTTTTAACTGTAAAGAAGCTTTTGTCCAAAAATTTTAGAGTTCAAAACTAGGGAGGGGGTGAAGAAAGAAGTACGGGTAAACCACACCCCTCGCCCTACCCCCGGATATACTACTGTATTTCCTCCATCCGCGGAGAGAGAGAGAGAGAGAGTTATGGCTTTAAATGCTGTATTTAGCTACTATGGTCAACATTTTTGTCGTAAATATTTTTTTTATATATTGAATGATACGTTTGAGAAATTAAAAGACAATATCTATTTTATTTCCCACTACTTTGTTTACATTTTTAGTTCAAATTATCTAGATATTTCAGGGAGAATTTAAGATAGAATCGTTTCCTTTTCCGATATTCTTTAGATAATGTTTGGTTTATAATTCTATCAATTTCCTTTTGACACATCTTTCTGGATATTCATAATTGTCAAGAATAAAAAAAACCCCTCAGCAGTGGAAAGGGGGGGGGGGTTGTCTATTGGCACGCGATTTTTGAGGGATCTAATGTCCCCAATTTGATTGTTAGTACAAGAATTATCAACTCCTTCATGTCGTTTGTACAGTGTTCTAACAACCGACCTCTACTGGGATACAGTGGTTGCTTGTTCTGAATTTCACAAGATTATTTCTTAATTTTCTATGTAATATATTTGACAGTTTTCAATAAAACATTGTGGAAGACAATTTCAGCATATACTGTAGACGGCACAGTAACCTTCTCAAAGGGGAGACCAAATTTAATTAAAGCCACAAATATCAAGCGTTTTTCAGTTTTAATGGCAATATCATTCCCGTTCTGTCATTTTTGTTTCGTGGCTGTCTTTCTAAGTCGTGCCTGATTTCTTCGATAGCAACACGCGAGTTCAAAATACTCTATACATGCGTCATCCGCCTTTATAAAAAAGTTTATTTACATGCTAAGGTAATTAAAAACCATAGCAAATACATAGTACTGATAATAACTTGTTTATTAACACAGTGGTATCGGATTCAGAATAACTCATTATTTATGTAATAACAATTTTATTTTATGCACAAAATATATATATATAACAATAGCCATAAACCACAGGCTAGTGAAATACATTGAATCAGACGATCACCTAAGCTTCCACGGCTCGTGATGAACACATCACGATTTTGTTTTTTATCTTGTTAAAGAAAAAACGTTAAGAGCTTATATTGCCGTAGAAATTGTACTTTATAGGAGAAGAGAGAGTCTCGTTTTTTCGCATTGATGTTGAGATAGAAACGGTTTGGCCAGACCAGATCTTTTTTCTGTCAAACAGATAAACATGACTTGTAAAACGTGTGGTGTGTTGACAATCAGACATAATGTTCGTAATTAAGAAAAGGTCTAAATATCCATTCTTTGGAAAATCAAAGTTTCCTTTTTGAATTCAGGTACTTTTCGGGTATGTGTGTATGTAAAACTGCCAGGTTTAGATCCTCTACAAACTCCCAACCTACTCCTTCCCCTTCCCTAGAAAGTGCTGCTATATATTCTTGGCGAAACTAATTCTATAAAAACAATTCTAGTAGGCTTTGAACCTCTTCTGGTATAAATCATTTTATAACTATAAAAGTGCATGTAGTGTAGTTGTTTTTCTGATTTCTGCTGACAAAATTTTTAACCGAAGATTCAATCTTCCTAGATATTACATAATGACTCGTTTGTGGGTTGTTATTGTTCTCCAAATGTCTACTAACTTTACTAACCTTATCCATGCCTGGTTAGAGACTGATACAGTAAAACTCGTTTAGTACGAACAGTAATACAGCGAAATCTCGGTTACAGCGAAGTTTTAAAGACTCCCCTGGAAAAAATCTTTAACAAACCCTTGCACAGTTTGTGGTTTTAACGAATTCGGATATATCGAATTTACTGATCTAGTAAATTGATTTTGAGTCCCGTAGAGTTGAAAAATAATATAATTTAAAACGTTTATAACGTTAAAGCTTTAAAAGTGAGCAATGCCAATTGACATAAAAATTTGAATGAAATTATTTCCACATAAATGCTTCAAATTAAATTCTGAATTTTTTAGGTATTGAAAGAATGTATTTTTATTATATGCCTGAATCAGCATAAATTGTAGTCTTGTACACGAAACCATGTATATAGCGAATTCGCTATAGTAATTTATATAATTCGTTATACGGATATAACGAATTACGGATATAGCGAAGTAAATCTACAAATATATTTATAACCGAGTTTTACTCGGTTGTATTGCGGTACACTGTCTTATCCATGAGAATCCTTACCCCCCTCCCCACCCCCCACCCCCCTTTTGAGTCTCGATGATCAACTAATTACTGTCTCAGGTTCTCGGTATTTTCACTTGCTGACGATTTATTTTTTTAAAAATTCAACTGTAATCGATGTATGAAAAAGGACCAAGATGGGCATGTCACCTCTTTTTACCCAATGAAATTGACAAGTCTTAAAAGAGATTTATGATAGGCAATCTAATATCTTTTAACCAACCGAAATTTTCTCCCTAAAACTCAAACTTCCTTTGACCATCAAGGCAGAACGTGAGCTTTCTAGTCTGGTTTATGCCTTTCACGAGGCTCTCTTCAACATATAACTATCAAGACTTCGTACAAAACATAACTTTAAAAAATGATCTGCCGTCACAGCATATACATAGTATTAATTTTATCATCCCTGAGAGCACGGACATTGCCCTGAACCTGCTACTCAGTATTCACATTCATGAAGGCTTGTGTGTCTTTTAACGTTCCCTCCAAACTTTTGAACCTTCTCTGTAAATGCTCCGTCACATAAGAAGCATTGTTAGGGCACTTCCGATCACGTAGCTTACTTAGCTATGAAACCTTTCCAAAATACAGAACAGATCTACTAACACATTTACATTAATACTCGGAATAGCATTTGCAAACAGAATTGCCATATTTCACATTTAAGATTTGCCTTGCTTCAATGAAACAAAAAATCAAATATCAATGTATAGAAAATTTGAAATAAAATCTTTTTTTTTAAGTTTGTTGGGTATGGATAAAAGGAAGAAGGCCTGAAAAAATTATCAGGTAGAATAAAAGAGAAATTTAAGTTTTAATGGCGTAATACTAATATAAAGTGTGTTAAGGTTGTTGTTTACCAAATATGTATTTTGCGAAAAAAAAGCCTGCTGTGTCCATATATAAACTCAACGGAACTATTGAACAGTTTCAGTCTGGAAGATGTTTTTAATGCTCTTAGAATCCATATAAAAATCGCAAAAGTTCATGCAGGAAAGTGTGAATATTGAAATATAAGCATTGTTATACAAATCTCATCTTTATAATCACTAGCCCTTTTACGTATTACTTTACATTTAATCTAGACCGGATGTTCATGGTCGTTATATACAGTTAATGCTGGACGCGTGAAAGCATGGCTCCATCTTAATCATTTATGGTGGTTAAATACGCGATTACAACGATTGAAGCTTTGTGGTTTGTAGCAGACATTGACAATTTATCAAAAAATAGTGGGATGCGCCGATGCGGTATATAAAATGTAATAATCATAATGGAATTGCATGTTTATAGAAGAATATACCTCGACTTACTTGCGAGCTGTGTGCCACGTTAGGGTATAAAACATAACAGCTGATATTCTAGCATAAAAATACATACGTATACTAATATTTTTCTTCAAATAGCAATACTAACAAAATTGACGATCACCACCGGTATATCAAGTTAGTATTTCTCATTTATTCTCTTAAAACCTGTAATTGTAATTTATGATCCAAAAAACAAACTGGTAGAGCAATTAAACGGTTATAATATATACTAGTATACATATTCTACAAGTTATTGATATACGATTTCTTATTTGTTTTTAGCATGTATCTGAAAACGTATTTGAAGCAAGGATTAAAACACTCTGTCAAACGATGTCTTATTTTATAATTTAGAACTTTACTCTTTCTGGATATTGCCATGGCAAATGAACTATAAAAACTTCACCCGCAAAGACGACAGACTTTCAAATATTTGTGGGTAACTTCCATATAAGGAAAAATTGGCTCTTCCTTCGATGTTAACTACTGATTAATAATGAAGATTTTATTATACACTAGTTTAATTTCATCGCAAACTTCGGAGTTTCTCCTTTATGAAATACTAGACATGCCTCTGACCTTTACATACTATTAATTTTATATTTGCTCAAAAACTGTAGGAGCAATGACACAAATCAGAACCTGTTACCTGTTACCTATCTGCTTCGTGCCTTGTGGCACATAAGGCATCAACAGAACGTCTCCATCCATCTCTGTCTGCAGCCGCAATCCTCGCCTCAGCCCATGATCTCCATCCACTTTCCTCTCTCTCCTTCTCGACTGTTCTTCTCCATGTTGTTTTGGATCTTCCTCTCTTTCTTCTGCCTTCAGGTGTCCAGGAAAGGGCTATGTTACAATCATTGTTGTGGTCTTTTCTGAGGATATGGCCTATGAATTTCCATCGTTTGTATTTTATTTCTTGGCTCAATGGTCTCATGTTTGATAATCGTAGTATTTCTTGTGTTGTTATTTTATCCTGCCATTTGATCTTGAGAATTCGTCTTAGGCTGTTGTTCTGAAAGACATCTATTCTTTTTTCGTCCTCTTTGTTCATCTTCCATGTTTCACAGCCGTACATTAGCACTGGAGTGATTAGTATCTTATATAGTCTTATTCTTGTTTTCTTGTTGATGTTGTTGGAGTTCCATATCTTCTGAAGTTTTATAAAGGCTGATCTTGCTTTTAAAACTCTACCTCTCATATCCTCCATGCCTCCCCAGTTGCACCAAGGTATATTTCTTCACATCTTCTAATTCTATGTTGTTTATCTTTATTGATTGGTTTTGTTTTGGATTTTACATGTGGGAGCAATGACACAAATCAGAACAGAAATATGATAAGTTGGATATCATATTATTTTTTTCCGGCAAAATAAGTTTTGACTACATGACCAAACCCAATTCGTATTCTGATTGTAATTTATATCCTGCAGCTTCACTTATTCAGTTGTTAGGATACAAAATGATATTTTGATGTATAGTGGGTCATCACTGCCAGTTTTTGTTGATTGAATTTGGTTTGTTTTTCATTAGACCTTAAGTAGACAATGGAAAATATGGAGCACAGACCTACTCTATCTAAACTACTAAAAAAAAATATGGACTCGATTATTACCGGTAAATCCGGTGAGAACTGTCAATTGTTTTAGATATTATAAACATTGACCTAACTTAGCTAAGCCAATCGGGACTGATTTTTTTTTTCTGTTAGCGTTAATTAATCAATTATGAGCAAAAATAGGTCCTTAAAGTCCGGAATTTGAACTTTGTTATCACCAAGACCTAGATAATGTATTAAGAATTAAAAGAAATTTTATCAAACACATGAAAACTATACAGCAAGGACAGCGCACCAGCGGTTTCTTAAAGTGCACGCTTAAGCTTTGGATACGCCAGTGGTGGTGGGGGGGGGGGGGGGGGGGGGGTAGGTAGAGTCATAGCAGGGAACCAATTTATTTTTAAATTAATATTTTAAACCACATAAAAAGAATATCGGGGGATGGGTTAAAGACCACCTAGTCCAGGGAAGGGGAGCTCTCTTCCATGATCTTTGCCTATAAAGTCAAATGGAAAAATCTTTTGGAGAGCAAGGGTGATTGAAAGGGCATGGCTGAGGCAATACTTTAATTATCTCCATCTTTTCAAATTTACAGGTTCAATCTAGTAATATATAAAATTCAAGACACTGAAGTCTAAAAAATGGTACAATTTTAAGATTTTAGTGTCCATACACAAGTTCAAATCAATTAACCATTGAATGCTTATTTTTGGATATCGTCGGTCCTATAACACACCAGGCCGTGCAGACAACTTAATGATTTGTCTGCACAGTCTCCGACGAAATCCAAAAAAGAGCATTCAATGCTTATATCTAAATTTATTTTAATGTTTATTTGCATGAAATATGTTTGTATCGTCGCTTTAAAGACATTAAATATGCTCTTCCTCGTGGATATGAATAATATAATAGATGGAACAGCCATAAAACATGCCATTTAGTATGCTTCTGCGCCTAAACATATAGTACCAGAAACTTTGCCGGGAACACTCTTTTTTAGATAGGATAAATGTGACTTAACAATTAATTTTTAAAGTACATACCAAATTGGTTTAGTAAGTTTAAACTTTTCATTAAATCTAACAATGATATTTATTTACTCAAACGCGTGATGACGTTTACTAGTGCTCATACGCCGTGATCAGGCTTGACGTGTGTTATTGAACATTGGACGTCACAGATTTCCATTGCAAACATAAGAGGAAATATACACTGAATGTAAATATCATATTTTAGATATTGACCTATTTTGTAACAGAGCTATAAATCGATGTTTTGTTAGATATATAATTATCTTATGGAACATATTTTTTAAAGAATTGCCAGATCTGTTGATATTTCTTATTTTTCAGTAATCTTATCCATTACAATATAGGCATTTTACCAGCCTTATCCACCCATCTTCTTTAAACTTATTGAATTCATATTGTACAGTTATCAAAAAAAGGTCACAGACCCCCCCCCCCCCCCCCCCCCTCCGCAAACAAATTCATCCCTTAGACTCTTTGGGAAACATTTTTGATCAACGCATGCAAAGATCGCTTATATTTCAAGACAGTGACAATGGAGTCTGTATGCATAAAGTAGTGTTATACCACTTTCATGTTCATGGTTATAAATTTCCAACTTCTATTACTAAAGACATATCCCAATATGGCAATCTGTACATTTATATATAATCTATGCATTTTTCGAATTTCTTTATATCATTGAAAGGAACATATTTTTTTAAGAATTACCAGATATGTTGATATTTCTTATTTTTCAGTAATCTTATCTATTACTTTATAGGCATTTTACCAGCCTTATCCACCCATCTTCTTTAAACTTATTGAATTCATATTGTAAAGTTATCAAAAAAAAAAAAGGT